>CP136064.1:276671472-277271472 GCA_032622095.1 Siphonodentalium dalli | reverse complement strand
AAAACTTCAACAAGTTCCCAGGGTTTGTACTGGTGGAATATGATCTCTACGCGCGTTAGCCAGAGTAGAGATTCATGGCATTATCTACATGTAGAAGAAATGCAGCTGAGATAAATACTTTGGAATAAAACGAGCGACCTATATATACAATGACCAACACAGAGAAAAGGTGTGCCAAGAGGCCCAAGACGGGCGACATATATATATATAATGACCAACACAGGGAAAAACCGAAGACAAACCGTCACCACCCTCCCGCGAATTCCAAAGTTATTTTGAATCCATAGAAAGCGAAATGTCACCGCGATCAACAAGTGATACCCCTATCCCGAAAATAGAGTCCCCACCAACATCAGACATCGATACAACCACCCTAAATACTGAAATAAGTTTAGAGGAAGTTCAAAACGTGGTGAAAAAACTAAATAACAGAAAAGCACCGGGTTTTGATAGTATACCAAATGAGATGATCCAGCACAGTATGAATAAAATGGGAACCGTTTACACGAAAATGTTTAATGAAATACTTAGCACGGGTCATATCCCAACTGATTGGGAGATAGGAATAATACGTCCAATATATAAAAATAAAGGTAACCCTTTGAATCCAGAAGGCTATAGGAAAATAACATTACTGTGTACTCTCTCAAAGATTTTCACAAGTATATTAAACAACCGGCTAAATAACTTCCTCACTTCAAATAACTTGCAGACAGAGGCACAAGCCGGCTTCCGTAAAGGGTACTCAACTATTGACCACAGCTTTTCTTTGTATGCCCTTACCCAGATAATGAAACTGAAAAAAAGAAGACTTTACTGTGCATTCATAGATTTTTCGAAAGCCTTTGATTACGTTTGGCGCATGGGCCTCTGGGCAAAACTCGAAAATTTCGGAATTAAAGGGAAAATACTCGATGTAACCAAAAGTTTATACACAAACCTGAAAATGACTGTTATGACCGATGACTTCTCTGGGTTCTTCCCCAGTCAAACAGGAGTAAAACAAGGTGATGGATTATCCCCCCTTCTATTTTCACTATATGTGAACGATCTGGAGGATCATCTTAAAAATAGCGGCTGCACAGGAATATACTTGGCAAAGGTTAATAAGACAAATACTGGGGTGTATCTAAAATTATTGCTCCTGATATATGCTGACGACACTGTACTTTTATCTGACACACCCCGCGGTTTGCAAAATGCTCTTCATCACTTCTCCGCATATTGTGATACCTGGAAACTTGATATAAACACATCGAAAACAAAAATAATGATATTCGGAAGTAAACCGAAATACAAAAGGCCATTATCATTCAAAATAAATGAAACAAATCTTGAAATAACCGACACCTTTAAATACCTGGGAACTTGGTTCACTAGAAATGCCACATTTAATAAGGACATAAACACGAGATGCAAAGCTGCAAAACAAGAAATGTATGCTCTTTTGAATAAAACTCGCAAATACAAGCTTTCATATGACAGTGTCCTTGAAGTATACGAGAAATCGATAGCTCCGGTTATGACTTATGGGTCTGAGATATGGGGTTTTGAAAACACCACATGTCTTGAAAAACTAGAAATCTGGTTCCTAAAATTCGCCCTAAATCTAAAAAAATCCACCCAACCCCGTTCGTATATGGAGAAACTGGCATATACCCAATAGCATCAGTAATACAAAATAGATATCTTAATTACTGGGGGGAAATCATGAATATGTCGAGTGGGCGACTCCCATCGATTCTATACAGCATCATGCACACACTGTTCATGGGCGCCAATGCACAAATCAAATGGATCAAACACACGCATGATTCACTGAATTGCCTTGGCCTGTCAAATTTATGGATAAATCAGTCAATACCCGAGAGCAAATCGTTCAATAATTTGATTAAAAGGCGTATATATGATGCATACCTCCAAGAATGGAGGGGAAGCATAACATCAACGACCAAGGGAGCCTTTTATAGAATAATTAAAACTGATTTCGGGAGAGAATCATATTTCACTATTGAAAATCAAGCAGCAGTAGCGCGCCTAACTAAATTTAGAACCAGAAATCACAGACTACCTGTTGAAACCGGATCATGGTACAAAAAAAGCTATTCAGACAGAAAATGCACGTTATGCAACCAAGAGCTATAGGCGACGAATATCACATTGTACTGAAATGTCAGAGTGTTGTAGATATCAGAAAAAAATATTTGAAACCGTTCTATTATACTCGACCAAACACACACAAATTAAACGCACTCTTCACGACAACAAATAGAAAAACGATAACTAATATCGCAAACTTCCTGCGCGAAGCCCAGCGTATCATGGGACCCCACTGAGGCAAAATTTACCGGCTTATCTCATAATTATTTACCACCTCACACGACCCCCGCCACTGACCACCCCACCCACCATACCCTCGATATTACCATATGTTTATATTATATATCTTTCGAGTTAGTCTGCCCCCTTCTATTTAAACTGTACCGCATGCGCAACATTCTACTGCATTGAACATTCTGTACTAATTATGTCTCAATTATGTCTATTCTATGACGATCTGAGTTAAATTAAAATATCTATCTATCTATCTACAGGGAAAAGGTGTGTCGGGTGTCCGTCCGATGGTTGTTTGTGTCATAACTTGAACAGCAGTGCTAGGATCTCAATGTAATTTGGTATGGATGTTCACTACTATGAGGATATTCAAACGTTTTTTTTTCTTCGGGTTTTCCGTTCTAGAGTTATTCATCTTTTATTTATCTGGAAATGTCTGCTTTTATGGTCCGTCCGATGTCTGTTCATAATCTCAACTTCAAACTATCAATTTGAGGCAGGGGGTCGGAAAAAAAATTCAGGCACGTGTGCTGATTTTTACTTTCGACCCTTGTTGCGACCCACCCACCCCCCCCCCCCACGTCCAAATTGTTTTCCGTTTTCGGCAGTTTTTTCCGATCATTTTTGGACACCCACCTCCCTTTTAACACTAATAAAACAGAGATTTGCGGGGGGAATTCACTGTAAATAGCTGTATATGAATTTCTGTCCATACTATTTGTCATGTATGTTAACATTGACATGTAAATATGAACGAGTCATTTTGGGATCATTCGGCCGAAAAAACATGGCGGCCATCTTGGATTTCAAAATTTGCAACAAAATACAACACGATAACTGCCTGCAGTCAGTTTAGCAGTTAGAATTACATTATTTCTCTTATTCTAAGGTGTTTTAAGCCAAACTCATTGCAAAAACAGTAAAAAAAAACATGCAGGAAAAAAAAAATATTTAGTTGCGGAAAAAAACATTTGTATACGTGCCCGGAAAAAATCCTTGAGGGGGGGGGGGGAATCACCCTTTATAACCAATGTATGCCATAGTACTTATACACCTGTTTATCCTCACAATATGAGAGAAATGTTCTATTTATGTTTTTAAAATACACCTATTTATCCTCACAATAGGAGAGATATGTTCTATTTATGTTTAAAAAAAAAGTATTTTAAATTTTGTTTTGTTTTGTTGAGGAAATATTTGCACACAAAAAAGACTCACTGCATTATCTAGCGTATGAATCTGATAATCTACAGTGTATTGTCTGTATACTAGCTGAAATAGTGACTGTCTGCGAGAAAATAAATCTAACAGTTATCATTGCATATTTTAGTTGTTTTTTTTTGTTGTTTTTTTTTTGTAGCTATTTGCAAAACTGGCTACCAAAAAAACTAAAATATGCAATGAAAAATGTGTGATTTATTTTTTTGCAGACAGTCATGATTTCAGATAGTAGACAGAGCATAGGCCCTAGTTGGATTCCTACGCTAGATAATGCAGTGAGTTTTTTTGCAAATATTTCCTGTCAAACTCTCAAATGACTGCCTCAAAAAATCTTTATTTTTATACAAAATTAGAACATATCACTCATATTGTGAGGATAACAGGTGTTGTTATAGTACTATAGCATACATTGGTTATAAAAGATAATTATTTTTTCCTTCAAATTGATAGTTTGAAATCAAGATTTTTTTGAAAATTCCTCCTAAAGGTACTCAATCCGATCTGACAGTTCCCATACCATCAAGTTACAACAGCAACAACATTTCTTCAAAATACGCTTTAGTTCTCAGAATCGATTAATTACAACAAAATAATGCTAACCGCTGTCAAACATGGTATAAAATTTCCTAAAACGTTTTATTTATCAACATTTTGTTCAAAGAAATATGGCCGTATTATTACTTGAGTATCACGAAATTTGCCGTATTACCACTTGATTTTAGAGTTATCCATCTTCATCTGCAATTTTGTCCGAGACTGTCGATTTAACGACATTTTTATGGGCCACAAATAAGCACAGGTATTTGAAACAATAGACTCCACCATCCTAAAGACATATATAGAGGATATGAAATGAGTGTTTCTCTCATATGATATTTATGAAACGAGTCTAAGAATTTCAACGTAAATAATGATTGAGTCATATGATAAATATGTCTTTGTGGTGGTGGGGTCTATTGTGCCAAATACCTGTGCAAATAAGAACTTATTTCAAGAAATAACAAATTTCAAAAATCGATATCTGATCACTCTGAACTTTGATGGGTGAGTTCCTCGAATCGAATAAAATATTTTTTAATCGCCGAAGCCAAATAAATAGTAATTTGGGAGCGTTAATTATTATTTTCATTTAGTGTTAATTAGGATTATGCATCTTTAAGCACTGACATTTTCCGATTTTCGAAAATGATCCTTTCCTCTCTACATCCCTAGACTACACCACATTTATCGCGTTTGCTACCACAAATCCACAACGGCTAGGTAAAATAATCAAAATTACAATGTTTTTAATATATAAATTATTATACAAATAAATGCCTTTATTAATATTCACATGGTCTGTGTGACATGTTTGTTAATGCATGTGTGTATCCAGTGTTTATGTGCTCACACTGTAAAAAGTGCCAAAAGGATTTCCTTTGCAGCGAATGGTGGGCGTTGCCAAACTGTTTCCCCACAGTAGTGTCGCACGCCAAGAGCCATGTTTACATCCAATTGGATACATTCGAAATGACCCACACCTCCTACTGGTCGATGGTCCACATCCTAGAGCTTGACAGCAAAGCAAAGTGGGGGCGTTTCCACCCGGTGAAATGCTGTAGGCGATCCGGTGACCGGGTGACCCGAAGACTCCGATGCCGGTGTCACATCTTGGTCCGAAGACGAATGGCCCCGCATAGCAAGCTTCGCCAATCGCTATCGTCACAGCAACCACAACCAACACAACACGACCAGTCCTTGCTAGCATCTTTATTCCTGCCGACAATAAAGAGAGTTGTATTTATTCCAAATCAATTATTAAAGGGACTCAATGCTTTCAAAATGGGTTCATGCGGAATAACATACTAGTCTGTAAAACAACTTTCATCAAACATGCATGTCAGAATCATTGTTACAGTAATGCCCTAAGTAATCGACTCCATAAGCACAGCAGAATCATGGGTAACTTTTCAGGATTTAGTCGGAAATATGGTATGTTGCCATTCATCGGAAAGCTCTCCCCGAGAGCTTTCCGATGAATGGTAACAAGCCATATTTCCGACTAATTCCTGAAAAGTTACCCATAATTCTGCTGTGGTTATGGAGTCGATTACTTAGGGCATTAATGTATGTAAACTATTACTGTTGTAGTGTAATTATCATGCATTAAACGTCCAATTAGTCCAATAAGATACCAAAGTTTATTCAAAACTTGACATTGGAAAATATCAAAGCATTGACAAAAGTTAGATAAATCAAATTCAGAGTAAAATATTTGAACTTAGTACACGATTAGCGATATTTGTTGACAAATCACTGTAACATATTTGTTTACATAACAATGATTTAAACACGCGAAACATCGTTATTGGAGAACTATCTATAATGAATATAAACAATATAAATACAAAGTGTCTCCGTGTTCCTCTCAGTGGTGATGTTTTACAGACTGCGAGCGCTCGGGTCCCTTTAACCCTTTACCCAACAAACCGGCCAAAACCGGCCAAATAAAGCTTCAACAGCCTAAAATATCTTCGGTCTGTCTCAATAGAACCATACAAATATGGATATCATTGGAACCGGCTCCTTGACCACATTGTGATAGTTACAGTTATGCCCTGTGCCAATGCATTCTCTTATATATGCGAGTCGACCATAGGTCGCCTCGCATATATAAGAGAATGCATTGGCCTAAAAAAAATCTTTTTTTAACACTTTTTACCATTTTTTCTTACATTCTTTAACAATTGTATAATTTTTAATGTGTTAAGCCAATGCATTCTCTTATATATGCGAGGCGACCTATGGTCGACTCGCATATATAAGAGAATGCATTGGCACAGGGCCGTTCTGTTGGGTAAAGGGTTAAGGATGTATTCATGATTCCAGACCCCGGCTACAACAATATACAATATCAAATTTAACTTTTTGCTCTGACATTATGTTAAAGCCACATGTCGGTTTGCGCTCCACAATACACATAGTATTCGCTTTTGAATGTGTCCGGGTATCGATATAGGTCGATAAATATTTGAACTACCTTTCTTCGAGCTTTCTGTAACCCCAAAAGACGCATCGAAGCAGAGGGGGGGGGGGGGGGGGCGTACAAAAGTTGCGAGACGTGGGGGTCTTTTTTTCACATTTCCATTTTTTTTACACCCACCCACCCTTTCTTGCATTTTTTTTCATAACATTTTAGACACCCACCCCAAAACATCAAAGCTTTATGTTGGTCCCCTCTGTAAAAACGACCAACCGCTCTATATTGGTCCCTTCTTTGAAAGACCAAATTAAATGTTACTTCCTGTTAACAAACATGTGCAAAATTGAACTCTAATCAATCAACAAAGGTAGAATATTATGTGATTATATTGGTAACTTTATAACCCAGCCTATTCATCTGTGTGAGTACAGCTGGTGAGTAGATGAAAAATATGTTGAATCCCCTGGAATGACAACAAAAAATAACTAGGGCCAGTGTTAGGGCATACAGTAGAATAAAAAATTACACAAACTTAAATTGAACTTTTTTCAGACATCAACCAGCATCAACTAGTAGGCCTAGAGCCTATAGTAATACCAAAAAGGAAAATGTGCATATGAACCAGTGTACGAATTAACTTGTATGTATGCCTGCATGACCACCGACCCGACCTCGCATTACGACTTAGAACTAGGACTAAAAATAATGCTTAACCCTTTGAATTTGAACGTTGATGGTCAATTTAGTGCCAAATCCATATACACAGATGTATATTACTGAGATTCATTTGGACAATCAGAGCTGAACTTCGGTCATGTACTGGATGGAGTTCATGTGCAATAAGAAATTCACACACATTCTGTACATGACCTTTATGTGTGCCTTCAAACTAGACCTCCTTGCATGCACATCATCTTATAAATATACAATAATTAAGTAAATTAATTTTCTTCTTTGATAATTTTCAAATTAGCCTGAATTAGACATTAAGTGTCATTTACATACTAGTATATGCAGGTAATTATGGGATATAATAACTACAAGTGAACAAAACTGTAATGTGTCCTGGCCCCACTTCACATCTATTTAAATAATATTTTTATACTTTTCAGAAGACTATCCAAGGAAGGTTATATTTTTGTTTCTTTCAATAAATGTTATTAAAACTTTATTTCATGTCTACTTATTTACTTATTGATGGTTGTCAACAACACTGAAACAAATAATTTGACAATTCAAATAATTATTTGACAAAAGTATATTTAAAAATCAATTTAGTATACAAACACTGATACAAATATTTAGTTCATACATTACACTCATGCATCAACTAACTGTATGAGTAAAGTATAAGAATTATTGTAATATTATGTCATGAGTTGTTAGCTGATATTGTCAGACTGCATTAAGTTCACCCTACCCTAGAGCTATCTGAGGTATTTGTTTTATTGATCTACACCGTGAACTAGACAATTTTCAATATAAAAACTGCCAAGCAAGCTGAAACAGACACAATAAAAAAAATTGCGCGCAAAAAAAATCAATGAAAATTTTGGGACCCACCCCCACAATATTCACTATTTTTCCATTTTATATCAACTTATGGGGGTAATTATAACAATATTGAATGAATTAGTGCTTCTCATATTGCAACAAGCCACAACAAATAAACAAATATGTTTAAAACAGTTGAAAATATGTCAATGAAAAAAAAATGCAAAAAAGATGGTCAAAAACTGTTTCCGGCCTCGGGTACCCACCCACCCCCCCACCTGATGTCTCGTAAACAAAATTCGCCCCCCCCCCTGATCGAAGTACTGAAAACCCAACTATGAACACGGTGTTTGGGTCCAAACAAAAAAGAGCCATTTGCAGTTTTGCATGACATGGTGGCTATAACAGATATGGTACAAAATAAAGAGCGTTTATCTGTCGTATGGCGAAAAATTAAAAATGACTTTGGCATATGATACCGGTATATCAATATTTCGTGTATTTATCGACCTATCGTATCCGTCCCTCCACACTATACGTATATATATATATGTCCGTTTAAACTAGAACTCTATAATATACCGAAGAATGACATTTTGTTATTGAAAAATGAACAAAATAATTAAGTGTCCCTCTAATACATCGAAACTACATGAAACAAATGGATACAAAATTAAATTTCAAACAAGATAGTGTCCCGTGTGGAAGTCTGAATTCAGTGTGACTGACATCGCAGAATGAGGTCCCCAGAGGTTGGAATTTAGTGACGCTATATCCCACACAACATGCAATGCTAGAATCATTAAATTCACCATATGGCTCCCTTATATGCTTTGGTATCAACTCGTAAGGTATACCTATAGGATCACATTGAAGTTCCCCAGTTGAAGTTGGTAATGTTCATCCATTAGTCACATCGATTATGAAATTTATCTTCTGCAAATTATGGGATATAGAAACTGAACAGAAGGGAAAGGGTAACTAAAAACAATGTTAACCCTTTACCCAACAGAAGGGCCCTGTGCCAATGCATTCTCTTATATATGCGAGTCGACCATAGGTCGCCTCGCATATATAAGAGAATGCATTGGCTTAACACATTAAAAATTATAAAATTGTTAAAGAATTTGCCAATGCATTCTCATATATATGCGAGGCGACCTATGGTCGACTCGCATATATATGAGAATGCATTGGCACAGGGCATAACTGTAACCATCACAATGTGGTCAAGGAGCCGGTTCCAATGATATCCATATTTGTATGGTTCTATTGAGACAGACCGAAGATATTTTAGGCTGTTGAAGCTTTATTTGGCCGGTTTTGGCCGGTTTGTTGCTATCATCTTTATTAATGTGAGACTATGTAATATTAGATACTTCCCAGACGATGAGTACTAAGAAGAATTAGGTCCCCATGGGGGCTGAATTTAGTTATATTAGCCTGCTGAGTAGGGTAGTAGTATAACTAAATTCACCCTGTGGGGACCTCATTTTTCTTAGACCTCATGAAATGGAGCCCTGAATACAACTTTAACTCTTTCTTTACATAATTGAATCTCCCGTTAGTTATAAAAGTATACATTTTATAATGGTCTATTATTCACATTGAATGTTATTCATGGGGTATGAGCAGACGACGACAGGCAGAACAAATGATAATGCAATTCGTTTGGTGGGAAATTTTCGGAAAGGCCGTTTAGTGAATATCGTATCTGAACATTTCCCGAGAGAACAACTACTCATCAATTAGTGTTTAATAAAGAAATGGTTAAAGATGCCCCATCCGATATGACTTAATTTGTGATTATATAAGCAATTCAGAATTAAAAATAAATTCCGCTTAACCCTTTACCCAACAAACCGGCCAAAACCTGCCAAATAAAGCTTCAACAGTCTAAAATATCTTCGGTCTGTCTCAATAGAACCATACAAATATGGATATCATTGGAACCGGATCATTGACCACATTGTGATGGTTACAGTTATGCCCTGTGCCAATGCATTCTCTTATATATGCGAGTCGACCATAGGTCGCCTCGCATATATAAGAGAATGCATTGGCCTAAAAAAAATATTTTTCTACATTCTTTGACAATTTTATAATTTTTAATATGTTAAGCCAATGCATTCTCTTATATATGCGAGGCGACCTATGGTCGACTCGCATATATAAGAGAATGCATTGGCACAGGGCCCTTCTGTTGGGTAAAGGGTTAACAGGCAATGAAAAACATTTGTAATCACCATTATTCGTATCACACATGCATGAGACATCGCGAACACAGCACAAAATCATATAGTGTCAAGTTGCACCGTGTATCTTTAAAGTAAAACAAATTCAAAACTAGCATGCCTATTTTGCCTTAGGGTGGATACACACATGCATGTAATGTCTGTATTTAAAATCCATGTATTTTACATGGTCACACCAATCATTGATAGCATTAATCGCCTGCGCGCGATCGTTCATAGATACGAATAATGGTGATTACAAATGTTTTTCATTGCCTGTTAACCCTTTACCCAACAGAAGGGCCCTGTGCCAATGCATTCTCTTATATATGCGAGTCGACCATAGGTCGCCTCGCATATATAAGAGAATGCATTGGCCTAAAAAAAATATTTTTCTACATTCTTTGACAATTTTATAATTTTTAATATGTTAAGCCAATGCATTCTCTTATATATGCGAGGCGACCTATGGTCGACTCGCATATATAAGAGAATGCATTGGCACAGGGCCCTTCTGTTGGGTAAAGGGTTAACAGGCAATGAAAAACATTTGTAATCACCATTATTCGTATCACACAAGCATGAGACATCGCGAACACAGCACAAAATCATATAGTGTCAAGTTGCACCGTGTATCTTTAAAGTAAAACAAATTCAAAACTAGCATGCCTATTTTGCCTTAGGGTGGATACACACATGCATGTAATGTCTGTATTTAAAATCCATGTATGTTACATGGTCACACCAATCATTGATAGCATTAATCGCCTGCGCGCGATCGTTCCATTTCAACAGGCGAGACCAGTGAGTAGTTATAAACCAAAATCAAACTAACTGTTATCAAGAGATTTCAGGCCAGTCATAAACGTGTCTTCTTTCATGGGTGCCGAAATGAATAAATCCTGTCTGATATCTGTTGCTGTTTTTGACGAGTTTTTAAAATCGTTTAAACTAGAACTCTATAATATACCAGTTTTTTAAATCGACGGACTCAAATCCACTTTTCGAAATGAACTAAATCCGTCGATTTTATACTTGATTTGTTTCTCGTCATTTATTGGAAACGGGGTCATCCAAAATAAAATTAAAATATGCAGATTTTTGAAGCTCTTTTAGGACGATTGTGACACATGAGTGTATAATGTCCCACACACTGACTCCCAATTTGATCTCGTCCAGCAAAACTCGAACGGCCCTCTGGCTCCACATTTTGGAAGTGCTATATTAATACACATGGCAATCAACTAACTCATACATGGTGAATTCCATGTTAAGTGACAACGCCGAGTCGTAAGGATAAGCATAGTTGTTTCTCGACTATGCATGGCCTGAGCTCAAATTTTAACTATCCGATATGGTGCTCTCATGCCTTGAATAACAGGCATTGGAAAATTAAGACAATACCAGTTTGTTGAGATTGCTCGGATAATTTGAGGGCGAGCTCATGTGATGACATTCAATTGGGATTTGCATGCATATATCCATTACAGCGCCAAAAAAATTAATGCAGGTACAGCGTTGAAATAAAAAAAGTCACCCCCCCCCCATTTTTAACCCATAATTTACAGAACAGTATATGTTTCTCAGGCCATAGGATGAACAAGTTCCTAACTGTCACAATTTTAGCTTGTACAGGCTTGAATTATCACATTTTGGACTATAATCCATGATTGGGGGAGGGGGTTGATTCTCGAAAGTTTCGAATAACTAAGGCATTTAGTTGAATGTATCGGTCGGGATTATCTGGGCAAGAATGTACAACATAATGTTTTACTTAAATATTCCATAGTTGTAAATTGTGCGTATATAACACAAGAGAGGAAAGGTGACGTAGTTGTGAACTCGTAGCTAGACAACCCTTTTCCCGAATGAAGACACACAGCAACACCACCTTCTGTACCTTCATTAAAGCTGTAATAATATGTTCATAATTATATGAATAGCATAAATTGCTGCATATGAGATTAATCACTGGTAGCAAACAGGCACGACATATATGACTGTCAGCTACCATATTTACAAATCAGGAGTGGCTTAGTGGCTTCAGGGGGGGGGGGGGGGGGGGTAGGACTAATGGTGCTGCATGCACCCACCCCCCAGTCGAGGAAATATGTAGTGGTCAGTCCGGTAGCTTCCGGGATAATATAGCCCCCTGGGACCATCACTGGTAAACAATCAAGAGAAGACTGACAATGATTTAAACAGAACGTCCAGCATTTGGGTTATCGCGCGGCCTGACGACTTCGTCCAGTCAACGGCTCTCTGCGCGTTCAGAGCTTGACTCACTGTGGTCAAACATAGCCGCAATGATTGGGTTGTCAGCAGACACATATTACATGGTCTGTATGATCCATGTAAAACGCCAAATACACGATATTTACAGAGATTACATGCATGTGTGTATCCACCCTTCGCCTATACGGTCACGATTCACACGGTAACAGGTTGAAATAAAAATGTCAGATTCCGAAAACTATATAAAAATGACAAAATGTAATTTTTTTTTTTTTAAACATGGCACAGATTTGCGTCGTTTTTTTTATTTTGCGGTAGTAAAATTCGAAATAGCTAAAGGACGTATTTTGCCACACCCTATAGCGTCTAGCGATGCTCTTGTTAATATAGCAGAACAATTTCAACCTATTTTTGGTCTAATATTTCCAAATATACTATTGTGTGTCAGGCATGGAATTTTTCTATTAACTTTTTAATTTGTTTTACCAAAGTTAGGGGCGAGGCATCCACCCCCGGCAGTTGCAGTCTATATAACATTAACAATCCTAAGTTTGAACTCACCCGTACTGTGAATTTTGGGTCCTCTTAAAAGTTGGGCGATGAGACATCCGATAACCCCCCACCCTGTCGCCATGTTTCTGCCCATGACTGTGACAACCAATACAAAATAAAAACTATATAGTTTTTACTCACCAGTATATCGAAACGTGGATCCTCTCGGAAAGCGGCAGTTCAGGAGTTGGTTGATGAATGTTTGGCGTCTGTTTTTCGGCGGCTCTGTTCCCGTTTTTATGTGAGCACTAAACCGGATGTTATTCCGGATATCATCAATTCTATGAACTCATAGCAGAGTGTTGTTGTCACAATTCAAGAGAGAGATGATAACCCGGACATATCACTTACGTAACCTAACCACATGTCATGTGTGCTGGGGATGGGTCTGACATGTACACAGTCGAATGTAACATACACACAGGTGATTTCAATTATATAGTCTATTGTCTCTTAAAACACCTTATTATAATTGTTAAGCTTTTAACTAAACTAAGTAATAACAAGTCTTTAACGTCCGGTTGGTATAATAATGTCGATAAGTTGATACAAAATTCAGGTTCATATAACTGAGACTGATGTCTATATAACTCATGAAACGTAGCTCTCTAGGAGGGGTTATACGTACCTTTATTAAGAAGACCCGATACTACGAAAGTCCCATATTCCGAATGTTCAATAATGCGGAGATCCGATATTTTGAAGGCTAAATACCCCGAAAGCCCAATAGTCTGAAGCATTACTACTCCGAATGTCCAATAGTTCGATGGTCTAATACTCCGAAAATCCAATACTCCGGAGGTCTAATACTCCGAAGACCGGGTTCTCCGATTATAAGGTCCGGTTATGAGGTATAACGACAGTTCGGACCAGTTCGGAAGAATATAAAAGTTCACAGAACTTGTTCAGAAATGAATCACGAAAAAACACAATGCATATATATAAGCATTTCTTCAAATAATAATGTCCTTGGCAATAATATGTCTTTCGCAACAACTTCAACCTATTTTCAATTCATAAATTGTAAATATCGTTTATGTATATATATGGACGTTTTATCTGTTAAATTCATGTCTTATCGTGACTCATTCAACCCACACGGGGCTTGTCGTTAACCCTTTCGTCACGGGAGCTGCGGTGGAGCAATATTAAAGACCCTGTGCCAATTAATTCTTTTATATACGCGAGTCGACCATAGGTAGTCTCGCATATATAAGACTAGAAGGTGACCCGACTTCGTCCGGGCTAATCAAAAACCAAATTTCAAGTCGATAGCTCCACCCGTTTCCGAGATCTGGTCTGCGCATGCGCGAAGCTGGCGTTGCACGGGCTCGGCGACCCGATACAATTCGTATCCGGGGCAAGATACATTCACATACCAAATTTCAAGTCGATAGCTCCACCCGTTTCCGAGATATATATATTGCCCAATGTCATTTGCGGATACCTCGGCCGGTGATGAGTTAACGCGACATCGGCCGGTTAAGAGTTAAACGCGATCACGTCGCGATCTGTTGACGGCGTAATATATTTACGGAATGTTTTTCGATGAGCGAAGCATGGTCCTGCGTTCTTCCCGATAATTAAGGTAGAAACTTTAAGCGTACACAGGCGTGTGATACATCATTGGAAAGATGAAGCGCCACAGATTCTAACCGTGTAAATTATATGACTGGCAATTTATTATTCGCGCTATATCGAATCGATTTGTGAGCACCGAACTGAAATATATTAGCGCAAAACGGCGTAAAAACAGATTTGACCTCGGCACGTGAAAAGTTGACCTCGGATCTGAAAATTAATATGCCTATGCCACTTCCCGACCGATAGTACCCTCACATACGAAGTTTCATCGAAATCGGGTCGGCCGTTTTCGAGTTCATCGCGAACACACAGACCACACACAGATGGTTTAAACATATTTATTTATCAAAAAAATGATATGGTGACGGGATTGGGGGACAAGTGCTAGCCACTTAGATGTACCTCCTCTCCCTATGACAACACTCAATACAACTTTACAATTATAGCAGCATAGTAACAGTGCATATACATATATAGGAAATATACAACAACAGTTTTGTGTTTGTGCTAGTCCCCCCTTAACCCAAGTCTGTGATATCAGTTTTTTTTTCTCTCATATAAATCACTTTCTCTCTCACTCCCTCTCCGAGCTTGTTTCAATGATTGACATGCAGGGTTTGGGAAGAGTCGAAGTCCTTCAGACATATCTCTTTTCAATATCAGGTAAGTTGAAAGTTTGTTGTATCTGTGAAAGTAGTGTCTCTTAAATAGTCTTGGACAGCATTGAAAATGGACTCATTTTCATTGTTCTTTAGGTCAGGGTCTACAAATAGCAAATATTTTACCGAATAAATGTTGAAGGGCAAGAGTTTATTGTATAGACTTATTCTGGCATAAAAATGAACAGGACATTAACAAAAATAAAATGAAATGCATTCTCTTCATGACATCCGCATATGCATGCTTTAGTATCAGCGATATAATTTAGCTTTTTATCAGCTTGTAAGTTGCTACATTGATTTCTCAGTCTGCAGTGAGATATATATATATATCTTTATTGACCTCCATAACTGAAGAGTTTATCAAATGTTATACATGTATACAGTATCAAGGTAGGCTAACATTTTAGCCAACATGAAAATAAACAAATAGCAGTATATATATACACAAATGACACAAGTGCCTCCAAGACATGGTATACATGTTGGGTCAAATATTGAGAAGCCTTACCCACATTCAGATATAAATTCAGAAATGCAATCAGACATACCGACATGCGGACATAGTATATGCAGATAGACAAACACAGGCACGCGAACATAACTTTTAAACCTGAACATATTTACATAATGCGGATAAAATCCGAAAGGTACAGAGAATAAATGCTTAAACTCGCATTTGCTAATTTACTGGCGGCAATCAGTTAGAATTTGGAATATTATTCAAATGTTAGTATTGTGTCGTTTACTATTCAAATACAATTGATATACCACAATGCATAAGTGCAAGGAATACAAAAGCGCACACAACTGCTATTTTTACATTCACACCGGTAACATCACATCCGCATGGACGAGTGATGATGACTACACCGACAGACTACAATACACAGAGATACAATTTCGAAAAAAACATATTACCTGTATCAACGTAATTGGCCTTTCGTCTGATGTGGTAATATAACTTAATTGGGAATGAAAGCTTATTTCCTTTGCATTTTTGATCCGAACATTGGAATTTGATTTCTGTGGTGATCAGTTAATAATTGGTCCTAACATACCACTGTGGAGTTTCGTTGATACGTTTGGAGATTACTCAGAATGAAGACTTGACAGCATTTTGTGTGATAGCCATAATATGTGGATGTGGTGAACTATAAATGATACGAAAAACATAGGGTCTTCAATGAAAGAAAATAATTCAGACGGAAGTTGTGTAAGGTGAAGCATTACAAGTTCATCATCGTCAAGCTCATCCACCCAAAGATAGAACAGTAATCCAAATGTGTCAATCATTTGGTACCACATGTCATTACGACGAGAGCACACTATATGATGAGTGCAATAAATCATAACGTGTGTTACCACGTCGTCATAAACCAAGTGACATAACGCACAAGTACCCTCGTGTTTGGTAGCAGTAGTCGCTATAAGTTGGGCAACGGTGAAAAAGTATCTCCTCCGCTCTGGATATTGCCGACAACAACGCCAAAGGAGAGACATCTGTAAGTGACTTTGGATTTGAGAGAAGCATGTTAGTGTTGGGTCGTTTTGAACATTTTGCGTCTAGTCGATATCGCGCTTACTGTTGACTTCCGTTTTGACTAGTCGGGTCCACTCCGGGCGGATTGGACACGTACCGACTACTGCGAGTTGCTCAAGATATTGGTTCAAGTTGCGAGAAATAAGAATTCGTTCAATGTCAGCAAAGTATGACTGAGGATTATTATATTTACGAGAAAGATGCATGTGAAGTCTTGATACAAAAATTTCCTTGCATACTTTGGAAGGCGATATGCGACAAAGGCTACCAAACAAACTGAGTTTTCGTGCATCTATAAAAGAGGAAATAGGGCCTAGGCCCATGAGACCTAGGACAATATCGGTTCTCGTCCTTACAGGCAGTCCTTGAATGCGTTTCAAGCAAAATCGGTGGATTTTCTCGAGCGAAGTAGTATCGTATCGACTGGAAATTTGGTTTTTGAATAGCCCGGACAACGTCGGGCTGGGTAGAGCTATCGACTTGAAATTTGGTTTTTGGATAGCCCGGACAACGTCGGGCTCATCGGCTAGTCTATTATATATTTTTGGAAGATCTGTGTGTGTGTGTGTTCGCGATGGACTCGAACACGGCTGGACCGATTTCGATCAAACTTGGTACGGACACGTAATTCGACCCGGGAACGAACATGGGCCTATTGATTTTCAGATCCGAGGTCAACTTTTCACGTGCCGAGGTCAAATCTGTTTTTACGCTGTGTTACGGGACTTTCATTTGAGTTCGGTGCTTACAAATCGATTCGAAACAGCACGAATAATAAAATGCCAGTCATAAAAATGACACTGTGTTAATCTTTCGTGTTTCCTCTTTCCAACGATATATAATGCGTATGTATCCGTTTTAGTTATCTGCCTCAATTATCAAGAAGAAGTGGTACTATCTTCCATCAGGATAAAAACAATGCGTAACTTCTATGACGTCGTTAGAGGTCATAACGTTAGATCACGTTAACGCTTAACCGGCCGATGCATTTGACTGTTTCAGACGTCTTGGCGATATCTCGGGCACCGATGGTAATTTATCTTTACGTTGAAACTTGATAATTAATGAGCGTGTGTATATGAGGGGCGTTTATATACTTGAGTGGAAATCAAATCGGGTTAAACTGGCGGATTTTTACGGACGAAATTTGATGCATAGGGTATCTCGGTATCCGCTGGGCCGATTTCCCGGTATCCGCTGGGCCGATTTCCATCATTTTTGGGGTGTTGGTGTTTGACCACACCTGACCTTGACCTTCAAAATGGTCAATTCAAGGTCAAAGCCCGGACGAAGTCGGGTCACCTTCTAGTTTTTATATAGTTTTCGGAATCTGACATTTTTATTTCAACCTGTTAAACCCCTGTCACACTCAGGCCGGCGCTCTCACTGCGCTGCAAAAGAACCAACATATGAGTAACACGCAGGAGGAGCGCCGAAAACTGTCGAAAATTGTCAAACTTTAAAAACAAAGTATGCTCCTATTGCGTTCCTACTTTGTCAAGTCTCACGCTCTTAGTGCGTTCAAGTCGCTGTCATTGTGATGCTAGTACGTTCTCAATAAGTTCGCAAAACGTTCTCTGCGCGGGCGCGGAGAGTATAGATAGCGCCTCCTGCGTTCTCCAGTCATAGTCAGTTTTTATGTTGTGGGGAAAATACCCAACACTCCGCAATAGATTAGCTGTCCGATTAAACTACTGTCACACTCCGCTGCGATCAGGCCGGCGCTTGTATTGCGCTGAAAAATAATCAAAGCGCCAAGCAAAGCGCAGTAAGGTATCCAAGAACGTATTGGTGACGCAGTGGACACTGGCTAGGACGGGAGAGGGTCTCCGTGGTCGCCCCAGAGCGCCAGAGCGCCGCGCTTGTTTTGTGCATGCACAAAAACAAGGGCAGAGGTTCGGCGTTCTGACTAGGCGTAGTACCGTCGCCATGACAGCGCAAAGCGTACTAACAACGCAATGACAACTACTTGAACGCATTAAGAGCGTTTACGGGGCGTGGAGGAAACACAGTGAGAGCGCGTGAGAGCGTGAGACTTGACGTGACAAAGCAGGAACGCAATGGGTTGTACAAAGAGCGGGATGAAAACGTGATAAGCGGGATAGGAGCATAGCTTGTCACGCGCGCCGCATGTATAACTGGTGGGGGAGTTTCTCGTTTCGCGTGCGGGCTGACATTATTAATGGGCGTTTTATTAGTTTTATTTATAGAATGGGAATTTTTGGGATGATTAAAAGTCAAACTGCAAGCTGGAGGCCGAGTCCCGTAAAAGGTGCATGTAGTTGGGTAAATTCAATTTCGTTTATTGTGTTAATCAACGTTGATTAATGTTGATTTTTGGTTTGTGATAAACTATATGTCAATTACAAATAAAAGAAATTTCTGCAGCCCACTGGGGGTTGTGGTCGGAGACGGTCGAGTCGGCCACCGGTTCGTTAATTAGGTGCTGGTTGTTATTGTTATTTAACGGAAGTCTGAGTTGGTCATTCACAAAACCAATATATTTTATATTCTACAATTCCATTCTTGGGTTTATAATATATGATCTTGAGCGCGTTACCATTTCTGACATTGGTTCTCTTGTTTTAACAGATTGAAAAATTTTGACAATTTTTCGCGCTTCCACTGTGCGTTACTCGTATTTCGATACTTTTTCAACTCAAATCAAACGCCAGCCAGATCGCAGCGGAGTGTGGCAGTGGTGTGAGCAGACCGCATTTCAAAGTGGGATCGTACTGTAAACCTGCTGTAAACGCCGGAAGAACGCCATGTATAACGCTTGGGCGTAAAGCGAGCGCCAGAGTCGCAGTGGCAGCACAATGTGGACGTTCTATGAGCGGGAACCAGTCCATAACACCCCATGACAGCGCAGAAAGAGCGCAATAAGTTTTGGACAGAGCCTCATTGAGCGTAGTAAGGACGGGAAAGGCACGTAGTGAGAATTTGCTTAAGCTTACTGTAGTCGCAAAAGACACGATTAATTCCTTGTTGCGACCACGATAAGCTAATATGCGCTCTTGCTACGTCTACATAACGCTCACGTCGCTCGCTTGGCGCTTTGCTTTGCGCTGTCACGGCGACAGTACTACGTCCTGGTCAGAACGCCGAGCCTCTGCGCTTGTTTTGTGTATGCATAAAACAAGCGCGGCGCTCTGGCACCTATGGGCGACCATGGAGATCCTCGCCCGTTGTAGCCAGTGTCCACTGCGTCACCAATCGGTTCTTGGAGACCTTAGTGCGTTTAGGTGGGCGCTTTGATACTTTTGCAGCGCAATGAGAGCGCCGACCTGAGTGTGACAGGGGCATTACCGTGTGATTCGTGACCGTATAGGCGAAGGGTGGATACACACATGCATGTAATCTCTGTAAATATCGTGTATTTGGCGTTTTACATGGATCATACAGACCATGTAATATGTGTCTGCTGACAACCCAATCATTGCGGCTATATGTTTGACCACAGTGAGTCAAGCTCTGAACGCGCAGAGAGCCGTTGACTGGACGAAGTCGTCAGGCCGCGCGATAACCCAAATGCTGGACGTTCTGTGTAAATCATTGTCAGTCTTCTCTTGATTGTTTACCAGTGATGGTCCCAGGGGGGCTATATTATCCCGGAAGCTACCGGACTGACCACTACATATTTCCTCGACTGGGGGGTGGGTGCATGCAACACCATGAGTCCTACCCCCCCCTGAAGCCACTAAGCCACTCCTGATTTGTAAATATTGTAGCTGACAGTCATATCTGTCGTGCCTGTTTGCTACGAGTGATTAATCTCATATGCAGCAATTTATGCTATTCATATAATTATGAACATATTATTACAGCTTTAATGAAGGTACATAAGGTGGTGTTGCTGTGTGTCTTCATTCGGGAAAAGGGTTGTCTAGCTACGAGTTCACAACTACGTCACCTTTCCTCTCTTGTGTTATATACGCACAATTTACAACTACACTCTTATGACTAATGTGTAGGTTTTCTACACAAAATGTGTAGCCCTGCTACACAATCATTATTCAATTTTGATCTTAAACATATTTGTGTAGTATATGTGTAGTTTCATATTCGTACACAAATTGTGTAACAATTTTTACACATAAATGGGTAAATTTTTACACATTTATACACAACTGTGTGTATAAAAACAACACATATCCCTTACACATTTTGTGTAGGTTCTTACACACACAGTTCGTAGACAAGAAATACAAGTTCAGTAGTCCGACCTGTGGGTATAGTATTAAAGATATATGCATATTTATATGTTAAAACTTTCATGGCGCATAGTGGTATGTAGTATTCTGTTCTGTACTGTGAGTTTTTGCTTTGAATGAACAAACCAGGGTCGAGGCGTGATTGCATAATATTAGTATTATTACAACAATCATAACAAGAGTCTAAGAGCAGTAATCGCCATGAAAGTTTTAACAAATAAATCCTCATATACTATTAATACTAAACCCACAAATTGGAATTCTTGAACTTACATCCTTGTCTACGATCGCTGTAGATTGTATTCCAAAAAATATACTCAAACAATATGGCCGTCAGGTAGCAGACTATGAACCTGAAGGCACCACAGTGCGCATGCTCTACGTTCTTACACAATTGTGTGTAACAAAAAATGCACATTATGTGTAGAACGGCACTTGGTCAATGTATTTGTATGTAAAACTACACATTGCTATGTGTATTAACCGGGTTTACACATTTGATGTGTAATCGTTTCTACACATTAGTTATAAGAGTGTATGGAATATTTAAGTAAAACATTATGTTGTACATTCTTGCCCAGATAATCCCGCCCGATACATTCAACTAAATGCCTTAGTTATTCGAAACTTTCGAGAATCAACCCCCTCCCCCAATCATGGATTATAGTCCAAAATGTGATAATTCAAGCCTGTACAAGCTAAAATTGTGACAGTTAGGAACTTGTTCATCCTATGGCCTGAGAAACATATACTGTTCTGTAAATTATGGGTTAAAAATGGGGGGGGGTGACTTTTTTTATTTCAACGCTGTACCTGCATGAATTTTTTTGGCGCTGTAATGGATATATGCATGCAAATCCCAATTGAATGTCATCACATGAGCTCGCCCTCAAATTATCCGAGCAATCTCAACAAACTGGTATTGTCTGTCTTAATTTTCCAATGCCTGTTATTCAAGGCATGAGAGCACCATATCGGATTGTTTAAATTTGAGTTCAGGCCATGCATATAGTCGAGAAACAACTATCCTTATCCTTACGACTCGGCGTTGTCACTTAAGATGGAATTCACCATGTATGAGTTAGTTGATTGCCATGTGTATTAATATAGCACTTCCAAAATGTGGAGCCAGAGGGCCGTTCGAGTTTTGCTGGACGAGATCAAATTGGGAGTCAGTGTGTGTGACATTATACACTCATGTGTCACAATCGTCCTAAAAGAGCTTCAAAAATCTGCATATTTTATTTTTATTTTGGATAACCCCGTTTCCAATAAATGACGAGAAACAAATCAAGTATAAAATCGACGGACTCAAATTTTAAAAACTGGTATATTATATAGTTCTAGTTTAAACGATTTTAAAAACTCGTGAAAAACAGCAACAGATATCAGACAGGATTTATTCATTTCGGCACCCATGTAAGAAGACATGTTTATGACTGGCCTGAAATCTCTTGATAACAGTTAGTTTGATTTTGGCTTATAACTACTCACTGGTCTCGCCTGTTGAAATGGAACGATCGCGCGCAGGCGATTAATGCTATCAATGATTGGTGTGACCATGTAAAATACATGGATTTTAAATACAGACATTACATGCATGTGTGTATCCACCCTAAGGCAAAATAGGCATGCTAGTTTTGAATTTGTTTTACTTTAAAGATACACGATCCAACTTGACACTATATGATTTTGTGCTGTGTTCGGGATGCCTCATGCCTGTGTGATACGTATGATGGTGATTACAAATGTTTTTCATTGCCTGTTAACCCTTTTCCCAACAGAAGGGCCCTGTGCCAATGCATTCTCTTATATATGCGAGTCGACCATAGGTCGCCTCGCATATATAAGAGAATGCATTGGCTTAACATATTAAAAATTATAAAATTGTCAAAGAATGTAGAAAAATATTTTTTTTAGGCCATTGCATTCTCTTATATATGCGAGGCGACCTATGGTCGACTCGCATATATAAGAGAATGCATTGGCACAGGGCATAACTGTAACCATCACAATGTGGTCAATGAGCCGGTTCCAATGATATCCATATTTGTATGGTTCTATTGAGACAGACCGAAGATATTTTAGGCTGTTGAAGCTTTATTTGGCAGGTTTTGGCCGGTTTGTTGGGTAAAGGGTTAAGCGGAATTTATATTTAATTCTGAATTGCTTATATAATCACAAATTAGGTCATATCGGATGGGGCATCTTTAACTATTTCTTTATTAAACACTAATTGATGAGTAGTTGTTCCCTCGGGAAATGTTCAGATACGATATTCACTAAACGGCCTTTCCGAATATTTCCCACCAAACGAATTGCATTATCATTTGTTCTGTCTGTCGTCTGCTCATACCCCATGAATAACATTCAATGTGAATAATAGACGATTATAAAATGTATTCTTTTATAACTAACGGGAGATTCAATTATGTAAAGAAAGAATTAAAGATGTATTCAGGGCTCCATTTCATGAGGTCTAAGAAAAATGAGGTCCCCACAGGGAGAATTTAGTTATACTACTACCCTACTCAGCAGGCTAATATAACTAAATTCAGCCCCCATGGGGACCTAATTCTTCTTAGTACTCATCGTCTGTGAAGTATCTAATATTACATAGTCTCACATTAACCCTTTACCCAACAAACCGGCCAAAACCGGCCAAATAAAGCTTCAACAGCCTAAAATATCTTCGGTCTGTCTCAATAGAACCATACAAATATGGATATCATTGGAACCGGCTCCTTGACCACATTGTGATAGTTACAGTTATGCCCTGTGCCAATGCATTCTCTTATATATGCGAGTCGACCATAGGTCGCCTCGCATATATAAGAGAATGCATTGGCCTTAAAAAAATCCTTTTTTAACACTTTTTACCATTTTTTCTTACATTCTTTAACAATTTTATAATTTTTAATGTGTTAAGCCAATGCATTCTCTTATTTATGCGAGGCGATCTATGGTCGACTCGCATATATAAGAGAATGCATTGGCACAGGGCCCTTCTGTTGGGTAAAGGGTTAATGTGATTTTAGTTACCCTTTCCCTTATGTTCAGTTTCTATATCCCATAATTTGCAGAAGATAAATTTCATAATCGATGTGACTAATGGATGAATATTACCAACTTCAACTGGGGAACTTCAATGTGATCCTTTAGGTATACCTTACGAGTTGATACCAAAGCATATAAGGTCGCCATATGGTGAATTTAATGATTCTAGCATTGCATGTTGTGTGGGATAGCGTCACTAAATTCCAACCTCTGGGGACCTCATTCTGCGATGTCAGACACACTGAATTCAGACTTCCACACGAGACACTATCTTGTTTGAAATTTAATTTTGTATCCATTTATTTCATGTAGTTTCGATGTATTAGAGGGACACTTCATTATTTTGTTCATTTTTCAATAACAAAATGTCATTCTTCGGTATATTATAGAGTTCTAGTTTAAACGGACATATATATATACGTATAATGTGGAGGGACGGATACGATAGGTCGATAAATACACGAAATATTGATATACCGGTATCATATGCCAAAGTCATTTTTAATTTTTCGCCATACGACAGATAAACGCTCTTTATTTTGTACCATATCTGTTATAGCCACCATGTCGTGCAAAACTGCAAATGGCTCTTTTTTGTTTGGACCCAAACACCGTGTTCATAGTTGGGTTTTCAGTACTTCGATGCGTCTTTTGGGGTTACAGAAAGCTCGAAGAAAGGTAGTTCAAATATTTATCGACCTATATCGATACCAGGACACATTCAGGGGATTCAATATATTTTTCATCTACTCACCAGCTGTACTCACACAGATGAATAGGCTGGGTTATAAAGTTACCAATATAATCACATAATATTCTACCTTTGTTGATTGCTTAGAGTTCAATTTTGCACATGTTTGTTAACAGGAAGTAACATTTAATTTGGTCTTTCAAAGAAGGGACCAATATAGAGCGGTTGGTCGTTTTTACAGAGGGGACCAACATAAAGCTTTGATGTTTTGGGGTGGGTGTCTAAAATTTTATGAAAAAAAATGCAAGAAAGGGTGGGTGGGTGTAAAAAAATTGAAATGTAAAAAAAAAAAACCCACGTCTCGCAACTTTTGTACGCCCCCCCCCCCTGCTTCGATGCGTCTTTTGGGGTTACAGAAAGCTCGAAGAAAGGTAGTTCAAATATTTATCGACCTATATCGATACCCGGACACATTCAAAAGCGAATACTATGTGTATTGTGGAGCGCAAACCGACATGTGGCTTTAACATAATGTCACAGCAAAAAGTTAAATTTGATATTGTATGTTGTTGTAGCCGGGGTCTGGAATCTTGAATACATCGTTAAAGGGACCCGAGCGCTCGCAGTCTGTAAAACATCACATCTGAGAGGAACACGGAGACACTTTGTTATGTAAACAAATATGTTACAGTGATTTGTCAACAAATATCGCTAATCGTGTACTAAGTTCAAATATTTTATTCTGAATTTGATTTATCTAACTTTTGTCAATGCTTTGATATTTTCCAATGTCAAGTTTTGAATAAACTTTGGTATCTTATTGGACTAATTGGACTTTTAATGCATGATAATTACACTACAACAGTAATAGTTTACACACAGTAATGCCCTAAGTAATCGACTCTATAACCACAGCAGAATTATGGGTAACTTTTCAGGAATTAGTCGGAAATATGGCTTGTCGATTACTTAGGGCATTACTGTAACAATGATTCTGACATGCATGTACTGGTTGATGAAAGTTGTTTTACAGACTAGTATGTTATTCCGCATGAACCCATTTTGAAAGCATTGAGTCCCTTTAATAATTGGTTTGGAATAAATACAACTCTCTTTATTGTCGGCAGGAATAAAGATGCTAGCCAGGACTGGTCTTGTTGTGCTGGTTGTGGTTGCTGTGACGATAGCGATTGGCGAAGCTTGCTATGCGGGGCCATTCGTCTACGGACCAAGATGTGACACCGGCATCGGAGTCTTCGGGTCACCCGGTCACCGGATCGCCTACAGCATTTCACCGGGTGGAAACGCCCCCTCTTTGCTCTGCTGTGAAGCTCTAGGATGTGGACCATCGACCAGTAGGAGGTGTGGGTCATTTCGAATGTATCCAATTGGATGTAGTCATGGCTCTTGGGGTGCGACACTACTGTGGGGAAACAGTTTGGCAACGCCCACCATTCGCTGCAAAGGAAATCCTTTTGGCACTTTTTACAGTGTAAGCACATAAACACTGGGTACACACATGCATTAACAAACATGTCACACAGATCATGTGAATATTAATAAAGACATTTATTTGTAAAATAATTTATATATTAAAAACATTGTAATTTTGATTATTTTACCTAGCCGTTGTGGATTTGTGGTAGCAAACGCGATAAATGTGGTGTAGTCTAGGGATGTAGAGAGGAAAGGATCATTTTCGAAAATCGGAAAATGTCAGTGCTTAAAGATGCATAATCCTAATTAACACTAAATGAAAATTATAATTAACGCTCCCAAATTACTATTTATTTGGCTTCGGCGATTAAAAAATATTTTATTCGATTCGAGGAACTCATCCATCAAAGTTCAGAGTGATCAGATATCGATTTTTGAAATTTGTTTTTTCTTGAAATAAGTTCTTATTTGCACAGGTATTTGGCACAATAGACCCCACCACCCCAAAGACATATTTATCATATGACTCAATCATTATTTACGTTGAAATTCTTAGACTCGTTTCATAAATATCATATGAGAGAAACACTCATTTCATATCCTCTATATATGTCTTTAGGATGGTGGAGTCCATTGTTTCAAATACCTGTGCTTATTTGTGGCCCAGAAAAATGTCGTCAAATCGACAGTCTCGGACAAAATTGCAGATGAAGATGGATAACTCTAAAATCAAGTGGTAATACGGCAAATTTCGTGATACTCAAGTAATAATACGGCCATATTTCTTTGAACAAAATGTTGATAAATAAAACGTTTTAGGAAATTTTATACCATGTTTGACAGCGGTTAGCATTATTTTGTTGTAATTAATCGATTCTGATAACTAAAGCGTATTTTGAAGAAATGATGTTGCTGTTGTAACTTGATGATATGGGAACTGTCAGATCGGATTGAGTACCTTTAGGAGGAATTTTCAAAAAAATCTTGATTTCAAACTATCAATTTGAAGGAAAAAATAATTATCTTTTATAACCAATGTATGCTATAGTACTATAACAACACCTGTTATCCTCACAATATGAGTGATATGTTCTAATTTTGTATAAAAAAAAAATTGGAAAAAAAGGAGATTTTTTGAGGCAGTCATTTGAGAGTTTGACAGGAAATATTTGCAAAAAAACTCACTGCATTATGATTTAAACATATTTTATTATCCCTCAATCAATAAACAAAATACAAATAAAGAAATTACAGTTGGTGAATAAGGATGAGAGGCGATAAAGTGATCGGAGCACAAGTTACATAACTTAAAGAAGCTCCTATCCCTTGCATTATCTAGCTTAGGAATCCAACTAGGGCCTATGCTCTGTCTACTATCTGAAATCATGACTGTCTGCAAAAAAATAAATCACACATTTTTCATTGCATATTTTAGTTTTTTTGGTAGCCAGTTTTGCAAATAGCTACCAAAAAAAAAAAACAAACAAACAAACAACTAAAATATGCAATGAAAACTGTTAGATTTATTTTCTCGCAGACAGTCACTATTTCAGCTAGTATACAGACATACACTGTAGATTATCAGATTCATAAGCTAGATAATGCAGTGAGCCTTTTTTTTTGTGCAAATATTTCCTCAACAAAACAAAACAAAATTTAAAATACTTTAAAAAAAAAACATAAATAGAACATATCTCTCCTATTGTGAGGATAAATAGGTGTATTTTTAAAACATAAATGGAACATTTCTCTCATATTGTGAGGATAAACAGGTGTATAAGTACTATGGCTTACATTGGTTATAAATGGTGATTCCCCCCCCCTCAAGGATTTTTTCCGGGCACGTATACACATGTTTTTTTCCGCAACTAAAATATTTATTTTTTTTCCTGCATGTTTTTTTTCACTGTTTTTGCAATGAGTTTGGCTTAAAACACCTTAGAATAAGAGAAATAATGTAATTCTAACTGCTAAACTGACTGCAGGCAGTTATCGTGTTGTATTTTGTTGCAAATTTTGAAATCCAACATGGCCGCCATGTTTTTTCGGCCGAATGATCCCAAAATGACTCGTTCCTATTTACATGTCAATGTTAACATACATGACAAATAGTATGGACAGAAATTCATATACAGCTATTTACAGTGAATTCCCCCCGCAAATCTCTGTTTTATTAGTGTTAAAAGGGAGGTGGGTGTCCAAAAATGGTCGGAAAAAACTGCCGAAAACGGAAAACAATTTGGACGTGGGGGTGGGTGGGTCGCAACAAGGGTCGAAAGTAAAAATCAGCACACGTGCCTGAATTTTTTTTCCGACCCCCTGCCTCAAATTGATAGTTTGAAGTTGAGATTATGAACAGACATCGGACGGACCATAAAAACAGACATTTCCAGATAAATAAAAGCTGAATAACTCTAGAACGGAAAACCCGAAGAAATAAAAAAACGTTTGAATCTCCTCATAGTAGTGAACATCCATACCAAATTACATTGAGATCCTAGCACTGCTGTTCAAGTTATGACACAAACAGCCATCGGACGGACACCCGACACACCTTTTCCCTGTGTTGGTCATTATATATGTCGCCCGTCTTGGGCCTCTTGGCACACCTTTTCTCTGTGTTGGTCATTGTATATATAGGTCGCTCGTTTTATTCCAAAGTATTTATCTCAGCTGCATGTCTTCTACATGTAGATAATGCCATGAATCTCTACTCTGGCTAACGCGCGTAGATATCATATTCCACCAGTACAAACCCTGGGAACTTGTTGAAGTTTTGACAGGGAACCTTATATAAAGTCAAAATAATAACGCGGGGGGATATATTTCTTAGCTATTTTCTGTTCCTTAATAACGCACTTCACTGTAGGTGAAGATCCCAACTCGAAGTTTCACGATTTAAGTGTCTTTGTGGGCGATTTTGCTGCAACCTTCCTTACAATTAAGGAATTTCTCCTGGGTAAATAATTCAATGATTGTTTTGCGATGTCGGCCCACAAAAGTCTCAGAAAAGCACTTACAGTAAATTACATTATCAAGGAACAGATAACAACAAAGAAATATATTCTCCACGTTATTTGTTAGACTTTATAAGGTTCCCTGTCAAAACTTCAAAAAGTTGCGAGGTTTTGTATAT
Organism: Siphonodentalium dalli; assembly: GCA_032622095.1. Taxonomy (NCBI): domain Eukaryota; kingdom Metazoa; phylum Mollusca; class Scaphopoda; order Gadilida; family Siphonodentaliidae; genus Siphonodentalium; species Siphonodentalium dalli. Next base: position 277,242,119 of record CP136064.1, on the reverse strand, counting down.
ATACTGGTGGAATGTGATCTAGAGTAGAATTTCATGCATGATCTACATTTCTTCCAACAGTTCTGACAACACGAAGTAAGGTTTCGCCAACCGACACACTGTGCATGGTAGCTTAATTCGGCATGATGATTAGTTATTGAATGTAACGCAGAAAAAATCTGAAGTGCACACCCTTGCCGCATAAATACTAGTTACATTTCCGGAATTGTCAACACTCTCCATGATAATAGACCATACACATAATTATGTTGCAATTATTATTATACCGTGAAGAAACACTCATATCTTCAATAGATTTGCACCACATCTCACCAGAGCAAAGATACGGTACATCGTGCAGTTTATATAAGATACGATACATCGTACAGTTTATATAAGATACGGTACATCGTACAGTTTATATAAGATACGATACATCGTGCAGTTTATATAAGATACGATACATCGTACAGTTTATTTCAGATACGATACATCGTACAGTTTATTTAAGATACGATACATCGTACAGTTTATTTAAGATACGGTACATCGTACAGTTTATTTCAGATAAGGTACATCGTACAGTTTATTTAAGATACGGTACATCGTACAGTTTATTTAAGATACGGTACATCGTACAGTTTATGTAAGACCAATTTCCATTCTGCTATAAAACCGGTTTCTTAGTAGACAATTTTGTTCTATTTACTTCGTCTTTTACAACTGGAATATGATACTAACTAATGCACAGTATTAGTTTTCAGTATATTTTTGTTTGAAAAGTTCTTACCATTACCACCTATATATACGTACTCGTGCTAAATGTCAGATAATCATCGTTTAAAGATGTTATTTCAACGTTGAACATTCGCACAATGTTGCTATGTGTAGTTTTGTGTACAGCAGTTCTGTGTAACTTTAGGGATATGGGATAAACGCGGTGATGCAGTTGCAGAACACATAGAAAGTTTCGCGTATATATATATGTGGCATTTGTGAATACAACCAAATATATTTTCCAGGTATAAACACATTCTCTGTCACAGAGTATGTCGACAATCTTGGTCAAGTTTAGAATATATTGAAGATAGTCTATGGTACTCCTTTGTATTTTGATAAATTGCGTTCATATAGCATACCACTATGCATTCTTTCGATAAAAGCGAAATATTCGCGTTTCATCATTTGACCGGAGGCAACTGTACCACTCTCTGGCTGGTCCCAGGTTCTTAGCATTAAGTTGGCAATTCTTAGAACACGTTGATGAGATTTATTATTACAAATATTTACAAAGTCACATCAGGCGGCCACATTTCAATTAGCACCTTTCCTAATTCCTCCATTTACTGTCAACCATTAATATATTCCCTACCTAAGTTGAGCTACACTTTCATTATTAATTATTATTTGAGAGTGGTGTGCATTTATGTATACAGGAATGTCCAGGGTGTGTATCTATGATCTATGCACGATAAATGTGACAATGATCCCATTAGGCCAAAACAAATTGAATGAGTGTTTCCCGTAACCCGACCGACCGTCTTCAAAAACCCCCGACCCAAGTTCATTTTATTGGTTTTAAATAAAAAAAATCAATCTATAAACCGACCGACCGCACTGTTAACCAAACTATGTACGCATGGTTCCATTTTATCCAGATGATTCACCTCGTGAGATACTAGTAAATTATATCTTTGATATATTTATATATTTTTCGCAAAGCCACATCGTCACTCTTCAAACGGAAAGTCAAATTACGACTGGACGCTATACCGGAAGATGACAAGTTATCATTCCTCTTCGCTGACCAGAAGCACGTGTTTGTGTATTTATAACATGGATGTTCATCGAGGAGGTTGATTCAAACCGAAATTCGAACAAGTTCTTTTCAACGATGGCGGTCGCACATGGTGCGGCGGGATATTGTTTGTCGGTCTCCAGACTCCAATATAATTGGGATATTATGGGGCATGCATCCCTTACCGAGCATGAAGGCTTAATACGCCTTCAACAAGGATTCGCCAAGGATTCGAGTGCTTATGTCAATCACAATAAGCATTCGCTTAGGACTCGAGTGCTTATATCGATCACAGTAAGCACTCGCTTAGGACTCGAGTGCTTATATCGATCACAGTAAGCACTCGCTTAGGACTCGAGTGCTTATATCGATCACAGTAAGCACTCGCTTAGGACTCGAATGCACTCGCTTAGGACTCGAGTGATTAAGATGCAATGCAGGTATAAGCACTCGATAAGGAATCGAATCCTTGGGTCTCCCACATAAGCACTCTGGAAAATGAGGGCTTGTGGCGAAGGCTAACATTTTCTGTTAACTAATAAAATTTAGACTTCAGCCAGACATATGACTCTAAAATCAGCATTCAAATTAAGGCTTCAATATATTGTTGGCCTCTTAGCCCTCGATGCTCGACTTAGAATATTTCAATACAAAACTGTTCTGAATCTGAAGCTGCAAATTAACCAAGTCCAACATGGAGAAATATATGGAAAAATTAATAATTATTTGGCAAATTTGTAGTTTTAACAATTTGTTTGGCAATATACATTTGAAAATATTCAGAATTTATCAAGCTTTCACATGGTGTAAATATTGTGGTTAATCCGAATTTTAATAAATTTAAATTAATTAAATAATTAATACAATTAATAATTTTTCAACTTGTAGGACCCCATATGGAAATTTCATACAGGAACCTATAGGAATCATTATGGAAATGACGATTCACATTTGGAAAATTATAGGACCGTATTTCCTATAGGAAAATTGCCATGGATAAGGACATTTTGAGACAACCTACCGGTATAACAATAAATAATGTTATAGGAGATTTTGCAATTTTCTCAAGATCTCTATATTTTTCTCAATATATGTTGGCCTACTGATAATTCAGAACAGCTATATAAGTCTATATCATCCAAGGTACCAATTGAGAAAAATCAAAGCCCAAGGGGGGGGGGGGGGGTGCAATTTGGGGGTTTGGTGCAAGGGAGAAAATGTAGTTGGAAATTCCAAGGTGAACACCCTCTTGCCCAATGGAGACCCTCTAGCCACATCCCTGTATAAGTCTGATTCATCTCATTGCCAGTAATAAATCACTTTAACATTGTAATCAATCCTTCTATTTAATTGGGACAACTGCTTTACTCTGTGTCTATGAGTACCTGTTATGTAATCACCCTGACTTGCCCTCAATGCAAATTGAGACCAGATGGAATTTTCTCAGATTTCACAAACTTTGGATAGCTCACAATGGGAAGTCATGGTTTATATTGGTTTTCTTTATGTCACATGCAGGATTATTTACTGATAGTTTAAATTCAGGTGAGCCTATACTTTGCATTTATTTTATCAAATTATAACATAGGATGATGTTTATATTTATACTTTATTCGTAATTTAAGTATTATAAATCACTGGCAATTTAATTTATAGTTAATAACATTTTAAATTGACAGGTCTCCAAAAAATATGAAATTTTGCCTGGCAGATACAGGTCAGTTAATTGTCAGCATTACAATTTGCATGGAGTTACAAACATAATGTTGGGGTCAGCAAAGAAAATAATGATACCATCTATTTAACTGTTATTTTAAACATTCAGCATTAAATAGATGCATGGTATCATAATTTTACTGTGACTTTAAAATAACTGCTCAATTTTGTGCATTGATTTTTAAACTGACAATCTCCATCTGTTGACAATTAACTGCATGAATTGATATTTGGGTAAATACTAAAAAGGTTGTGTAGACTTCTGGTGTTTTATGAATTTTCGGTGTAGATAATCTATTTATTATTCATAATTAATTAATTATTAGTATATGGTAATATCAATTTCAGAGGAATATAATGTTGGCATATTGAACAAGTACATTATACACGTCTTGTTTGAACCTATGGTAATTTAAATGCAGGGGAGCCAATGGGTTCCAAAACTAGTAATATAGAGCGTTCTTAATCAGCTATCTAATCTCAATTTTGGATATGCCTGCATAATGATATCATAAACTGATTATCACTCAAAGGTTGGTTTATCAGATGTTAAATCCACAAAAAACATCACCAATATCATTTTTTGGGCATTTTAATAGTTCAATGCTAGCTAAAAATATTAATATTCAGTCCAATACAATTTTGATAAATTTACAAACAACTGTATCATTCACATAAGTCATAACTCATTTTCTGAAACATAATAATATCATTTCAGTTATTTCTGATGTAAACATAATTTAAAATTTGTTTACTATTTATCATTTCAGAATTTGAAAATGACTCCCAGAAAAGAAGACTGAGACTGCATGCATCGCCAGTGGAATTGACATATATCCTAAACAATTTATTAGCTAGGGGCGACCAACACGGAACCTGAGAGTACAGAAATCAAATTGCATTAAACATGGACATGATAGTGACAGCTAACATAAATTCTTGATATACATATATATATATACTAAAAATTGTTCATTTCACAAATATAAAATTGTTATCACTTCATAATTGTTTTGTTATTTCTAGCATCTCCAGAATGGATATCCAATTTTGATGACACCATCCATATTCCCATGCATCCTGCATAGAGTTATCCCTCATTTCCATGCAGTATATGTAACTCTATGAAAACAGGCCATCATTTCACCATAATCTTTAGCATTCGGGGACCAATTTAAGGATTCGAGACATGGTTCGTAAGGCTTCATTTAAGCCTTCATCATTTGCATATAAGGCTTCGAAGCCTTAAATATAAGCCTTCGAAGCCTTATATGCAAATTATGAAGTCTTATTTAGCCTTCGAGTGCTAACGGGAACCAACAAGCCTTCAATAGGGCCGACTTATTTAAATGAGCTAAACTCTCGAAGGCTTAATAAGCCTTCGAGTGCTTATGGGAGTACTTAGCTCATTTAAATAAGTCGGCCCTATTGAGGGCTAAATTCTATTTCGAGTGCTTATTTTGCCTGTAACTGGCCCATTGCATTGATTGAGATAAGGATTCATTTAAGTCTTCATTTGTAAGCATTCGAATCCATCCTGAATGCTTACCGAGGGCTTGTGATTTCGGTAAGGGGCAGCCCTTAGGGCCATTGATACCTATGCCCATTGTGCAGGTCCCAATGAGGACGTAAAAACATCTCTGAAAAAACATTATTATTAATTGATTCAACGCAGGGCTGATGCCTGTTGTGGCCAAGGCAGTGCCTGTTTCAGGTTTACTAAAGTCATTTTAGTAAACTGTCTACTGTTATCTGTTTTATATGTTTCCCCTTAATATATCAGTTTTATCACCAATGTGTTGGTTGCTCTGGGTCACTGTATGGTGTTTGATGGTGGTCAGGTCGGGCACAGGTACATGTATCTAAATTGAGCAAAACTTTTACAGGTAGCTAAATTGAGCAAAATTTTTAATGTAATTTCAGTCTGTCCCTTCAGTTCAACGCCTAACTCGAAATATCGACACGCGCTTTTTATTTCATTAGTTAGACCGCACGTGAAGCTTCACAGAAACACCTTCAGTACAACTAATTAAAACTGCCACAGTGCAAACAAAGGCGATTTGATTAACACTTTTATGAGATTAACTAAACTTTTTTTCGAACTTACAAATTGTGTACCGGTACATAAAACTGCCGCTTCTGCATGTGAATTTACCTGGATCATACTCATAGTTATGAAGGTTAACGACACGATGTTACAACGTCTTGTCTGATTGGATAAACCGCTGGCATCCATTTACGAGAAATATTTTCCCAAAGTGACTGGACTCCCATTCGGAGAGGAAGAAGTCAGAAGCACGAGCGGTCAATACATTCGTATTCTACTGTATAATTTTACGCATCGTTTACTATGTTTTCTATTTTGTCGTTATGGTTAAGCACGTGGCTTTCCATACGTTCTAACCGGTGAAATTCAATTGGAATCCTACTTATAAAAACATAGCGAGAGACCGTTTTGAAGAGCCAATCAAAAATGTTTGTTTCATTTTAGCTTGGAATAAGATAAAAAAAAATGGCGTGATGCAGCTGACACGGCAAAATTTACCAAATGAAAAGTCAACTAAAAACTATTTTCTCTTCCGAATTTTAACGAAAACATATGGGTAAATCCTTATTAAGCAAATGCTACTTAAAATATATCAAGATTGTCGTGAGTAGATGAGCGGAAAGTATTTTTGTGAAGCTCAATGTTATGTTGATCAGTTCAATTAAAAATGTAGCTGAATTTCAATAGCTACTAGTACATGAGCTCAAATGAGCTATTTAGCTCATTTGGCACATGTGTCTGACCTGGTGGTTAGGCATGGCCCACACGAGACCATAACAAATAAAATGAAAAAATAAAATGAAAAAATAAAATAAAATGAAAAGCCTACCGCCCGCCCCTATTTTTTGGGTTCGTTACGGGAAACAAGCATTCAATTTGTTTTGGCCTTAGCAACATTATAGGCCTTAAGAATCGATGAGAATCACTGGTCAAATCAATTCTTGTACATGTAATTAATGATTCTTTTAAATTTTCAATGCTTTATGACTAACTTGATTCAGCATTTGAGCCCTGGCTGCACTGACAGTGACACTGACAGTGACTGAGCCAGTGAGTGAGAGTGTGAGTGGGACTGAACTGAAGATAAGTGAAGTGACGACAGAAGTCCATGTGTCGGGATTTCATGCAAACTTTAATGATTCATCGATTCATTATTATTATATTATTATTAATAAGATTAGATCTAAACAAATATTATTAAATTAATTATACTAGTATATCAAATTATCAATTATTAATTTATGATGCAAATAATGGGTAAATTATTAAATACCTCAACCAGATTTCCTCCAAGTCCAAGCCTAGATTATCCGTGCACAGGGAAACATCTGTCACATTCTGTGATCGTCCATTGAACCGAAATCATGCGTTGCGTTAAAGAAGAAGGCCAGGAACTTTGAAGCAAACTGAACCAACATCAAAGTTCTCGCACCGAATTCCCTAGTTCGGTCATGAACGTAGTGCGTATCCTTCTGGAAGCAGCAATCTGCGAAAGCGGTCATGTTGACAACTTGACCTACGAATTCCCAATACGCAAAAATAGGCGAGCCGTAAATTTTTTCACAACGCGATTATCTCGAGCTGTATAATATCTCACTTCATCCGCGAATCGAGACCTTGATTACATGTATATGTTCATCCATGATCGCTGACATTCAGTGCCAAATAAGACCAGAAAGGCAAACATGTTGAACATTCAGAACAAGCTAGACGACTTTGAATTTCTCTGAAATTTTGAAAATGAAATCATCGAACTTGAAGAATGTCATACCGGCAGGTGCTCAAAGATACTCGCTTTGAACTTAACTGCACACCGACCTTGAACTTTAAGCGAAAGTTGCCTTGTCAAAAAAATGAAGGGCTAACTTGTATATTTCATTATAGCTCTTTTCTTTGAAAAATACAGAAAACAATTTCATTTAGCGGGTTTATAATTCCACCACGAATACAGCGATTGCAAAAAACAAGAAATGCACACCGTCACTACAAAATAAAACGACGTTATTTGTTTTACGTCGCGAAATATACAAATCTCCAAAACGACATTTTTCGGAGCCGTAAATATCAAATTTGGTGGACATTCATGTTATTGTTTTATTATTTCATGTTCTCTGAACCACACTGAACAAAACGACACATGAATTGTCAAAAATGGTTGGGTATTAATAGAGCAGCAACATTGTTGGCAGTTGGGGTACCGAAATTCGGCACCCCAACTGCCGCCATATCAAAAAGCGGTCAGTTGGGGTACCGATCGGTACCCCAACTGACCACTATATAGATATATATATATATATATATATATATATATATATATATATATGTGTGTGTATGTGTATGTGGGCATCCTCACGGCAATGTCGGGTTATAAGACATATTTACTACACATGACAGCCGATGGACAATTGGTCTCTATATATGTACAGGTACCAAAATTACGCCGCGTTGGTGACTGGGAAATTCCAGGGAATGCCGATTGAGCTCAAACTTGCTACCTACGGGAAGTGTCATATATATGAGTGTGTCCTTTATAGACTCGAACCGATTGAGCTCAAACTTGCTAAATATTGACTGGGAAATTCCTGGGAATGCCGATTGAGCTCAAACTTGCTACCTACGGGAAGTGTCATATATATGTGTGTGTCCTTTATAGACTCGAACCGATTGAGCTCAAACTTGCTAAATACGGGAAGTGTCATAGACGGGTTCATTGAAAAACAAAAAAAAATCGGGTAAAATTGAAAAACAAAATTAAAAAGGCACAATTAACTCCTTGAAAAACCAAAAAAAATCGGGTAAAATTTAAAAACAAAAAATTCAATTAAAAAATTAAAAAGGCACAATTAACTCATTGAATAAAAAAATAATTAACTCATTGAAAAACCAAAAATTAAATTAAAATTGTCATGTTTCTGACTATTGCCGAAATTTGCTGCAAATGCAGCACAAGTGTCTCGGAACCTGTTGCAATTGCTTTTTCGAACAAACCCATGGGACGAATGCCGCCAGTGGCGGGCTAACCTGCTAGTCTCATATATATTTTGAAGACCTCTGTCTGTATGTTTGTTTGTCTGTCTGTATGTTTGTCATTTATACAAATCTACGATTCTCGACCGATCGGGACGAAACTTGGTATGTGTGTGTAGTTTGACCAGGCGGTGGAAGTTGTCGTATTGGCGAGCCCGTGCGGCGCCCGCTTCGCGCATGCGCAGACGATATCTCGGAAACGGGTGGAGCTATCGACTTGAAATTTGCTATGTGAATGTATCTTGCCCCGGATACGAATTTTATCGGGTCGCCGAGCCCGTGCGAAGCCAGCTTCGCGCATGCGCAGACGAGACCTCGGAAACGGGTGGAGCTATCGACTTGAAATTTGGTATGTGAATGTATCTTGCCCCGGATACGAATTTTATCGGGTCGCCGAGCCCGTGCGACGCCAGCTTCGCGCATGCGCTGACCAGATATCGGAAACGGGTGGAGCTATCGACTTGAAATTTGGTATGTGAATGTATCTTGCCCCGGATACGAATTTGATCGGGTCGTCGAGACCGTGCGACGCCAGCTTCGCGCATGCGCAGACCAGATCTCGGAAACGGGTGGAGCTATCGACTTGAAATTTGGTTTTTCAATAGCCCGGACAACGTCGGGCTCATCGGCTATCTATTATATATTTTGGAAGATCTGTCTGTGTGTGTGTCTGTGTGTGTCTGTAATCGATGGACTCGAAAACGGCCGAGCCGATTTCGATGAAACTTGGTATGTGGGGGTATTTTCGGCCGGGGAGTGACATAGGCCTATTAATTTGCCCGTGCGACGTGACCTTGACCTTGAAATCGTTTATGTTTATGTATGGACGTTTTATCTGTTAAATTCATGTTTTATCGTGACTCATTCAACCCACACGGGGCTTGTCGTTAACCCTTTCGTCACGGGAGCTGCGGTGGAGCAAACGCCAGAATATCACGGGATTTCGATGAAACTTGGTATGTGGGGGTACCTTCGGTCGGGGAGTGGCATAAACCTATTAATTTGCCCGTGGGATGTGACCTTGACCTTGAAATCGGGTCATTTCAAGGTCAAACGCCCGAATATCACGGGATTTCGATGAAACTTGGTATGTGGGGATACTTTCGGTCGGGGAGTGGCATAGGCCTATTAATTTGCCCGTGCGACGTGACCTGGACCTTGAAATCGGGTTATTCCATGTCAAACGCCCGAATATCATGGGATTTCGATGAAAATTAGTGTCTAGGGGTACTTTCGTATGGGAAGTCTCATAAGCCTATTCAATTACCCGTGCAACGAGACCTTGACCTTGAAATCGGGTCAATTCAAGGTCAAATCGCGAATTTTGATGGGATTTACACGAAATTTGATACATAGGGTTACTTTTGTCCACTGAGTGTTGTGGACAGGTCAAATCATGACCCCGAACTGACCTTGACCTTCAAAATGATCAATTCAATGTCAAATCGGGTAAAACCGATGGATTTCGACGGGTACTTTTGTCGGGTACTTTTGTTCGGGCAGTGTTTTGGACGGGTCAAATCGTGACCCCACCTGACCTTGGCCTTCAAAATGGACAATTCAAGGTCAAAGCACGGACGAAGTCGGGTCACCTTCTAGTCTATTATATATTTTGTAAGATATGTATGTCTGTGTGTATGTGTGTCTGTCTGTAATCGATGGACTCGAAAACGGCTGACCCGATTTCGATGAAACTTGGTATGTTGGGGTATTTTCGGCCGGGGAGTGACATGGGCCTATTAATTTACCCGTGCGACGTGACATTGACCTTGAAATCGGGTAATTTCAAGGTCAAACGCCCGAATATCACGGGATTTCGATGAAACTTTGTATGTGGGGTTACCTTCTGCCGGGGAGTGGCATAAACCTATTAATTTGCCCGTGCGACGTGACCTTGACCTTGAAATCTTGTCATTTCAAGGTCAAACGCCCGAATATCACGGGATTTCGATGAAACTTGGTATGTGGGGGTACTTTCGTATGGGGAGTCTCATAAGCATATTCATTTGCCCGTGCGACGTGACCTTGACCTTGAAATCGTGTCAATTCAAGGTCAAATCGCCAATTTTGATGGGATTTCGACGAAATTTATACATAGGTTTACTTTTGTCCACTGAGTGTTTTGGACGGGTCAAATCGTGACCCCGACCTGATATTCAAAATGATCAATTCAAGGTCAAATCTGGTAAAACCGGATGTATTTCGACGGGCAGGTTTGTCGGGTACTTTTGTCCGGGTAGTGTTTTGGACTGGTTAAATCGTGACCCCACTTGACCTTAACCTTCAAAATGGACAATTTAAGGTCAAAGCCCGGACGAAGTCGGGTCACCTTCTAGTATTGTATATATGGCGAATAATATGACCTTGAGGGCGTTACCATTTCTGACTATTGTTTTCTTGTACGTTATAGGTAACGTTTTAACAGACTGAGCGTGATTGTGGAATTATCTCGAGGATATATACGTTATGAGATATTTTTTATTTTTATTTTTGTATTCATTTTAACAACGCGCCCATGTGCTTCGATCAGCCCATCCTGTCGCGACGTCACTGAATGCTTGCATATATATTTAGCATATATAATGTTACTATAATAAATAATTATATGGTAGAGTCTTATAAGAATTATGGCGCACAGTGCTCGCTTACTCATTTGTCAGACTGTCCATACTATAACCACAGCTTGCATGGCTATGAAGGGTGTGAAAATTAATTAGGTTCAATTGACTCACTGATGATTTGTATTGAATGATGATGAATGTGAAATTACTATTGATGTTACCAACAAATTTTGAGTAGTTATCACCCTGCAATCAGAGTTCACTGCATCTGCGGGAGAAATGGATGGTCTTCCGTATTTTGGAGGTTTTCCCTATGTCAATCCGGGAGGCTCATGGACAATCCACGGAACTTAACAGCTCTGGCAGCCACCCACTTACCTACTGGTAGACTTGAATAAAATAGAACAAGGGAAGTTTAAAATTCTTGAAATGACCTACCAGTAATATTATTACTCATATAAATTTTAAAGATCTTAACCTTTGAACATAGGACTCTGATCTTTGCACTTATTCAACAAAATGGGTTGAATCGTAAACTATAGATTAAATGCATGTTTTAGCTACAAATATTCAACTTGAGTTACAATTTTTCTTCACCATTGAAACTGTAATATCATCAGAGACGCTGAAAGTCAAAGTCAATGAACGAAACAACATCTCATATTGGATTTTATTTTAAACTCTAAGTGGTATTGCATGTCGAATTGTTGCTGTTGCTGTTGGTTTCTATATTCTCTGCGTCGTAGAATAAGGTACCAGATTTCCATTGTTTGATTGTCTGCTGAGTACGAAGTAATGTTATGGCAGATAAGCTGCAATGCAAAAATAGAACACTCGTCATCAATATATATTTTACAGTTTTCAGGCAAATGTATCAAATATAAAATCTATACTATATATTTGGAGACTTCCGTATATATATGTGTGTGTACTTCATAGAATCGAAAACGACTGCACCCATCGAGCTCAAATTTCGTATATAATTGTAAAATCCCACGGACACCGCCGTGGTCACGTTTTGGAGAAGATCAGAGCACCGTTTTTCCCTTCCCAATCATAAAAATCACCGCAATCGGCACTTCGGGGTTAATAGCGTTGATATATAAAGAGCGTTAGTTTTCCGCAGTGTCTATATAAAGAGCGTCGTTTTCGCTATCTACTTATCTGTATGACGGGAGTCACTCGAAATATTATGCAGAGAGATTTCACAACGGGAAGCGTTGGTTTTCAATTCAATGCAATGTTATCGCTCGAAATATTATGCAGAGAGATTTCACAATATTAGGACGGGTACGGCAGACTCGAAATATTATGCAGAGAGATTTCCCGACGGGAAGCGTTTGTTTTCAATTCAATGCAATGTTATCGCTCGAAATATTATGCAGAGAGATTTCACGACATTAGGACGGGTACGGGCAGGTTTAAAAAAAAGAAAAACAAAGAATGCGTTGTCTGTCGTTCCTAGGAAGGGGGGATTTCATCGGGTAAATTTTTCCGCCAGAAACAAAAAAATTAATTAAAACAATTTAAAATAAAAAATAAAAAATTCAGAAATAAAATATATTAAATTTAAAAAACATTAAATTAATATTAAAAAATAAAATAAATAAAAACAAAATATGTTTCTAACCAACAAAATAATTTAAAAAATGTCATGTTTCGGACAAACGCCGCCCGTGGCGGGCTAACCTGCTAGTGTTATATAATATGCATAATAGTCCGGGATACTTATTAATTTTATTGTATAGTCTGTGAGTGGCTTGAGTTGACACCCCGTTTTAACATAATTTTGTTCACGATATGTGTATTATGCTTCGCCCAATCCCCTACCCATCAATTAATTTGATTACGTCTTGTACATGGAAATTCATTACTTAGTTTATTGCTGGAGTCATACGTGTCTACCTTAGAAGGCGCTGTCCTAGAGACAGGTCATGCCGATCTAGGTTGCATATAATATGCAAATACAAAATAATTCCGCATATAAAATGCACAAAATAGGCATGTACTATGCTGGATCACATTATGACTGCTTACATCACTAACTCAAAGTGCAAAACTTGGGTGTGATACGATTGACTGCTCTAATAAAATAAGCAGCACAATTCACCCGATCTAAATTCGATGGAATCTATTAATTCCATGCTCAGAATACTCATTAAAGTGGCATATAATATGCCGAATTATAAAATTGGCACATATCATGCATGCCCAAAGAAATGGTGCTACTAGCCACGAAAAATCAGGCCAATCACATTTAAAATAGGCAAATATTATGCCGATCTATTTATCACGCCGTTCCCTGATGAAATTCCAGCGTTATCACTATCATACTATAGTGGAAAAGTTAATCGAAATATGCTCAATTTAAACTATGACTATCCGAGCGATGTAGGAACATGGACCACTGGTCTGGTGCTAGATTGTTGGGTATATTCCACAACCAAAAATTCAAGTAAATTTATTTTAAACCTGTTAAAGATATGGGCGGCCTTCCTTGTGGATATAGGTTTTAAAATAGTCACATCCACTAAAACTGCCAGAAACAGAAAGAATATTATATAATAGACAGATGTTGTTCTTATACAAATCATAAATATCGCGTACATTGTACATTGCATGTTTTTGTCACGTTTGTAACCTTGGTTATGTAAACAAACATAAAAAATGTTACCTTATGATTGTTTATAGACAAACACTTGGAACTAGTGTATCGTTCCATTGCGTTGTGGAATGCGTAGATAAAATTATTGGCACAATCAACAATCGCATTCATATCACACCAATTTGTATTTTAATCGACCCATTCTATACCTGCTGTCAGTTCAAAATCAAGCTAATCCATGTTACTTCATTATTGGGAAATGATCAGACAGAAAATTTGTACATATATAATTGTTCTTGCAAAGACTTGAATATTTTTTAATCCAGTTAGTATTTTCTCCTAACCTATATATGGTCATACATTCTAAATAAGGAATATATAATGAGTCATATTGTGAGTTGTAAGTTGTAGGCGCACCAAATTAGGGGTTTTACATCTGACATATAAACCGTGCGAATCTAAATAATGAAAAGGCGCAATATCATGATTCTGCTAATAAACAATCTACTGCACTTTGTATGAGAAACTAACAACAGTCGACCTGTATTTTCTCGGACACAAAGCCTGTTTGTGAATAATGTCGCATTCATATCATCATCATTATGCTATACTGTTAGTATATTCTTGAAGAAATTATCATAATTTGATAAATACTATTTCTAAATTACAACCTACAACAAAGGCTGGCTTTAAACCTTTACCCAACACAGCGGCCAACCTGATCATTTACAGAACACATCTTTGACTCAAATTAATTATTGTTCTATATAATATCAATATTAGATCGTTGTTATTATCAGGAAATTATGAAAATTGGTGTACTTTCTCCCTTTAAGGTGATCACCAAATACGGTCCACCCCTACTGCTCTACTACTTTTTCTTGTTGCTAGAGTACCCCACGACGAATCAGCCCTATTCCGCTCATCAGTGAGATAGGTCCACTCAAAATCGTGGTGACTCGCCGCAATTCTGAGTAGAAATGATTAGTATCCAATGATCATTGCTATTTTTGTTGCAGCGAATCGCCGCAAATGCTTCTAATACTACAAATGGACGATATTATTTTTGTACTTAATTTTATGGCATACATGTACACACATGTACTATACAGCAGATCAGCCCATTTCTTTGATGGTAAAGATGAGAATGATATCAACCAACTTTTGTGTGGTGACTCAGGGTAACACAGTGGATGTTATATCGCTGATATTTGTTTTCTTTATATGTTAATTCAAAACAATGTTTTTTTGAAATTTGTTGAGCAAGTAGTTCACAAAATTAAATATTATTTAAAAAAAAAATATATAGTACATTTTCATATTGAGAATTAATAAAATTATTGAAAAAACTTTCATTACAGATGAAACATTGTTGTGTAGATGACCCGGCTGACCTTTGCTCTATAAATATCAATGGCCAGGAGCTGAGTGACGTCAAAGATGTGGACATATGTTTGTTCGACAATGTGGCATACATAACAGCTGGAGAAAATGTCTTACCACTAGGTGGGCCAAAATAAACAGTTTTTATTGTTTCCCATGACCTACCATAAAAAAAACCTCCCTAATCAAAATATTTTATTTTATTTTGTATTTAAAATCTGATGAAAAACACATGAATAGAATAATTTAAACTTATTTATTAAACACTTTTTTTCTTTATAACTTTTCCTGAATTTTTGTGAAATCCCTGTGCCCATATAGGGCGCCTCGCATATATAAGATAATACATTGGCCTAACAATATTTATCTTGATCTTGTAACCCAGTGCATTCTCTTATATATATATATATGAGGCTCCCTATCGCCGACTTGCATATATAAGATAATGCCCTGACACAGGGTATTTAATGCTGCACCAGCGCAGTTCCTGCCATGAAAGGGTTAACATATCGGAAGCTTCAAGGATGTTAGCTACATGACTTTTTTATGATATTTAGATAACATTTTTAACAGTTATTAACCCTTTCATGATCGGAGCTGCACTGGTGCAGTATTAAAGATCCTGTGCCAGTGCATTATCTTCTATATGCGAGTCTCCCATAGAGAATGCATTGGCACAGGGTTTTCGCAGATTTCAGGAAGCCCCAGTCATGGAAGGGTTAAAAGCAGTCATGATGATTTTTTCATTCTGATCCGAAAACCCATGGCTGAGATATACCATTATGCCAAGACAGACAGAAAACCACAAATCCTTCTTTGCTTATTTTAAATTAGGGTTCCGTCTCCCCCATGTTTTGGCACCATGGAGTTATTCAATCACCTGAGGTGCTACCTCTTGTTTTATTTCCTGTCTTAATTTTCATATTTTTTTCAGAGGCATTTCGGGGGTTTCCTATACTGCGGGAACTAGAACTACAACTAAATGGACTCCGATCTTTGAGAATTTCTGTCAATGACTTCCCATGTCTGGAGGTATGTTGTTTATCAGTCTCGTTAAAAAGCTGATGATAATCTTTTCTGATTTATAACTAGAATTGCTATTTTGATCCTATGTCTTGGATGACTTTCACTTAATAACTTGTTTCCAGGATCACATGCCTGCCTTGCCTGGTGTAGTATATGTTATGAGCCTCATGTTTATTGGTGGTTATAAGAACATCAGGATACAAACAAATAAATCACACACCATCTGTATTCACACAGTTAGCTTCCATAAGAATCAGTACAAATCACCATATGGTTTCACAAACTTTACTGATGTTCATCAAAAAATAAAATAACTGAAGTTGACACATCATGACAAGCGATGATCACCTACGTCAATTCAAGCCGTGCACGCGCTCGCTGTGTGGTATCAAATTAATAAAAAAGCGACGAACACATAAACGTCAGTTCTTGCCCATCATGCATGTCCACGCAATAGCTGCGTGTTGTTATTGGGAGACTGTTTTGGAATTAGAAAAAATATGTGGCAGTTTTTAAAATTTAAAATTTGTTTTAATGTTGTATTAAAATGTACTTGTGTATGATTATAAGAAATGACTTGAAGATCGATTGGGGTCATTAGTTTTGACCGGCAGAGTAATTAAATAAAGTTTGTGTGAATCCCTTCGAGATTATTGCACTTTGTTTAATTACTCTGTCGGTCAAAATCCAACAAACAGAGCGATATAATCCAATAAAACCAATCGATCTGCAACTCGTTTCTTAAATAAATGTCATTGGCTGATAAAATGTCTCCTAGGTTATAAATATATCGCTTGTATTCTGTATTACAAAATTTGTCATGTTTTGATTATTTGATATGCATGGGTAAATTTCAACATGTCATTGACCTCCGATCTCAAAAGTTAGATCATAAAGCTGTGTTTGTAATTGTCAGTGGCTATTCCGCGTTGGGATGGGCTGTTACATCTGCAATAAATTGCGAATAATTTAAGAAATTACCAAATTATCAAGTCTGAGTTTAGTGTGCCTGTCATTTGCAGAATAAGGTGCCCAGAGGGTGAATTTAGTGACGCTATCCCACATAGCGGGCTAGCATCACTAAATTCACCCTCTGAGGACCTCATTCTGCTTAGGCCTCATCTTCTCTGGAAAGTTTCTTTATTATCAAATTTCTGTAGAAACTTCTTCACGTAGATTCTATTTCTTTTTTGGTTTAGTTTCTCTATATCCCAAATTGGCAGACGACACATTGCATAATCAAGGTTTCCAATGGGTGTACATCACAATATTCACAATTTGGAAACTTAAATCTGAGTCTATGTCTCCCATAGTAGATGAGGTCATGCAGAATGAGGTCCCCAGATGGTGATTTTAATGATGCTAGCCTGCTATGCGGGATAGTGTCAGTAAATTCACCCTCTGGGGACCTCATTCTTCAAATAACAGGCACACTGAACTCAGGCTGGGATCTGAATAGCTATTCTAGAGATTTAAATCTGATTAACAGCTTTTTAAACAGACTGGTTGTTTATAAATTATAATTTTTTTTTAACAAAATCAAAGTTCACTAGTACATGTATAATAATGATTTTGAAGAGCATTATTGTTTATCAAATTTATTAAATTGGCTTGTAAGAAATCATTAAAGATATACTTGTAGCGTGCACTTATTTTGACTAATCTGGGTTTTCACAATAGGGTCCATTCCCCCTCACCCAAATTTCTCCTCTGACATATTCCCCTACCAGATCCACCGATTAATGACATACATGTACATCACCTGTGTATATGCCACTAATATAACCAACAGGAAGTGATAAATGAAGATAATTTTATTTGCTCGCTGCTAACACGTACTGATCACTAGTGAACTATTTTCTGGGGAACAGAATTTAACTTGACTTTTGTCGCAAAGTTTATGGTACCTATACATTGTCAATATTTATATTCAGTGCCAAATGACAACACTCTTACACTACTTAACCCTTCAAATTGTAAAAAAAAATTAAAAAATTCTTGACTTTTCTACTTATATTTCTATAGACATTCAAAACTTGGCTCAAATTATTGACTGCATTACTAAATACTATTAGATATTCACAGATTGTTATGGACTGCAATATCCCCAGTGACTATAGGGTACCATTCCCCTAACCACTAGCGGAAACCATGCTTTAAAGTGATATGAAAGTCTCCGGTTGGGTGATCAAATAGAAATGGAGAATAATCTTGCTCAAAGTAGTTATTTTTATGAATATTAACCCAAATTTACAATACACACCGTCAGTCTAATATATTTATTAAATGCAATGAGTATCGATGGCGAAATCATTTGCGTTTGATTATCACCGATTGTTGCATCCCGAATCGAGATGTAAATATTTACAATTGAGCGTGGTTCAGGCGGTGTTTTCTATGGAGTTGTATGATCGATTTCTTTGAGATTTTGGGCGTGTTAGTAGAATGCTACATTGCCCCAATTAGCATAGCGCCTGAGTACTAATTTATAGGTTTCACGAACCCGAACAAATCCATAATATGTCTTTAATTAAACGGAGTAACCAGGCATTTTACTCTCTCAAATAATGTAACATTCAACTAGTCTTACCCAAAATTCCATGACACTTAACTCATGATATGCACATTGGTCTGAACACACAAATATTGTGTTATTGCGATACATGGTTCTTGCTTGAAACCTACCAAAACAGGGTTTTACAATGAATTACAATAGCGCGAATATAGCCAGTGGTTTGTTTGTTCCAAGGGAGATACCACTCGGATACATTTGACACATCTCTGCGGTTTCCATACGGTAATGTAATATACTGCTGTGCTAATAATTTGGATTGCTCCCCTTAGATTAAGCACTGCATGAATTTGTCTGCAGTCACAAGCATCAAACGTGAAAAACCTGGTGATTGTTCTTCGATCCAAATTTCCACATGCACATATTCAGTTTTCTTCTGTAATTCCCACACTGTTACGTTCCTATGATATTGCAGAAACAATACAGGAAACAAATAAAATTTACCAACAAGTCTGTGAAGCAATGGGATGCCTATTCATCGATACATATGGCAAGCTAAAAAGCCATCTGTATCGAGACAATTGGCATGTAAATGATACTGGCATCAAAGTGATAGCACATAACCTCAAACATGCCAAATCGTCTGTTTACCGCGATTCTTACAGGAAGCAGTCCGTTCCACACAGGCCAGTTGATCGGAAACACCGTAATCAGCAGATGCCGCAAAGGTTCAATACGAACCACCAATTCGGACCCCCTGGTGGCGCCGTTCACCACGCTAACCAGGGATATCGAGACCGAGACATTAAACCACAGGGTTGCCGTCGTCCGAACTCAAGCCCCAGGCCAAACAGCCTGCCGCGTCAGCGGCCAGATTACAAAGGAGACATTACACCACATGGGGGCTGTTCCCCGTTCATGGGCACCAGGCCAACCAACAGGACACATCAACCTACACATGAAAGTGAAGTTGTTCGAATGAACCTGACTGGATTATTTAGGGACTTTCTTAATGGAGTTTCAATGAACTCGTTAGAACAGCAGATGTACCGTTAAGCTGATTCAGTTTATATTTATATTCCTTTCAGCCTATACTCAAACACACGCTTAACAAACAAATGTACTTGATCCTCTCCAGTGGCCTATAGCCTCGATTAATTAGATATATATACATATACATATATATTTATATCAAAGTAAAATCTCAATCTTAAATATCTATTTAAATCTTGATAGAATATAAACCTGCAAAAGACCTAATATGTCTATTCTAAACAGAACTTCCAGGGTAAGCTACACATCCTGGAACATCCAGGGACTAAATCGGAAAATAAATGATGAACATTTTCTCAAGCAAATGAAACGATATGACTTTGTCACATTAACAGAAACTTGGCATAGTCAAAATTCTAATATCGAGTTATCAGGTTTCGAATGCATACATCGGTGCAGGGATAAATCCGAAAAACAAAAAGGTGGCATCTGTTTTTATTTCAATTCAAGGTTCAAACCTTTCTTTCGGGGATCAACCAAGCTTGGGGAAATAGCAATTCTAGCCGAATTTGATGGGAAAATGTTCAACTTACCATCAAAGATATGGTTCATGTCAATCTATGCACCACCGCGTAACTCGACCTACTGGTCATCCGAACGAGCCAAGACAACTGACCTAGACTCTATTTTCTCATGTCTAGAGACAAAGCTTATTGAAGTAAACGACTCGGACATGGTTATATTAGGCGGTGACTTTAATGCTCGCACCGCGGAGCGACCTGATCTCGTTATTTCGGAAAATGATCGATCCGATAGGGAGCCCCGAAATAGTATTGACAAGGTAGTGAACTCCTTTGGTGAACAACTTCTATCTCTATGTCGCACCGCCGAGTTACGAATTGTGAACGGACGATGTAGTGGAGATCGCCTTGGGAGCCTCACATCTTACCAATACAACGGTGCTAGTGTAGTCGATTACATAATAATATCAGATAGATACTTGGCGGATGTAGATTATCTATGTGTTCAATCACCTAATGTACTTTCTGATCACTGCCAACTTTCAGCTCATATTGAATATAAAGTACCAATCCGAAACCCATCGGACATAGAACCAAAATACAAATATATCAGACCAACATATAAATTGAAATGGACCCCTGAAAGTGACCAATTGGCATACCAAAAGATAAATCAACCATACATCAAATGGAAACTAAATAACTTTATGAATCATAATCATGCCCCCACTATGGCGGACATAGAACAGTCTACGGATGATCTTATGACAGTTATAACTGAAATAAACGAATCAGCTGCTTCAAAGGTAGTTTATATACGCAAAAATGGAACCCCGAAAAAGCATCCATGGTTCGACGATCGTTGTCGAACACTTAAAAGGGACTTAGATAAAGCCATAACAAATATGAGGAAGAACCCACATGATAAGTTAATAAACGTCAAATTTTTCACACTAAAGAAACAATACAAGCGGCAATTAAAACAGAAAACACGAACTTACTATCAGAATTTATGTGAAAAATTGGACAAACTCTCTACAGGCAACCCATCGGAATATTGGAAATTAGTGAAACAATTTACCGATGGCCCAAAAGAGGGAACTTCACTAGACCCGGATGTAGCAGTTAATTTTGTTAACACGCTACTTTGCAGACCACAAAGTCAGACAAATGCAGAAATAACAAATTATAATTTACCACCACCACAACAACTTATAAGTAATACAATAATCTCGGCACAAGAAATTTTGACAGCAACTAAGAATTTGAAACGCAACAAAGCACCAGGACCAGATAACGTTTCTAATGAACTATTAAAGGTACTGGTTCCTAACATGGTAGGCTGCTTCGCAAAATTATTTAACCGCATCCTGTCATCGGGACATTACCCAACGGATTGGAGCAAATCTGTACTCACACTTTTATACAAGAAAGGGAACCGTTTTGACCCAAATAATTACCGGCCTATTGCTTTGAGTTCGACCGTTGGCAAACTTTTCAACAAGGTAATAAACTCCCGGATTAATTCATTTCTTGAGGACCATAATCTGATAAGTGACAATCAATTTGGATTTCGCGAGGGTAGAAGCACGGTTGATAGTGCCTTTGTTTTAAAAACTATCGTTGATAAATACGTAAAGAGGGTGAAAAAACCACTATATGCAGTTTTCGTCGATTTCAGGAAAGCATTTGATACAGTAGACAGATGCACGCTTTTCAATAAAATGAGGCGGCTTGGTATAGATGGCCAGATTCTCCGAGTAATTAAATCTATTTATCATAAAAGTACATATCAACTGAAAACTAGCAATGGTGTGGGCCCGCCGCTACTTTCTACAATTGGAGTCAGACAGGGGTATTCAATTTCACCTACGTTATTCAAAATATACATAGACGGTATATCATCCATCTTCGATACAGAATGCAAACCAGCTTTTATAAATGAAAACCCAATTAATCACCTGTTATTCGCGGACGATCTGGTATTGCTATCCACATCCCCCAGAGGCATGCAAAGATGTCTTGATAATTTACAACACTTCACAGAATCGAACACACTTCAAATAAATACCGACAAAACCAAATCTATCTTATTCACAAATAAACGAACAGTAACAACTCCCACGTTTAACTTGGCTCATGATATAATTTCACCCGTGGATCATTACTCATACCTAGGTATCGTATTTCACAAGAAAGGCAAATTTGCTATGGCACAAGCGGAAATGATTAATAAAGCATGTAGAGCAATGCATAGCCTCAAGCGATCACTTCAAAGCAAACATGCTACAATCACCACCGATTCTCGTTAAACTTTTCGATCAGTTAATAAAGCCTATTCTATTATATGGCTCGGAACTGTGGATAAATGAACATCATATATTCAATAGAAAAGATTTGGACGGAGAGAAGCTGCACGTTGAATATTGTAAAATGGCTCTTGGAATAGGCAACAAAGCGTCAAATTACGCAGCGATGGCGGAGCTGGGCAGATATCCTATTACAATAGATGCCACCATCAAATTCTTCGCATTCAATGTCAAATTACAACGGCACGAGCGTCACACGTTACTTAATGATGCGTACACCGATAATAAACTTATCAAAGGGAACGTACAATTAGATGACATAATACGGAAGAAATGCCCAAAAGATGCGAAGATTCGGCCCGCGACGATAAACTTATGTAGCCAACTGAAAGAGGCATACCGATCGGAATTCACCAAAGTGCTTACGGCAACTACCGCAATCAGAGGAGATGGTGGTAATAAATTGAGAACCTATGCGCTTGTCAAACATGGATATTATATAGAACCCTATCTCAAATATACAATCAACAATGAGGCAAGAAGTATGTTTACACGTTTGCGAATCAGTAATCATAACCTTGCTATTGAAAAACTAAGACATATCTATCCTGTTAAATCCGAAGCAGCTAGAATATGCTTATTTTGCAAAGAAGGAAAGTCTATAGAAAATGAGATTCACTTTATTACCGAATGTAACGCATATAAGTCCATAAGAAATGATCTCTACTCACAGTTAGAATTATATAAGCCGGGATTTTTACAATGGAAAGAAACTGACAAATTTATATTTATTATGAGTAACAATGACCCGAATGTCTGTTCGTTAATATGCCGTAAGATTAACTTATGTTTTAAACAAAGATCAATGTTATCAGCCATGAATACATAAAGGCTCACACCCGCGAAATTATCACCCGATCTGCTACCAAGGGTGTCATATCATAACATATTGTTGTATCTATCTTGTGTATATGTATTTTTGTGTTCTCTTATTTCATGTTTCAATGTCATTATGTACATGTATTTCTGCAACCTGTCCACATTTGGATTTCTATATTGCAATAAAGTTATCTTATCTATCAAAGAGAAAGCTTAGATTAAGCACCACATGAATTGCCATGAAATGGTTTTCTGTAGTTGCTGTTTGTCGGCAGTCACAAAACATCAACGAGAAGGCCGCTGCATGCCGCCGCCAAACAGTGATAAATATAAATTTACACCCTGATAACTCATTGTCACCAGTGTGATTGAAAATCAAGTTATTTCATGATCTTTGACTGTTTGTTATGTTAATAATGCAAAGTTGTTATCAGATCTGAGATCTCCTGACTCAACGATATTGGGTAGGTAATGGGCAGTTTGGGTTTGAAAACACAAGTCTATGGATTTTATTCATAAATACCAATATTATACTTGCCAAGTCTGTCCATATTGGTTTACATAGTTGACAGCTGCATAGCCTATACTCACCCAACTTGACTCGATCTTATTCTTCTGATATACATGTATATTGCCACATTGGGCTGGGATTTCCCCTTATAAGACACCCGTATGTATATTTTAGTAATTATCTTGACACCACGACTAAACATACCATTTCATATATCATACAGTAATGCCCTAAATAATCAACTCCTTAACCACAGCAGAATTATAGGTAATTATTCAACATTTAGTCGGAAATATGGCTTGTTGCCATTCATCGGAAAGCTCTCAGTGATGTATTTGTCGCTGATAAATGAATGCCCATAATTTCGTCAGCAAGAGTTGCTGCACATAAATGTAATTCATGTATGAGAATGATGTTGTTTGTTGCCAGTTTGGCCTAACAATATTTACCTTGACATTGTAAGCCAGTGCATTCTCTTATATGTGTGAGGCTCCCTATGGGAGCTGGCATATATAAGAGAATGCACTGCCACGGCCTCTTTAATGCTGCACCAGTGCTGCTCCCTTCATGAACCTCATGAATGGGTTAACAGCCTGACAGTTTATTAGCCTTTATTTTTATGGGACTGACATGAAGTTAGTTAATATGATGTTAACTATTATGTTTACCGTATGTAATAATGATTAATTGAATCATTTTTACAAAATATAATAATCATTATTATTGACCCCTGAGAAGATTATCTTCATCGAAAAATATTAATAAAACTTTGTGGTATTCAGTCTATTCGTGACTATTAATTTTCTAGATGCTTGATGTCGCATACAACAACTTATCAGAAGATGACATCCTCACACTCGGAAAGCTGCCTCAGGATTCTTCATCTCACTGGGAATAATGTTAAAACTCTACCAGTAGAAATGGCCCTGCCCTTCAGAGAACCAGACAGGTAAGATTAACCACCACCAGAGAGGGCCCTACCATTCATAGAACCATTCATGCAATAATATGTTAGTTACTTATGGGCTGGACAGGTAATACAATCTAATTGTATATACACCCACTCAAAGAAATTGCATAGATTACCAACGTTTCGACCAACAATACAAATTTTGCTGTTAACATTATCAGTTTCATGTTATCAGAATTTTCTCACTATTGGCATTTTAGTAAGGGTTGTGAGTGAGGCTGTTTGTTATGTGATGGTAAATTAAAGGTACTCAATCCGATTAAGCACCCCTAAATTACAATTTCTTTGGCTTCGGGGGTAAAAAATATTTGATTCGAGTCGAGGAACCCACCCTTCAAAGCTCAGAGTGATCAGATATCGATTTTTGAAATTTGATAATTTTTTAGATCTGGTCCACTTCCACGTGCTCAAGCGGACAAATTACGGACAAATTGCGGGTGTAAGATGGATAACTCTAAAATCAAGTGGTTATTACTAACAATAATACCCCCGAAGCCAAAGTAATTTAGGGGTGCTTAATCGGATTGAGTACCTTTAATGGATCTTTCCATCTGTTATAAATGTATATATTGGATGGTCTGGTATTCATCTGGAGTGTTGTTCACGAAATATAAGTAGATGACAGAAATCCCAAATATTTATACAAGTGCAGAAGGATTCCTATTCATTGGTGGGAAATGTTCTGGTAATAAGTTCAACAAACAACCATTTATTGAACTTATTTTCTGAACATTTCCTAAATAAACTACTCGTCAATGTGTATTTAGTATGGACAGGTTTAAGTATTAAACCTATCTAGTCCAATGATTACATGTAATTGGAAACAAACATAAATTATCAACCTACCCGCTCATTTTTGAATTTTGGGTAGGGTCAGGGGAATTAAATATATATTTTAAATGTGGCCCTGATTGGTCTATAATTTCATTTGTAGTAAAACTCTGCATCCTCGATTCGCAAATCTCGAGGTGTTGATGCTGGATGATAACAAGTTATATGACTTCAACCTCTTTGCTGCTTTAGCTGGTTTGACAAGGTAATTTATATATACATGTATATAAAACCTGTAGTCTGTCTGTAACTCTGTCACACATTTTGTTCAACAAGGTTTGGCAAGGTAATCTATATATATATATATATATATATATAAAACCCATCGTTTGTCTGTAACTCTGTCACGCATTTCATTTGTTTGTTCAACAAGGTTTAACAAGGTAATCTATAAATATAAAACCCGTCATCTGTCTGTAACTCTGTCACACATTTCATTTGTTTATAACTTTTCAACCATACATCCAATTTGGACCACATCATACAATTTGTCTTGGAAGATGATTCATCAAATTTCACGCCAATTGGTCGCAGAAAACCAAAGATTCAAGGAGTAAACATGAAAATTACGTTTAATCCATAAAGATAGAGTTATTCTGCTTGCATTGCTAAATACCAAGGATGCTCAGCTAACAAACTAAAATTCACATTCTACTGGACTCAGTTTATCTCAATTAATACGAGGCAATTCGGTTGGAGTCTGAGTGTGCCTGTCATTTGCAGAATGAGGTACTCAGAGGGTGAATTTAATGAAGCTATCCCGCATAGCAGGCTAGCATCACCAAATTCACCCTCTGGGGACCTCATTCTGCATGTCCTCATCTGCTATCGGAGACATCAACTCAGACTAAAGTTCCCAAATGGTTTGAAATCACATTTGAAAAGCCACATTCCGACACAGTTACTTCACTGGCATT
The DNA here is from genome assembly GCA_032622095.1 of Siphonodentalium dalli. Taxonomy (NCBI): domain Eukaryota; kingdom Metazoa; phylum Mollusca; class Scaphopoda; order Gadilida; family Siphonodentaliidae; genus Siphonodentalium; species Siphonodentalium dalli. The sequence continues at coordinate 277,215,534 of CP136064.1, read as the reverse complement.
GCTAGCTACTTTTTTCTTGAAGAGACTGAAGAAAAATGAAATTTATTAGACCAAAAAAAAAAAGGTTTTGGTTCTCAGGCCCCGCCGCATTGAATAAAAAGGGCCGCATTAGGCCTTTTTATTGCAATGCCTGATGTTATGACAAAAAAACTTGCTTTTAGTTTGTTTGTTTGTGTGTGTGGATTTTATCAACATGTCCATAGCAGATATGTGTTGAATATTAGTGTGCATTAAGCTCTAACATTTAATGTGTTAAAAAGTGACTTGCAGGCTTACAACATGAAGTAGATGACTACAATTAAGAAAATGATTAGCTGATCCTCATGCTCTTCTTACAATTAGTTATTGTGAACAACTTACACTAATTTTAACTTTATACAATTGAAAGGCACAGGACTAAATTCAGGATCACATATTAGAATGGGGAGGTATCAGTTTTTAGACAACAATAACAGTAGTTAATGTCAGGGGCATTATATATTGTTAGGTAATCCCAGTCATACACTGGTAGTACAATGTCATTTTTATATAAGACTAAATGAGTTTATATGCATAACAGTTCCCTCTACCTTTCTGGTTATTACTAGACAGAGGAAGGTATCTTTGTCCATGCTTCCTATGCGCAGATAAAAACTAAAAATAAAACCCTCTCTCCCTCATTGATTTGAAAAAAAAATTGCCCGAGAACCAAAACACTTTTTGTTTTGGCCTTACTTGCCGTCACTGAAATCTTATGATCTCTTCTTGACTACAGATTGAGGGAGTTGAGTTTGGAGAAAAATGAAATTTATTATGTGCCGCAACTGAAATCTGTGGAGGGCAAGGTCATCATGCATGAGGACAAAGATAAACCGAAGAGACCAAGAAGCCGGAAGTCCGCTAGATCAGCAAAGTCATCAAAATCGAGGCATTCAACTGACGAGGGGCCGGCAGATGGAGATATAGGGAACGTACTGTTAACGAGCTCCAGTCAGAACTTGGGTATCGAGGGCATTCCAGAAGAAACAGAACCTGCTGAAGAAAAGATGGCAGAGAAAGAATGTGACTAAAATTATTACATCCCCCCTTTATTTTCTATAGTATTTTACCAATAGATTATCTCCATGTTGGAGCGCGGGTAATGTTTATTTCTTTGACCCTTCCATGACTGGAGCTTCCTGAAATTTTGCATAAACCCCCGTGCTAATGTATTCAACTTGTTCTGATAATTTGATATTCAAATCAGTATTTAGATGTAAACATCAAAAGTCAAAAAGTTACCTACTTTCAATTTTTTGGATTTAAATAATCATGAGTTAGAAATTTCCAACAATTTCGGTCTATTTTAAGAGGGGGGGGGTGCATTTGACATTCCGAGCTGCAAATGTAGACCCTCTAACCCTGTCTACCGGTATGTGACTAATTTATGTAATTTTTAATTTTCCTTACAGTGATGGCCGGGGATCAGTCCATGCCTATGTAACTAATTATGACCCTGACCCTCCTAAGGATGATTCGGGGGGTATATAGTGGAGACCTCTGTCCATCCATTCGTCGGGGCGTCCTTCCGTCCGTAACAAACATTTCACTACACAGCTCAAGTATCGGTAGTCCAACTTGGATGTCCTTTGGTATGCCGGTAGATCAGCATTGTGATCCATAACAAACATTATGCTGTGGATGTCTTTATTATTTGATTTCGTTGTCCTTTGGCATGGTGATAGTACATGTTGGGGGAAAGGATATCCACAGGCTACTGTTTCGCCCATTAATTATTACCAGAGTAACAGCCCTTGTTTGACTTTGCAATTTCTGAATTTTGTCTCTGTATGAACATTTCAGCTTGTACCTTGGGCATGGATCATCGAATTTGGTTGTGCTATGGTGTATTGATAGCCCAGTTTAAGCGGAAAGGATACCCACTTCTTGGATTTAGAAAAAAACAAAAAATACTATCCATTGCCCTCTCTAAGTGTCGGGGGTATATGCCATGCTTGTTTATATAATTTAGATTTTTCCACACAGTGATGGCTGATGATCTATCAGTCCATGTCTATGTAACTAATTTATGAAATGTTGATTTTCCACACAGTGATGGCTGATGATCTATCAGTCCATGTCTGTGTAAATAATTTATGAAATTTAGATTTTTCCACACAGTGATGGCTGATGATCTATCAGTCCATGTCTATGTAACTAATTTATGAAATTTATATTTTTCCACGCAGTGATGGCTGATGATCTATCAGTCCATGTCTATGTAACTAATTTATGAAATTTAGATTTTTCCACACAGTGATGGCTGATGATCTATCAGTCCATGTCTATGTAACTAATTTATGAAATTTAGATTTTTCCACACAGTGATGGATGATGACCTATCAGTCCATGTCTATGTAACTAATTTATGAAACTTAGATTTTTCCACACAGTGATGGCTGATGACCTATCAGTCCATGTCTATGTAACTAATTTATGAAATTTAGATTTTTCCACACAGTGATGGCTGATGATCTATCAGTCCATGTCTATGTAACTAATTTATGAAATTTAGATTTTTCCACACAGTGATGGATGATGACCTATCAGTCCATGTCTATGTAACTAATTTATGAAATTTAGATTTTTCCACACAGTGATGGCTGATGATCTATCAGTCCATGTCTATGTAACTAATTTATGAAATTATTTAGATTTTTCCACACAGTGATGGCTGATGATCTATCAGTCCATGTCTATGTAACTAATTTATGAAATTTAGATTTTTCCACACAGTGATGGCTGATGATCTATCAGTCCATGGCTATGTAACTAATTTGTGAAATTATTTAGATTTTTCCACACAGTGATGGCTGATGATCTATCAGTCCATGTCTATGTAACTAATTTATGAAATTTAGATTTTTCCACACAGTGATGGATGATGACCTATCAGTCCATGTCTATGTATCTAATTTATGAAATTTAGATTTTTCCACACAGTGATGGCTGATGATCTATCAGTCCATGTCCATGTAACTAATTTATGAAATTTAGATTTTTCCACACAGTGATGGATGATGACCTATCAGTCCATGTCTATGTAACTAATTTATGAAATTTAGATTTTTCCACACAGTGATGGCTGATGACCTATCAGTCCATGTCTATGTAACTAATTTATGAAATTTAGATTTTTCCACACAGTGATGGCTGATGACCTATCAGTCCATGTCTATGTAACTAATTTATGAAATTTAGATTTTTCCACACAGTGATGGCTGATGATCTATCAGTCCATGTCTATGTAACTAATTTATGAAATTTAGATTTTTCCACACAGTGATGGATGATGACCTATCAGTCCATGTCTATGTAACTAATTTATGAAATTTAGATTTTTCCACACAGTGATGGCTGATGATCTATCAGTCCATGTCTATGTAACTAATTTATGAAATTTAGATTTTTCCACACAGTGATGGATGATGACCTATCAGTCCATGTCTATGTAACTAATTTATGAAATTTAGATTTTTCCACACAGTGATGGCTGATAATCTATCAGTCCATGTCTATGTAACTAATTTATGAAATTATTTAGATTTTTCCACACAGTGATGGATGATGACCTATCAGTCCATGTCCATGTAACTAATTTATGAAATTTAGATTTTTCCACACAGTGATGGATGATGACCTATCAGTCCATGTCCATGTAACTAATTTATGAAATTTAGATTTTTCCACACAGTGATGGCTGATGATCTATCAGTCCATGTCCATGTAACTAATTTATGAAATTTAGATTTTTCCACACAGTGATGGATGATGACCTATCAGTCCATGTCTATGTAACTAATTTATGAAATTTAGATTTTTCCACACAGTGATGGCTGATGACCTATCAGTCCATGTCTATGTAACTAATTTATGAAATTTAGATTTTTCCACACAGTGATGGCTGATGATCTATCAGTCCATGTCTATGTAACTAATTTATGAAATTTAGATTTTTCCACACAGTGATGGCTGATGATCTATCATTCCATGTCTATGTATCTAATTTATGAAATTTAGATTTTTCCACACTGTGATGGATGATGACCTATCAGTCCATGTCTATGTAACTAATTTATGAAATTTAGATTTTTCCACACAGTGATGGCTGATGACCTATCAGTCCATGTCTATGTAACTAATTTATGAAATTTAGATTTTTCCACACTGTGATGGATGATGACCTATCAGTCCATGTCTATGTAACTAATTTATGAAATTTAGATTTTTCCACACAGTGATGGCTGATGACCTATCAGTCCATGTCTATGTAACTAATTTATGAAATTTAGATTTGTCCACACAGTGATGGATGATGACCTATCAGTCCATGTCTATGTAACTAATTTATGAAATTTAGATTTTTCCACACAGTGATGGCTGATGATCTATCAGTCCATGTCCATGTAACTAATTTATGAAATTTAGATTTTTCCACACAGTGATGGCTGATGACCTATCAGTCCATGTCTATGTAACTAATTTATGAAATTTAGATTTTTCCACACAGTGATGGCTGATGACCTATCAGTCCATGTCTATGTAACTAATTTATGAAATTTAGATTTTTCCACACAGTGATGGCTGATGATCTATCAGTCCATGTCTATGTATCTAATTTATGAAATTTAGATTTTTCCACACAGTGATGGCTGATGATCTATCAGTCCATGTCTATGTAACTAATTTATGAAATTTTGATTTTTCCACACAGTGATGGCTGATGATCTATCAGTCCATGTCTATGTAACTAATTTATGAAATTTAGATTTTTCCACACAGTGATGGATGATGACCTATCAGTCCATGTCTATGTAACTAATTTATGAAATTTAGATTTTTCCACACAGTGATGGCTGATGATCTATCAGTCCATGTCTATGTAACTAATTTATGAAATTTAGATTTTTCCACACAGTGATGGCTGATGATCTATCAGTCCATGTCTATGTAACTAATTTATGAAATTTAGATTTTTCCACACAGTGATGGATGATGACCTATCAGTCCATGTCTATGTAACTAATTTATGAAATTTAGATTTTTTCACACAGTGATGGCTGATAATCTATCAGTCCATGGATATGTAACTAATTTATGAAATTATTTAGATTTTTCCACACAGTGATGGATGATGACCTATCAGTCCATGTCTATGTAACTAATTTATGTAATTTTTATTTTTCTACAGTGACGGCTGATGACCTATCAGCGAGAATCAGAGAACTGGATCTGGAGTCAGAGATAAACGGAACAGTCAAGGAGAAGAAGTTGATACAGTCCTTCCCACCATTCCCTGAGCTCCGACATCTCAGCTTGGCACATAACCAGGTCAAACTCTTATCCTGTGTAGTTCGGCCATTAAAATAAAATATATGGGATCTCAATTTTGGGATGAGGGAGGGAGTTCTCAATATATCAAAAACGTACTCCAGAAAGAAACAAAAATTCATTTGAATTGTTCAAATCATATATTTCTAACAGACACAGCACAGTGTTTGATGATGCCTTTAGTCCGGGAGCTGATAGGGGTACCCTTGCATACCTCAGGATTTCACTTTCACAAACTCAATATTAACTTTCGGGTCACAGGACCGAGGTGCGAAGGGTGTGGGAGGGGGTGTCCTCCTCCTGATGGGGGTCAGGGGAGCTTCCCAAGTTTGAATGTAGGTTCTGCTTGCCAATTTTACCCGAGTTACGGCCATTTTTGATTGAATTTGCACTTAATTTTCATTTTCCAGATGATAACTTTAGTAAGTCTGAATTGAATGGAATGAAATTTAGTTTACTAGCACAAAATACAGGTTGAGTTCGAATTTGGTTTCCGCACGCCAATTTTCACTTGAGTTATGGTCCATTGTTGAAATTACCACAGGCGTATTTTGCCATGCCCTACCGATGCTTTTGTTTTCGTTGTATTTAGCGGACACCGCTGTTATTTGGTTTGCTTCAATAAATAAATATCCAAATATTGTCTAAATATCTGGTATGTGGCATTCAAGTTAGAAACTGCCAATCAAATTCAAATTTTGATCATGTGCGACAAATTCGGGCGAATAAGCTCCTTTTCGAATTTGCTTATTATTTTGTTGTCTGGATGATAACTCAAGGTATGATTATCCGAAGCTTTGAAGTTTAATATGTGGATTAATCATGAAAATACAGGTCAAATTCAAATTTTGGTTCATTCCGACCATTTTTGATGGAGTTATGCCCCTTTTTCATTTTAGAATTTGCTGATTATTATTCTTGTATCTAATCAAATATGTTAATATCAGTTGAATAAAAAAATTCTGGTGGAACAAAGCCACCTTATTCCGGGCTGTGTGATCTAGTCGCCTTTAATCTTTATTAGGTTCACTGATAAGCATTATATCCTATAAATACTTAGAAAATGATGTCTCGAGGTGCATGCATCAAATACTTGAAAAAATGGTTTATGTTTGTAGATAAAGTTCAGAAAGTAAGATTTGTCGATAAAGTTTAGGAAGTAAGATTGTGCTTTATGTTTGTAGATTGAGAATGAGGAAGCATTGCTTGCTGTAGCCGCATGGCCAATGCTTGTTGAACTTGTTGTCCATGACAACCCCCTAACAACAGAGAAGAGTGGAGATCCTCCATTATTGAAGAGGTTTTTAAATGAAAGATTGGGAATCAAACTTGTGAGGTAAGATCAGCTGTACATTTTTATTCTTATGGACTATTGTGAGTATAATATATGCAGTCTCCATTGTTCCAGCAATACTTTCAGAGCATGGGAAGTGACTCCTGACATGTGTGATGTGTCATACCTTTAATGGGCCATCATTACTACATGTGTACAAACACGCCATTCCTATTCTCCAGTAAAGCCATGATATAGTGTGTCTGCTATTTGCAGAATGAGGTCCCCAGAGGGTGAATTTAGTGACACTATCCACTATCCGCATGGAGCGCTAGCTTCGCCAAATTCACACTCTGGGGACCTCATTCTGCTTAGGCCTCATCTTATAGTATCTATAGTCTCAAATTAATATTGTTTTTTGTTACTTTTTCCCTTCTTTTCAGTTTCTATATCCCCTAATTTGCAGAAGATAAAATACACAATCGAGGTGACTAATGAGTGAGCATCACCAACTGCAACTGGGTAACTTCATTCTGATCGTAGGTCTCCCATAGCAGGCAGAATGAGGTCCCAGAGTGTGAATTAGGTGATGTGTTACTAAATTCGCCCTCTGGGGACCTCATTCTACAAATGACAGACACACTATTTGCTGCCTTGGCTCCAATCAGGAGTTACCAACACAGTGCTGGATAGAATAGGATAATTTTATTTACAATACACATACATGGAAAGTACAATTACAAATAAATAGTAATTAGACTATACATGTATATTGCTAGGGGTGATATAGTCATGGCTGACTGTCTTCCTATCACCCCTGGATGTAGTGACAGATTATATGATGAAGATGGCCGAATTAACTTGATTGTGTTTAGGTTACGTTTATCATGTGCATACTGGGTTTTTAATATATAGGCGTTGTTAGGGCGATGGTACGAAAAGTGGTTCATAATTATGTATGTATGGGTACCTACTTGGTCAATATAATGAATGATTACTATGAATATACATGTGTGAGTGGAACCGAGTAGGAATAATGTGAGTGAGGTTTTGGGAATTGTTTTTTTTTTCTTCTTTTTTTTTCAATTAACATGCATACTAGAGTGAATTTTGTTTTGTATTGTTTGTTTGTTTTGTTTATTTTGTTATCAGAAAATTATGTATCGTTTGTGCAATCAGGGCATCTTCGGTTTTTGAATCGCACACTCGCTGAATAGGTATTAATGATATCCGTTTTCAAACGTTTTTGTAACACATGTCTTGATTGTTTAGAGGTATATTTACTTTCTAGGGAGCAAGGGAGTGACCATTAGTATATATGTCATCTCATCTTTTGCCTGAACCTATAGTCTCACACATTAGTGGCACAGTGCAGGACAGTTTGGCATTATTCACATGAGTTTTAATGCTTCCTGGGCCCCAGATAATCCTCAACCATTTTATCCCTTTCTTTACTAGTTGTAGTTAAGTACTCATCAATGCATCGCTCCATTAGGAAATGTTAGTTTTTGAACTTAATATCTGAACATTGAATAAGAATCCTTCTGCACTTGTTTGATTCGTCTGTCTGCTATCTGTTTATATTTATGGATACTTTTATCGGTAAAAAAAAGGATAAAAGGATAATACATGCTTTCTCGGCCCCCAGATTATCAATCTTGTCAGGTTTCTTATTGGTGTTTTTTTCTGTGACCGCTTTGAACCGGATTATAACAACAGGTGTCTGATTAGATAACTGATTGCTTATTTAACACATTGGGTGAACAATGTTGACTGCACGAAGATTACAGCACTGACATTTTGTTTTTACATCAATCATTGGCTTCATTGCACTGAATTGGACTCTTATTTTTATGACCACTATCCAAACTAAACACTAATTAGCTAAACATACACGATGGTAGTGTATTGTCACCAAAACAGTTTTAATCAACCTGTCATAATGAATGAGCCGTCACGAGTTGAATGTATAGACCAGAAATATAAAATTATAAAGGATCTCCAGTCTACATTAGAGCCAACACGAGCTCAGCACCAAGTATTGTCAAATCTACCACACGTGCAATCGGTTGGTATCGCTTTCCTCATTCGGAGGTAAAAATTAATGTATTTGTTCACTTTTGGACTAGAAAAGCCGTCCAATGTTCGGAAAAGAGAGTTTCCGGTTTACAGAGGTAATTTTTAGTGATAATGCACTTGGGTGAAATCGGGACTGGAAAATTTGTTCGGTATGAAGAGGGATTTGGTTTATAGAGGGCAGGTTTTATTTTAATTATCATGTTGTTTTACATTGTTCATAGAATACATTAATGTATTTTGCATTCAACTCTGACTCAAATTCATTCATTTGTTGCATATTTTCTGTTTAATAGTTTAGGAGATGGCTTATAAATGACTGGATTTAGGTACAGTCTCCCTTTAATATGGTTGGCGCTGGATACAATTTTTTTGCCAAATGAAATAATTTATTGCCAATTTTTTTAATTATTTGCCAAATTTAATTGAGGCTATTTTTGGGATAATTTTAGGAACATCTCATGTTTTTATCTTTGTTATATACTAATTAATACTGTATTATTAATAAATATCAAAGTATCAATAAATATCGAAGGCTTATTCTAATCGACACCTGGAAACTACGTTAATATTGCAACAGTCATCAAACTGCAAGTATCTGTCATTAAAGCATACATATTATTTCTCCAATTATCTTTGCTGACCACAACGATCCACAAATTAACCTGTCGCCATTCCCATTCGTCTGAATAACTTACTGTCTTATACTCGCTGCTCATAAAACACTGACATCATAAATACGTGGGAGATGATGGCATTAATATGCATTATTACAATGACTCCATGCGTCCATAATCCAAATAGTCAAAGGGGGATCAATTGTAAAACAATTTAATAATTATGTTTGCTGTTTCATGTAAGTTGATTCGCAGAAGATTTTTTTTTTCCGACTCAGTTTAACAATGGTCGATTAGCTGTTTGATAAATGTTTGATTATGACAGAAAGAAGAGATTGCCGTTTTGTGAAAAATAAAGAAGTTTACATATTACTGCTGACCACACTAATTTGATAGTTAGCAGAATGAGGTTCCCAGAGGGTGAATTTAGTGATGCTACCCCGCATAGCGGGCTAGCATCACCAAATTCACCCTCTGGGAACCTCATTCTGCTGAAGTGTAAGCAGAATGAGGTCCCCAGAGGGTGAATTTGGTGATGCTAGCCCGCTATGCGGGGTAGCATCACTAAATTCACCCTCTGGGGACCTCATTCTGCAAATGACAGACACACTATTTCAAGTCTTGATCCTGCTTTAGATTCAGTCTGTAATATCCTAGATTTATAAGGAATTTGCTCTAAAAATGTCCAAATGTTCTGATAATAATTTCAACAAACAACCGTTGAACTTATTATCTAAATATTTCTCACCAATGAATATGAATCATTCTGCAATTGTATTATATTTTTCGTCTTTCTGTCGTCTGCTTTTATCACCAGAACACTCCCCCAAATGAATTCCAGTGTATATTGTAACTGAATGGGAGAATCCATTCAATTTAGAAAGGGTTATATTGCAATCATCAGTGCCGAAAAGCGATGCTTAAACGCTCCATCACCGGGCACAGAACTGACTACGATACCAGTAAAATTTAATATATATTACTACAGACCTATACACTATTACTTACAAATCTACACCTGCTTACTCATGTACATACCGGTTACTAGAAATTTCAAAATTAACCCTTTTGATACCTCGCGGCCTATGGATATGTTCTGAATTTCAAATTTGTTAAAACTCAACTATGTACCGCGGTCCCATCATTAGGCCAATAAAAATAAATTGCTAGATTTACATCCAACTTTTTCAGAAAACTGGGGTGGGAGGGCGAATTTTATTTTTTATATTTTATTCTTCCTAACATAAATGGTCATGGAGGGTTATAGACGGGAGCTTCCTGATTATTTCGAAAATCCTGTGCCATTGCATTCTCTTATATATGCGAGTCGCCCATAGGGCGCCTCGCATATATAAGAGAATGCATTGGCCTAACAATATTTACCTTGATCTTGTAAGCCAGTGCATTCTCTTATATATGCGAGGCTCCCTTTGGGAGACTCGCATATATAAGAGAATGCACTGGCACAGGGTATTTAATGTTGCACCAGCACAGCTCCCATCATGAAAGAGTTAAGTCATGAGAACAAAATTTGCATAAAAGATATGCAAATAAAAAAAATTGAGGAGGGGACTAAAAATAGGGTCGGGAGGGGATGTAAATCAAGCAATATTTTTATATTGGCCTTATCTTAAACTGCCAGTATATGACAATCATGTTACTGAAGCTTATTTTTACTTTTATGACACATTTACTTATAATTGTGCATGATTCTACGATACTGCTATGCATAATGCATATGATTGTCATATATTATTCTCTGTTTCCTAAATTTCAAAACACCAAGCATACTTCTATTATGCTCCTATTAATTTATTTGACTTCTAAATTGACTATGTGGCACTTCGAAATGTGTACCTAGATTTATTATACGCCTTTGTCCATGTTACCGAAGACAGGTTTACCCCTGTATTCTGCGGTGTTCCCAGATCTCTATATCTACAACAGATTATCTTATCATTCCAAATATTTCAGGTAAGCTCAACTGTTCCAAAAATACCGAAGGTTGGAGTTGAGGAGCGATTGGCTTTGGAGTGGATAAAAGAGAAATCGGCAGAAGGTTCAGATGTCAACATATCAAATAAGCCCCTCCCACCAATCACACCAGGTTTGGGGGCCAAACAGCGACACTACAGGGAGGAGCCAGCAGAAGCGCGCGGTTATGAAGCTGACGTCGATGATAGCGGCACAGGGGACAAGCAAACGGATCCGGAGTCTTTCTTCATGACACAGGTCATTTTCAAATACATTCATCTAAGACTTTTCTGATCTCGTTATGTGACAGTTACAGTAATGCTCCAAATAATCTAACTGAGAGCTTTCTGATGAATGGCAACAAGCCATATTTCCGACTAAATCCTGAAAAATTAGCCATAATTCTGCTGTGGTTAAGGAGTCGATTATTTAGGACATTACTGTACATTCAAATTCTGGGCTTACTTCTTTAAAACATCCCTGTATGTTAATGTATTTAATGCTTATGCCACTATGCATATCCCAAAATTTACTTTTGCCAAATTAAAAAAAGTTGTCAATTGATATCGCACCAAATATAAAGTTTATTAAAAATTTATTGTTTTGCATTGACATTGGTTATCATCTTAAAGACATTTCGCCCACATTATGACCAAATCAAACTTGGCAATGCAGATAATCAAGATAATATTTTTCTTTCTCACAACTGCAAAGCAATAATAATTGCAATGTTAGGTCAGAAAAAAAAAGTTTTTTGGTTCCCGGGCAATTTATTTTTCATGTTGTAAGCCTGCAAGTCACTTTTAACACATTACATGTTAGAGCTCAATGCACACTAATATTCAACACATATCTGCTATGGACATGGTTATAAAATATATATATATTATTTTTTTTTTCAAATTAATTTTTTCGTAAGTTTTTTTGTCATAACATCAGGCATTGCAATAAAAAGGCCTAAAGCGGCCCTTTTTATTCAATGCGGCGGGGGCCTGAGAACCAAAACCTTTTCTTTTTTTTGGCCTTATAGTCTGTCAATGATTGGTGTGTGAAGTTTGAATTTCTTCAATTCATGTAATCTTGTCAAAATCTTGTAACATTTATTTTTATGTGGTCTAATTTCTCACATGTATATTTATATATATTTGGATTAAATGGCTATGTCTTTGTCTGCAAACTTATTAGAAAATGTGTTAATGACACTTTGTTGGGTGAAATAAATCAAATGGTGACTATCAACTAACTTTTGTGGACATTTGTTTGGGTAATAATGGCCACGAGCGACGGATATTAAACCCAGAGCTAACCGCGGAGGCTTCATTGACATCGTTAGCATGTGCCCCAGAAATAAAAAGTTAAATTAACCGTTTCATGATGGGAGCTGTGCTGGTGCATCATTAAACAATCTGTGCCAGTGCATTCTCTTATATATGTGTGTAGCATCGGGAGCCTCGCATATATAACAGAATGCACTGGCTTACAAGGTCAAGGTAAATATTGTTCGCCCAATGCATTCTCTTATATATTTTTTTTGCAAAATTTCAGGAAGCTCCAGTCATGGAAGGGTTAACCCTGTGAAGAGTATATGTAACGTCATATACAATACGTCTTGAGTAAATTTAACGTAAACGTCATAGCAATAATTATTAACAAGTTCGGGTCAAAAGGGTCCAATAATTCGTTTTAATTTAAGTGCATTTTTTATTAAGTATGTTATCATAATCGATTGCACTTATACATTTGGGACATTAAATTAATCAAAATAACTCCTATACAAATCATTTATAAATCAGATGATTTATTGAAGTTATGTCTACATAAAATAACACTTCTTGAAACAACATATATGTTGTTATACTCCTCAACCGATAGACGACATATATGTCGTTCTACTCGCCAAAGGGTTAAACACTGTACTCTTGCATGGTTTTTCAAAATTGATTGGCCTGAGAAGCAGAAAATTGACTTTTATGGCCTTATGACAAAATGTGATGATTTAGATAAAATATATATTTCACTTTGTCACAATGTTAACCTTTCCATGACTGGAGCTTCCTAAAATTTAGCAAAAACCCTGTGCCAATGCATTCTGTTATATATGTGAGTCTCCCACAGGGAGCCTCGCATATATAAGAGAATACTTGGTCTAACAATATTTACCAGTAAGCCAGTGCATATATTTACCTTACCATTGTAAGCCAGTGCACTCTATTATATATGTGAGGCTCCCTATGGGAGACTTGCATATATAAAAGAATGCACTGGCACATGATCTGTTATGCTGCACCAGCGCTAATCCTTTCATGAACCCCTATCATGAAAGTGTTAAAGTCTGTTGATGCTTCATGTGCGAAGTTTGAAGTTCAAATATGTTATTCAGGTTAATGAGCAAGAGGATGACAAAACGCCCCATGATGACGCCAAGCCAAAAGAGGGGAGGATAACAAAATTGAAGAAACAGAAGTCAGAGCCAAAGAAAGTCGATGAGAAATATCGAGGATTTGAACTCCTTCTTGATGTTGATAAAAATGACAGCGACCCAGAGGTTGCTAACGGTGAGTTGTTTGTTTTATTATCTATTGACTTGCATGTATTCTGTAACCCACACTATTTCTACCGATCCATTGAAAAAATGTCCTGTTTCAAGTGGTAGCCTCGATCCCCAGAAGTTCTCTGGAGCATGTTCTATGAAATCATTTTCCCCAGATTCACATTGCTCTGAAATGAGGATTTATGAGAGGAAACATTAATTTTCCACCTTAGCATGCGAGATGATGATTTTTTTGCCTGTTGCTATGGGAATTACCATCCTTAGCAACCATTATGAAATGTAAAATTGTCACTCCATGTGTGCATTACGACCACTACCTTCCCAAAAGTTCCCAAATTGCGTGTGCTCACTTGAGTTTGCTTTTTTAAATTAAATTTTTGCATAGCAACTTCGAAGAAATGGGTGGAAAAATAACAAAAATTGGTGGCTATTTTGAATCCAAGATGGCGGATGGTACCATGGAGATATTGTTCGGTGGAAAGCATAAAAATGTTTTCCACATATCATATGTTTCATGCTTTTATCACCAAATGCACACCTCCATCCATTTTGTCCACCTTAACACCCCTACTAGATGTTAAAATTTGATAGTTCAGTGTTATCTTAACTGTTAATATTAGAAGTAATACTTTTAAAATGGTAGATCAAAAGATAAATTTATTATCACAAGTCGGTTTTTCTAGTACAGATTTTTATGAATTCTAATCCTGATACGCTCATTGGCTGGTTGGATTGCTTCCTTGTCAGAGATTATGCTAATTAATACCCCATGACCGGGGGTAATAATGATATAAAGTGCAATGAAACGTTTTTACTGTGGGATGCACTATATAATGCATTGATTACCATTATTAACTGAGAAATCTGTTTGATTTCAGATCTCCATGGTAACATACGATCCCTGAAGTATGTTCTCCAGCATGAACGAGTAAACGGAGACCCTCAAGTGCATCTGGACAAAGTCAGAAAGGCAGTTCCACCATACAGAAAGGTAAGGGTGGTGGTACATCCTCCTATAGGGTAGTGGTACATACCACCATACAGAAAGGTAAGGGTAGTGGTATGTACCACCGTACATAATAGTAAGTGTTGTGGTCTGTCCTCCTATAGGGTAGTGGTACATCCTCCTATATTTGAGGTATTAAGCTGTGGAATCCAGCTTGCTATCATGCGTTTTAAGGCCAGATGTACTAAGCATTTGAAAAAACACATGGCAAACTCATACATCATGAGGCCTCTCATTTCTTTTCCTGATAATGGTCTAAATTAACCATTTCTATACTAAATGGATTCTCCCACTCAGTTATAAAAGTATGAATTGAAAGGGTCTATTATTCATTTTGAGGGATCATTTTCAGGTAGTAAAAGCAGACAACAGACATGCGAAAAGATAGTACAAGTGCAGAATGATTCATATTCATTGAAGGGAAATGTTCAGATAATAAGTTGAACTTATTATGTGAACATTACCTAAGGGAACTACTCATCAATGAGTATATTTAGTAAAGAAAGGGTTCCTTTATATAACACTCCCATATGGAGCCTCACACGAACCTAAGCAGACAACAGACATCAGTGGATCATTATATCTGTCTGGGGCTCCATAGAGTGTCATCAATGAGTATTAGTAAAGAAAGGGTTCCTTTATATAACACTCCCATATGGAGCCTCACACAAACCTAAGCAGACAACAGACATCATTGAATCGTTATCTCTGTCTGGGGCTCCATAGAGTGTCATCAATGAGTATTAGTAAATAAAGGGTTCCTTTATATAACACTCCCATATGGAGCCTCAAACAAACCTAAGCAGACAACAGACATCATTGAATCATTATATATGTCTGGGGCTCCATAGAGTGTCATCAATGAGTATTAGTAAAGAAAGGGTTCCGTTATATAACACTCCCATATGGAGCCTCACACAAACCTAAGCAGACAACAGACATCATTGAATCATTATCTCTGTCTGGGGCTCCATAGAGTGTCATCAATGAGTATTAGTAAATAAAGGGTTCCTTTATATAACACTCCCATATGGAGCCTCAAACAAACCTAAGCAGACAACAGACATCATTGAATCATTATATATGTCTGGGGCTCCATAGAGTGTCATCAATGAGTATTAGTAAAGAAAGGGTTCCTTTATATAACACTCCCATATGGAGCCTCACACAAACCTAAGCAGACAACAGACATCATTGAATCATTATCTCTGTCTGGGGCTGCATAGAGTGTCATCAATGAGTATTTAGTATAGAAATGGTTAATGGAAATATATACCTGATCTGGAAAATGAACCTAGACTCAAATTATAATTTGCTGATTTTGCATAGGTCCAAGCCTTGAAATAGTGTGTCTGTCATTTGCAGAATGAGGTCCCCAGAGGGTGAATTTAGTGATGCTACCCCACATAGCGGGCTAGCATCACCAAATTCACCCTCTGGGGACCTCATTCTGCTTACACCTCAGCAGAATGAGGTTCCCCGAGGGTGAATTTGGTGATGCTAGCCCGCTATGCGGGGGTAGCATCACTAAATTCACCCTCTGGGGACCTCATTCTGCAAATGACAGACACCCTATTTCAAGGCTTGCATTTGTGTGTCTTGTCCTTGCAGAATGAAGGGTGAATGTGGTAGCATGGTGGGCTAGCATCACCAAATTCACCCTCTGGGAACCTCATTCTGCTGAGGCCTCAACTGCCTTGAGAGACCAAGATTGGATTGAAGTTTCCTAGTTGAAGTTGGTGATGGAACACTGATGTTCACCCATTAGTCACCTTGATTATGCATTTTATCTTCTGCAAATTAGGGGATATAGAAACTGAAGAGAAGGGGAAAAGTAACTGAAAACAATGTTAAGTTGAGACTATAGATACTTCCCAGAAGATGAGGCCTAAGCAGAATGAAGTACACAGGGAGTGAATTTAGTGATGCTAGCCTGCTGTGCCGACACATTGGGAGACCTAGGATCAGATTGAAGTTCCCCGGTTGAAGTTAATGTTCACCCATTAGTCACCTTGATTATGTATTTTTATCTGCTGCAAATTAGGGGATATTTGGAATGTCTGTGTCTCAGAAGGTGCCCATAGAGTAATACAAAGTAGCTGAAATCATAGAAACATTTCACCTGTGCGGCTTCCAGAATGCAACAGAATTCAATCTACAGTTTATTTTCAATGGAATGGGAATGACTATATTTTTAAGATATAGAGTTATTCCCCTTGCATTGAAAATAATAGACTTTATGCAGAAACTTGAGCGCAGAACACATGTTTATTACACTGGATAAGTTGATAATACAAGGATTTGGAACTTCCTCTTTCAAATGGTATATAATATGGCATATGTTTACATAATGTGATCTGGGGGTTCGAAAATTAAGTGGGCCTTTAAATTCAGACTTGCTTGCATGTGGCTGCAACAACAGTAAACTAAACCATGTGTTTCATTGTCTCTAGAGCCCACCTCTGGTTTAGTATCTCTATACGTATATCCCCAAATTAGCAGACAACACATTCCATAATCGAGGTGCCCAATGGGTGCATATCACAATATTCACCATCTGGGAAATTAAATCTGAGTCTAGTTCTCCCATAGTAAATGAGGCCATGCAGAATGAGGTCCACAGGGGATGAAATTGTTGAAGCTAAACGATGTGAACAGTATTGTCACTAAATTAACCCTCTGGTGACCTCATTCTGCAAATATGAAGAGCAGGCAGAAAATATGGATGTTTTTTTTATGAATGCACTCATGTTTTTGTTTTCTCCATGGTTTACAGCCAGAGCCAGTGACTGGTAAACCAGTGAAAAGCAAGGCAGAAAAGATGGATGATCTGTTCAATAATCTGCGAGACCGTAAGACACACGATGAGGAGAATCTATATGCCGTCCTCACCGGGGAGGAAGAATACAAGAAGATGTATCCTGAAGCTCAGAAACTCCTATCCCAGGTTTGTGATCTTCTGCCTTATATTAAAGATGGATTTAATATCTCTTTAACTCTTTCAGTGCCAAGTCCGATTTTTGTATCAACCCATATTTCCTTGATCATTTTTAAAATTTATTGATTATAATAATGTGATACATTGATGGAAAGAGCTCTTAGAGCTCTTTCCATCAATGTATACAAAAATCGGACTTGGCACTGAAAGGGTTAAATAACAAATTTGAAATAGTTGCATGGGTATCAAATAGTGATGCGGACCGGACCAGGTGGTCCGGTCCACTGCCAAGGCGGTCCAGTCCGATCCAGGCCATTCCGGTCCGGTACACATGCCTGGACCGGTCCAAAACGGTCCGGTCCACCTATAATAGGCTCTATATAAATTGAAATTTAAACGAAATAACTATACATCGTTGCTAATTGATATGACGGCAAATACGCAATAATATTCACGATAGTTTATCATAACTGAAGTAAAATGTAAAGTGACACCCGGTCCGGACGGACCGTGGTCCATCCCTGGACCGCGGACCGGACCGGTCCAAAGCGGTCCGGTCCACATCACTAGTATCAAATAATAAATATGAATTGAAGACCCCGGTCCGGAAATGCTTCTATCAATTAATATTTATTTTATTCCGAATATTTTATTATGAAATGCTTAAATGGGACACTTTATTGTTCTATTTTTAGAACATACCACTCGTCGCTAATGGTGAAAAATGTCATAAACTCCGTTAATTTGGCATCCGGAACGATTTTATCGCCGTAGAGTTGTAGCTGAGTATGTTATTTATAGGAAACAGGCGACATATGCCCGGTATTTTGCATTTTGTGCTTTTATTTGGGATATGTTTGTCTGGCCATTTGGTAATTCTTTCCTAACTTTTGTTTCTTATATTAGGATACCGATTTATAAACTCGATTAAAACCTTATTTTTGGGACTTTATGTCCAGTAACTGTGCTTAGACCCTACCTACCCCAAAAAAACCTCCCTACTAAAAAAATTTATTGACTTCCCAGAGAATTATTTTTTTAATTTCAAACTGGATGATAAATGCATGGATAGATTAATTGAAATAAGACCATTTCATATTGTTCCAGATTCAAAGACGTTATAATGCTGTTCGGGTCAACTCTATGAAGAATGCCAAGGATAGAAAGAAGGGCTCCGCAACACAAACCAGGGCCGGACCAGTTCCAGTAAAAACATCATAATTCTACATACCATTTATAGCATCGAAGTGGCTCCGCGACACAAACCAGGGCCGGACCAGTTCCAGTAAAAACTTCATAATTCTTCATACCATTTATAGCATCGAAGTGGCATTCGCAATGGGGCGTAACAAATGGCTTCCAAATATGGAATGCATGGTATTGTAACAAACATTTGGGAGAATCATAATATTTATTAGTACATATGTATCTATAAAAACAACACAATGCGATCAAATACTCAGGAATAAATATCGTTGGCTGATACAAGCTTGAAGTTAATGTCTCTTAGATTGTAATTTTATCACATTCAGTTACAGCCTGAATTCTGCATTATAAAATTTGTCAACACATTATTGACTTCTGACGTCAGAATTTTAAAGAGACTTTATCCCGCCAGAATGACAATAAGAGACTTTATCCCGCCAGCATGACAATGAGAGACTTGATCCCGCCAGCATGACAATAAGTGACTTGATCCCGCCAGCATGGCAATGAGCTGTTATGGCACTAACCAATGACATTGCGCATAGTAGCCAATAGGACCAATGGTTACATGGGAATACTATCATTTTAGCCAATTGGACCAATGGTTACATGGGAATACTATCATTTTAGAGAAATAGTAATTCTAGAGATGTAAATATCATAAAACTGTTCTGCATACAATCACTCGTGGTATCTACATGTATGTGGAGGCTTAATCCGTGCCAGTTTAAGCCTAATGATTCTGAATACAATGATGTGTGGTACCTTATTCATATTCAAATTCGTGCAGTACACAGTGAATCCACAGGAAAAATAAGAACGTAGGTAATGAATTGCAAGCCTTGAAATAGTGTGTCTGTCATTTGCAGAATGAGGTCCCCAGAGGGTGAATTCAGTGACGCTTTCATGCATGGCGGGCTAGCGTCAGGCCTGCACCTTTCAAAATTATTTGTAGACTATTTTTCGTTTGCCTGGTTTGTGCTTAGGTAACCCATACCGTAGGTTAGCAGGAAAGTTACACAAACTGTTATAATCATTACAACTGGTATTATTAACTACAGATGGGCATCCGACAACTCATTGAAATATTGTAATAATTTTGAATGTCTCAAATTAAGGTGAGAATCAGTTATCGCGAGATCTACATAAACTTTGGCGCGACCTGTTTTTTGTTCGCGGCATTTTCATTTTAGATAACCTCCAGGCGAACTGAACAGTCATTCGCCTCAAATTTGCAGGCCTGTAGCGTCACCAAATTCACCCTCTGGGGCTTCATTCTGCTTAGGCCTCAACTGCTATGGGGGACATAGGAACAGATTAAATTCCCCAGTTGAAGTTGGTGATGTTCAGCCATCAGTCACCTTGATTATGCAATTTATCTTCTGAAATTAGGGGATATACCACCGTCCGACTTTTTTTCCCGGAGTTGTGCACCTTATTGGCAGAAGTTTGGTTCGACTGCCAAAAAACTCGACAAAAGCATATTAGATGCGCACCCCTTGTTTTATGCTAGCCTGCTGTGTGGAATAGCGTCACTAAATTCACCCTCTGAGGACCTCATTCTGCAAATGTCAGACATACTATACCCCGAATTGATCCACCTTCAGCAACGATTAAGAACTGAAACTGCAATCAGATGCAATGCTTTTGCGGAAATAGGTTTGTCAGTTTTTAATTTGTTTACCGAGCTGTGGGATTAACAGTGCGTGAATTTAAAGCTGGGCATAATTATGCTGCGCAATTTAAATATGCGTAATTATATAAGGTAGTTGTACAGTGTGTTGACTCAAGTGGTGGTGTACATTTCTGGCAATAAAATTTGTTTTATCGAACAACTTGCAGATAAATATGGTATGTCTTTAATTTAAACATAATTGTTTTCCTTGCCACAGCAATTAACATGTACGCACTTTTGTCTGAGCTTGTATTCTGACTTTTTTTGTCAATTGTTTTGAAACTTGGCACAGATATTTAATACTATGGGAACCTGAGCACCTGCAATTATGAGATGCGTCCTTGTTTTTAAGTTTTCGACATTAACCAGTATATATAGCACCGATATCACAAGCAGGTTTATGTAGAAAGTATATTGGACGATTACCAATTGAGTGATTTTGGTTTGGGGGGGGGGGGGCAGCAAAATTTTCACCATCTGTTCCTACAGTTAATATAATTTGACTGGGTCACTCAAAGTCATTTTCCCTATTCTCATGCCCTCATCCAATTTCCTGAAACACTGCACATGCAACCCCAGAAATAAAAATAAAATAACACAAAAGAAACAATTATACATCTTTTTGGGGTTTGCCCTAGTTCCAAATCAGTTCTGCTTCAACTCCAGCATAGGTTAAAGGTACTCAATCCGATAAAACTCCTCTCAATTACTATTTCAATGGCTTCGGGGGTCAAAAATATTTGATTCGAGTCAAGGAAGTCACCCATCAAAGCTCAGATTTGTTAGATATCGATTTTAGAAATCTATTATTTTTCATTATGGGGAATACTTTCTGGCCCAGAACACAGTCAAATTGCGTTATTATTACCACTTGATTTTAGAGTTATCCATCCTTGTCTGTTTGAATAGTGTTTTGGTGTACACATCTCGAGCAGATTACGAAATTGAATGCAATTATTAGTACTCATCTCGAGAAAATAACAAATTTCAAAAATCAATATCTAATAACTCTGAGCTTTGTTTGATGGGTTCCTCGACTCGAATCAAATATTTTTTACCCCCAAAGCCAAAGAAATAGTATAAATACAGGACCCTCTGATCGGATTGTTGTTGTTGGAATCTGTTGAGATGGGGACCCTCTGATCGGATTGAGTACCTTTAAAAGAAAAGTGTGATATTACATTAGAATTAAAACCAGAATATATTGTCTTAGGTATGCATGGAGACATACATCCCAATGATACTCTGGATATCTGTACAATATTGTATAGAAAATTTATATACTCATGTAAAATGAGAGCTACCAACCCAACTGTAAATGGACTTATTGAACTTTTGAAATATTATAAAAGAATTGAAACTCTAAACACATAGTCCTTGAACGATAGAAGTAAACAATATGGGAACGATGGAAAGCCCTGGAAGCAATTCTTAGCAATTGAAAACGAAGCAATATTTACTTCTCAGTGAACCTATTACTCAAACATGCTCATAATATGGATTTAATAACTCCCCCACCCCCCCCCAAGACAGTTCAGAAATAAGTGTTTATAAATGTCCACATTTCTCAAATACACTGATTATCTAAAAATTACTCGCTGTATACAATGTTACTCAATATCTACAAATGACATTTAATCATATATACATGTATTACTCAAACATGCTCACAATATGGATTTAATAACTCCCCCACCCCCCCCCCCCCCCCAAGACAGTTCAGAAATAAGTGTTTATAAATGTCCACATTTCTCAAATACACTGATTATCTAAAAATTACTCGCTGTATACAATGTTACTCAATATCTACAAATGACATTTAATCATATATACATGTATGTTCATATATATCTGAAAATATTTGGAAAACGTTATACATGTATACTATTGAATAAGACTATTGTCACTAGTCCAAGTCTTCTCGTACTAAAACCAGCTAAGATATTTTGATGGCGAGAGCTGGCATTTAGTCCGAGTTCCAGGCCCATGCATTCCTATGACACGACTTACGCCCAGGATCTGTTGCGGGAATTTGTGGTGTATTTTACTCGATTTACCTAAACAAATCAATACATGATGCTATATACATCGGAAAGAGTGACATCTTGTGGTCATAATGGTGTATAATAATCTAACTTTCATGTTAAATTACGCATAGAATATTCCGGTTGATTGTCACCGACATCACTGATTTTATATTTTGTTTACGTTTTAACTGGAAGCCGAAGTATTACGAATAACTTCGGCATAGTCCAGAGTTTGTTTTGACCGAGACAAATTTTTTTCCAAACAAAATGGCTGTCCCCATATTATTCTAATGCTCGTTGTGTTTACACTGTTTTAAACTGTGAGATGGTTGTAATTTCCATAATTTATTTAATGTATTACATTTATATCTTCAATATTTACTTAATCTATGTATTTATTTATTTATTGACACGTATAATTACGATTACAATGGAGAATTCATCGTGCGTGGTTGATAGAAAATCTACGGAATATTTTCAACTGAGTTCGCATACTTTTAAAAATATGCAAACACAGTGGCAAATGTCTCTTTTCACATTAAATTACCACTTTCAATTCACAACTGATGTGGGTTTCAGATCAAATAGCATGTCTTCTGCGGAAAATATCCGTTTATTGTCGCAAATGTGATATTTTATTTCATATAATTGTGGTTTTATTTGAACGGGTCACTAACGCTTAAGTCGTGTCATAGGAATGCATGGGCCTGGAAATCGGACTAAATGCCAGCTCACGCCATCAAAATATCTTAGCTGGTTTTAGTACGAGAAGACTTGGACTAATTGTCACATGATGAAATTAAAAATGATCTGAATAAAAATATTTTAAAAAATAAAATAAAATATAAAACCTCTCTCACTTTTCAAAATTGTTAACCCTTTCATGACGGGAGCTATGCTGGGGCAGCATTAGAAATCAAGTGCCAGTGCATTCTCTTATATATGCGATTCTGCCATAGGGAGCCTCACATATATAAGAGAAAGCACTGGCTTACAAGATCATAGTAATTATTGTTAGGCCAATGCATTCTCTTATAATATGTGAGGCTCCCTATGGGGCTTTTGCAAAATTTCATGAAGCTCCAGTCATGGAAGGGTTAATGAGCCGAAATGTAACATGACATACGCTTAGTACGACACGGAGTCAGTAAACTGCAACTGATGATGATCCTATCGATACATTGATGCATCTTTTCAACTCATTGGGGTTTTTTGGGAGTCAATTTCCAAAAATGTCGAAATTCTACTTTTGGCATTAACTAAAATCAGTTTTTTTTGGTGGTATGTTCTAAAACTCTTCTCAAAATTCCACTAAACCTCTCCAGGATCCAGCTTCCACTTCAAAATTCATGTCATGAGAACGAAGATGTATCACCTGGTCAGACACCCACTTACCTATAATGATTACATATAAAACACCTGGTCAGACACCCACTTACCTATAAAGATTACATATAAAACACCAGGTCAGACACCCACTTACCTATAAAGATTACATATAAAACACCTGGTCAGACACCCACTTACCTATAAAGATTACATATAAAACACCTGGTCAGACACCCACTTACCTATAAAGATTACATACAAATTAAAACTGTTTGGCCTGAGAAAGGGGATGTTGATTTTGCATGGCGTTGTGTTGTTGATATATCATAATAAATTGTTGTTTAAGTATCTCCTTCTGTGTACTAGTATTAGCATGGGTGATTATAGGCCTGCTACAGATATATGGTTATATCGTTCAGTATTTGAGCTGTATCAGTATAATTTTGTTTATGGCTGTGATATTTATATTAATTGGTGTTACCAAATAAATCTTTACTTGAAATATCATGGATCTTTTCTCCACTAGCATGATATAATAACTCAAAACAATTAGTTATGTATGACAGGGATGTCGCAGGGAGTAACTGGGTAAGGAAAAAGACAATGCCCTAAAAATCCACCTATCTCACGGGATGTTGGGCCAATGACCCTTTATTCTGTCTTAGTCTTACGTCTCCTGAGCTTGCACACAAAGCGATGTGCCATGCAAATGATAAGAAACAATGCAGCAACTAACACGAAACATATGGCACATGCTCCAGCAATGAGATCGATATAAAGTCGCTGAAACATATTCATGTCCAGTGTTCCTGGTCTAAGATGTTTCCCTCCGAATCTGAGGACGTGCTCGATTGACTTGGAGGCTCGCACCGAGGCCGAGTCCGGATTTAAGTCGCGATATATCGCCGAAGCTCTTTGAACGTTGATTTTGAATTTATCGTTTTCCAGTATTGTCTTTATGGCGCCGCCGAGAGTATCTTCCGTTAATGTGCTAGGGTTTAGATTGAAGCCGATTTTGAAGTGTTCTACACGTTCAGCAACAAAAATCTGGTCAAAAAAGAAGGGGATGCATATGATTGGAACTTTGTGGTACACCGCCTCATATAGACTGTTCCTTCCACAATGTGATATGAATAACTTCGTGTTCTTGTGTCCAAGTACATCATTTTGTGGAACCCAATCTACTGCGTGAATATTCTTCATCTCAGAGTTGAATTTTGATCTCCAAACAACAGTCTGTTCTAGTTTCCTGAAAACACCTGTTAAAAAATCTGGTTGAATGGGACAGGATTCTCCGCCACATACTGTTCCAAATGATACATAAATTATACCATGTTTGGCGGCATCGAAAATTACTGCAAGATCAGCTGGTAGTTCTCGTTTATCTCGCACAGAAAATCCACCAGTACGAACTAGGTTTGGTGTTGTAGGCATTGGATGAGCAGAAACAACATCACTGTCACTGATATGCAGGACTGATTTCTCAACCAAAGAAACGTGCTCTAAGAAAGTTAGTTCTGGTGCGAATTTTCTCTGAGTATCTGTTACTATGGTTAGAGGAAATATAAGGGATTCAGCAAGTGAAATTGCAGAATAAAGAAAGCGATGGAGATATCCTGTCATCGTATTAGTAGGGTCACCTTGAATCCAACCAGATGGATCATAGGGCGTAAACCAACCGCCTGTGTCTGTCCAATAATTTATGCACATGAATGAAACATATGGTATTTTTAGATGGTATGGTATCAAATAGTTATACCTTTCTGCAAACGTAGATATTAAAATTGCAATATCGAAAGACCGATTTTCAAGAGCTTTTAGGTTTGTCAAATTCAAATATTTCGCGGCCCAAAGCTCACTGAATTTTTTAACGATTCGAGATACTTCTAGGAAATCGTAACTTGTCATTGACATTATTTCTGAGGACAGAAGGCTATCGTGTTGTTCTCTGGGAATACCCGTGAATAGTGTCATCTCGAAGTTTCTGTTGTGCAGGCAGCGTCTGACCTCTATGTAATCAGGGCCATATACATAAATGCTATGACCCGAAGCTGTCAACTGTTCGCCGATGTATGCTAGAGAGTCGCATGGGCTGAAGAAGTATGGCATAATCAGTAAAATGTTGGCAGAACTCGCTGTTCCAATACATAAAACGGCGAAGACGTGAATGATCCCGAATGCATTCATCTGAAATATACAAATTGTACAACCGATTTACCATACAGAACTATTTTATGGGAGCTCGGTGGTCTATAGTGGGCAAATGGTTAGCATTTTCGATTGTAGCGCTGTCAATATAGCGAAATGACTTCGGCATATATTGGTGGACCATTGAGTTTCATTGCAACATTGGCTTGGTTGAATTAAGCGAAGTGACAGTCAAGTCATACTTGCACCAAGTTAAATTGTGAACTTTGAGCAAGGTGTGCTCGTACTGTGACTACTTTGTACTAATCATACATTAAAGGTACTCAATCGGATCAGACGTTCCCATTACCATAAAGGTACAACAACAACAACAACATTTCTTCAAAATACGCTTCAGAGATCAAAATCGATTTATTGCAACAAAATAATGCTATGGTATCAAATTCCCAAAACTGTGTGTTATTTATCAAAATTTTGTTCATGACAAAATATGGCCGTATTATCACTAAAGTATCACACAATTTGACCGTATTAACACTTGATTTTAGAGTTATCCATCTTCATCCGCAATTTTGTCAGAGACCCTCCGGTTGACCACGTGTTTCTGGGCCACATATTATTACACATCTTGAGAAACAACAATCTTCAAAACTCGATATCTGATCACTCTGAGCTTTGATGGGTGGGTTCCTCGACTCGAATCAAATATTTTTTACCCCCGAAGCCAAAGAAATAGTAATTAGAAGCCCTTTCCTAAGCTAAAATCAAGCAGCTACAATATGTGATTTATGGATTAATTAGTTGTTGCCGAAACGAGAAAATAACTGTGGATGCCGTTAAACTTGGACATATATATATATGCAGCAAGTTTTTGTTCGTGTCCATAGCCCAACTAAGGAGTTCCCGGACCCATTTCCTGTCACATATGGTATACTCCCGAGCAAATTATGACATTTTTGTATAGACGTCGGACAAAACGAAAATTATGTGTTATCAAATAAAAAAATACGACTGGATTCACAAAATTCAAACAGTTTTAAGATATAGAGTACTATAATTTTATGTACAATGTTATAGGTGCATGCAAAAACACGAGACCATGTTGGCCCTATATATAGGGAACGTGATATATTAAACAGTATAAACGTGTATAATATGGTGACTATCCAAACAACAGATTAGTGGTCCGTGTTCTGTGTTCCTATATCGCTCGGATAGTCACAATTTGAATTTTTTGATTGTGAAATATATCCAACAATCAAACAACAGATTAGTGGGCCATTTCCTAAAATTATACTCAAGAGAATATATTATATGCAACAAATTAATTATTTTGAAACATAGACTATATGGCCCAATGGGAAGCCAAATTGACATTTAATAAATAATTGAGCTAAACGCAATAAGGGAAGATCTAATTGTGCTTAAGCGCAATAAGGGAAGATCTAATTGTGCTTAACCCTTTACCCAACAGAAGGGCCCTGTGCCAATGCATTATCTTATATATGCGAGTCGACCATAGGACGCCTCGCATATATAAGAGAATGCATTGGGTTAACACATTAAAAATTATAAAATTGTTAAAGAATGTAAGAAAAAATGGTAAAAAGTGTTAAAAAAAGATTTGTTTAGGCCAATGCATTCTCTTATATATGCGAGGCGACCTATGGTCGACTCGCATATATAAGAGAATGCATTGGCACAGGGCATAACTGTAACCATCACAATGTGGTCAATGAGCCGGTTCCAATGATATCCATATTTGTATGGTTTTATTGAGACAGACCCAAGATATTTTAGACTGTTGATGCTTTATTTGGCCGGTTTTGGCCGGTTTGTTGGGTAAAGGGTTAAGCGCAATAAGGGAAGATCTAATTGTGCTTAAGCGCAATAAGGAAATTCCTGATTGCGCTTAAGCACAATAAGGAATATCTTAGCGCAATAAGGAATATGTTATTGCGCTTATATTCTTATTGCGCTTAAGCGCAATTAGTTCTTCCCTTATTGCGCTTAAGCACATTAAGAATATTCCTTATTGTGCTTAAGCGCAATAAGAAAACTTTTGCACTTAAGCTCAATTATTTATTAAATGTCAATTTGGCTTCCCATAGGATTATGTTCTATGACTGATGCAACCAACATGGTAATTATGACTTGGAGTCAAATTAATTTTAATTATATTTACCATGTTGTTTGCATCATTCATAGAGCACATGAGTGTATTTGGCACTAATCCATAGATCAAATTAATTCATTTGTTGGATATATTAAGTGTAAAAGGAGATGGTCCCATAAATGACAGGATTTAGGGTACAGTACCCCTTTAATATATTATTTTAGTTCAAAATAAATGTTTTGTTTTGACAAACTTCCTGTTATATTTGACACCAACTAATGCTAGACAGGTTTTGAAAATGTGCTGATCAGTACACAGGTTTTGTAATATGAAGCCCCATCCCTCTGAGTTAATGGCCAAAATCAGTATGTGAATACTTAAGAATAAAAGCAAGTTTAATGTTAATGTATATTTCCACAGTGGTGTTCAAGAAATACTTTCCCCACAATACAAGTAAGCATTTTATGTCACTTCGGTCGAGGTAGTTCAATATTTATGCAGCTGTTAAAAAAAAAATAACAGTCATGACGTCATGTGACGTCAACTAATTTTTAGAGTGAGAAGAATATGACGATTCACGCAAAGCGTTCTCAATCGTTTCTTATAAAATTAGAAGTAAGATGGTTATGCCCAATTATTTTATACCACGGAAAACTACTGCCAATGGGCTACGTTCACCCATACAAATCAACACATTGTCAGTAAACAATTCTAATAGAGGAGAAATCTGTCGATAATTCCAACTCTAAAAAAAGAAATTTGTCAAGTGACACAATTCCTAATTTTAATATTCATTGTGACCTGACCTTTCCATGACTGACATAGTAGAAACAGCCAATCACCGCTCAGTGTTAGAATCGAGGGCCTCATTTTAATATTCATTATGACCTGACCTCGATTGTCACTTGACAAATTTCTTTTTTAAAGTTGATTTGTGTTGATTTGTATGAGTAAATAAATTATTAGCCGACAATAAATCACTAAGTTCCAGATATTTAGTTGATCGTTTGACCGATTTTTAATGATAGTAAACTGCATGGGTGGTGAATTTCGAGACACATGCCGACATTGCTGTCTGAGCCGGATCAAATCGAAAAAATACGCTCTCCGGAGACAATATTCGGTGGTTAAAATTTTAATAAATGCAACGTGTATGAATGTTTCTGATGGGAGTTTGTGGTATTTATTGAAAGATGAATTCTTTGCCGATCCATCCGTGTATATATCGTTATCATTACTGGGGTGAATGGGCTAAATTTGTGCGACTCCCGAGCGATGGTGAAACGTTGAATTTCTACAGTGCCCCTTGTCTATATAATGTTCCATTAACGCGAAGCGAGGCGCGTATATAGAGCGGCGTATATGGGCAGTGGAAAAGGGGGGCGGTCAGCGGAGCGCGTTACAGGCCCCTGTGCCCCCCTAAAACTGAGAAGCGCCAGGCTGTGGTGTGAGGCACACAGAACGCACGATTATGTACCAAATTGCTAAATTAACACAACTGCCGTTGATGGACTACTAAGGTATTGTCTAATAGTTATGTTTCGATCGACACAGTCGAGCATTAAAGTAAAATGATTTCATTATGTACATCCTTACTATATTGTTCAACAAATTTTAGATTTTTTTCTAAAAAAGATGATCTAAAATGCACTTTGTCTTCTTCCGGGAGGCAAACATGAAAATAATGTATTAATGGTGGAGATAATTGGTGATTTCGTTCTGTCTTGGTTTAAAAACTGGCTTAATAACCCAACATGGCTGACAATATGGTGGCCGGTATACAGGTGGGAATTGTGAAATTTGTAAGAACGCACGATTACTTTCCAAAATGGCTTAACTAACACAACGGCCGTTGACAAACTGCTACAGTTTTATGTTGTATATATATCCCGATCCATCGACTAAAACATTTAAGTGAAACCGGTACACAAAGCACCTCCTGGCCCCATTTTTTATTAAATATTTAATTAGTTTAGTCCAAAACTAATCGAAAACCTATTTTTGCCATCTTCTCGAAATGCTTAAGACAATAATGTAGCGTGGGTGGATATAATTGTATGTACGATTATGTCATGCCGTCGGCGGTTACTACAATCATGACATATTAACCCCAAGATGGCTGCCAATACGGTGGCCGGTATATGGATGGAAATTGTAAATTTTTTCATGTGGCAATTAACACCATCATCGCAATGCAATGTTTTATACAACCAATTGTCCTATTATATTCATATCATTTTGCATTATACTAGGACGTAACAGTGACCAGTTCTATTAAAATGACAACCAGATTGGTACACACTAGTGAAAGGATCGACAAATTTTGCATTCATTCGCGCTCAAGTAAGATTTGTTCTTCGAAATCGGTGGCATGTCGTGAAAAGTATTTCACAATAAGCATGATTGATTTAAGGCAGATGGCTGTCTGACTATCTTTGCGAAAAGAATAAGGGAATTAGGTAGGTTATATTAAATATAACACGACAGTTAAGCATACTTGGCGCTCTCTATGACTATTTGTAACAAAATTCGACCGCGAATAACACAATTAACGAATTGACCAATTCGGATATATGTCTCATCAAATAAATCGTGTTGATACGAATCGTTAGTTACCCTCTATCAACGAGGCGTGGTTAAGCCCAAGAAAGGAACTACTGATACATTGTGTCTCTTGTATACCGTTCTAAAAGTAAGTATATATAGATCTCATTGACCAATAGCAATTGCTGCCAAGTCCGCAAGAGGATATATGCAGTAAATTATCAAGCCGTCACATCATACAGGTTCCTTCAGTTTCATCATCACGCAATAGACTCGTTGAAATTTGTATCCTAACATTTACCGGATTATTTTCCATGACACATATTTCGCACACAAGGAGATGAAAACCTGGTTGATTTTTCTCTTGTAGTCTGTCAGTTGCTTAACAGGTGGGAGGTATTTTCCTTTACTAGCAGTAGATAAGTTAAGTCAAGACTCTAAGCGACGTTTCCAACAACGAAAATACCAGCGATGTGGTAAGTCACACAAAACTGTCAAAATATGTCCCTATATATTTCGATGGTATGTTACTCCGTACAGTATAGCACTGGAGTCTCGTGTCACTCCATGTACACTCGTGATTTCCAGAAGTGACTGTACAATTGCTTGTAAGACGAGGTACCCAAAATATGGACACTTATCCCATGCTATAAATGAACAGTCATGTTATCCATATCTGTCTATGCTGATGAGTAGGTAGGATTACTTCTGGAAGGCTGTACATTCAGAAAACAGCATATAGATCGGAGTTGGCATAGAGTTTTATCGATACATTTTGGACTTTTGGTATCCCAGTGTAAGTTTGAGTTCATTATGACACCAAAATGAAAAGGACGACAATTGCAATTATTTTTATACATGCCATACACAGGTTGATACCAGGAAGCGTATAATAACTTTCTAGATAAGTCAAAAGATAATGCGTTTAGGGACCTGATGATGTCAGCAGGTCGGATATCTGAAAACATACCATATTTTAATTATGGCCGTTCATGATTAAAGCATTATAATTCCACCACCCGTCATATCTAAAGATGTGTTACAGTTAAATTCAAATGAATCAAAAGTTATCCCACTATGCGCGAATTGAGTGGACCGTGTGTAATGCGTGTCCTGATATTATATTGTGGTAGTGTTTGATGTACACATGGGTAAAACAAAACGGAATCACGAGTCTTGGTGTAATTTGTCGCTGCATCTCAGAAATGACATATAGCAACAACTTCTGTGCAGACCAGAATCTGATCTACGATAACTCATCCATAACAACTCCGAATGTGCTGAGCGAAATCAGTAACTGGACACGATAGCCGTAGTTTAGTATTTACTGAACAGCGTGTGAGGAATACATGCATATGTCTTTATACAATTGGGACGATATGGGGACGAGGAATTATTCGCCATATTGTTTTCCACCAATGGTACTTGCAGCAGCATCAGGTCTCCTGGTCTGAATATGACCCGTTCAGATGTAACATAACGTAGACAAGTTTACTTTTCCACTAAG
Organism: Siphonodentalium dalli; assembly: GCA_032622095.1. Taxonomy (NCBI): domain Eukaryota; kingdom Metazoa; phylum Mollusca; class Scaphopoda; order Gadilida; family Siphonodentaliidae; genus Siphonodentalium; species Siphonodentalium dalli. Next base: position 277,183,198 of record CP136064.1, on the reverse strand, counting down.
TTTGAAATAACATTTGAAAGGTTATCGCGTTCATATATTGCAAATAAAGCGGTCCTTCATGGCGATCTTGTTCAACAGAAACTGCATAATTAAGATAGACACACAAGAGGGATTATCATTCTGGACATGACTATTCTTATGTTTATCACTGATCAGATATTTTTTCGAAAGATGCAAAATCTGAACTAATTTTGTACGACGAGCGCTATCTTTTTCTGAATCTCATCTTCTTTGCGTTATTGGACACTAGTCAATGAATGCGGCGATGGTGATTTAGGATATGGAAAAATGCACTCTGTGTTATCATGACCGTCTTCTGTGGGTCGAAGCTATTGTACATTGTATATATAACAGATTAATGGAGGCACTGAATCTTTGCTTCAAATGTGATTGCTTCAGTGAGTGAACAAATTCTCATTTCTTATCGATGTGGTCATGTATTTATCGGATGGCACAATGAGATGTTCCTTATCTCACATCTAGCTTTAAAATCGGTCCCAATTTTCGCTCATTCAAGTCGGAGCGTGAACCCACATCAACCTCGTCTAGCCCAGACTTCGATGATGGTATCCACGACATATCCACCTCATATGTAGTTATGTACCATCATATCTGGTAGCACTTGGAATAATATTCATTGAGAAAGGTTGAACTTCTATTGTCGGGTTTAAGTAATTTCATATTGATTGAGTCAAAGGTGACTGGCATAAATAACCATCAGGCATTCAATGTATTATTGTTACTCGGTTCTTCGTTTTAAACAATCCTGTTCATCTGTAAATACCTCGATCAAATTGCCACATATTTCAAGGGACACGGATTACTTGAGAACGAATACTCATGAATGCAAGATTCGTCAATAATGGGCACAATTCTGGTAACAATTTCAAATAGAATTGCCCATCATGATGTATCGGAGTAACATGATATACAATGAATATAATACTTTGGGTTGTGTGAGACATTAGATGGCGGCAATGACGGCGATAAAAGTGAAACATGACATATTTCACCATTTATTCTGACCACCGTATTGGCAGCCATCTTGGGGTTAGTAAGACATTTTGTAATCTAAAAACGACATTGAATTATCGTACACACCAAACATCTCCGCCAAGCTACATTCTGCGCTTTATCGCTCCCGAGATGACAAAACTGGTTTTAGGTTATTTTTGGAGAAAAATACCTAAATTATATATAAAAAAATGTGCCAGGAGGTACATTGTGTGTTATTTTCACTTTATTGTTCCAGTTTGTAGATCGGGATATATACCTTAAACTAGAGTTTAGCAGTTCACCAACGACCGCTTTGTTAGCTAAGCCATATAAGCAAGTAATTGTGCGTTATTACATATTTCCCAATTTCCATCTATATTGCGGCTGCCATATTGGCAGCCATTTTGGGTTAGTGTCATTTTTTTAATCCAATGCGGAATGATATTGCCGTATACCCCAATTATCACCACCATTAGTAATTCTTTTCTTTTTTTGCCATCCACAAAATCAAAAAAATGCGTTTTATATAATGTTTTCGGAAAAATTCAAAAATTTATTCAAATTTCGGGTCTGGGGGTACATTATATATTGTTTCTACTTTAATGTTCGAGTTTGCAGACAGAAATGTATATATTATTACATTCTTTAGCAGACTTTCAACGGCCGTTTTGTTAATCAAGCCTATTGATGTGTAACCGTGGGTTCTATGTGCCTTATACCACAGCATGGCGCATCTTAACTTTAGGGGGAGGCAGGGAGGGGGGGGGTCTGGAAAAAAATTGCACATATAGGGCCCAAAAAGTTTTTTTCCGACCCGAGGGACCCACCACCCTATTTGTGCAAAACAAATATTTTTTTCCTCCAAAATTTTGGGGACCCACCCCCCTTTCACATGTTTTTATCAAAATTTCAGAGTTTTTTTTAGCCGTTCTTCAATAACTATGTTAACTGCCTTACTAATTGGTAAATACAGATCAGAAAAACGAAAAATAAACTGTATTTCCATGTGTTTCCTTCTGTTTTCAGTATCTAACAACAATAATAAAGCATTGTGTTGGTACACTATATGTCACAAATCGCACTAGACCCCATAGTGTAGTGACTTAGCGACAAAATTTTGTCATATTGGAACGGACTGGCCAAAAGTGCCATTTTTTATATTATGTAAAGTTAGGTGTGCTCTTTCAGAAAGTGAACTAGAAACAATTTTCTGATCAATATTAACCCTTGTTTCCAGTATAAATCCAAGATGGCAGCCAAATTCAATCATTATTCCACCATGACGTTCCAACTGGTATACAATTTAAGGCACATGCATAATAAAGGCGTCATTCCATCCGACTTTGTCATATTTTGAAGATATTAGCAATCCAGGCGGACCAAATTTGAAAATTATCACTTTTTGGACCAAAAGCATAAAATTTTGTCATAAAATCATTCTCGTTTCAATTATTTCGGAATAATAAACAGACAATTTCTCAAAACTGTTTCAGTGCAGATCAAAGACTAAGATCTTAAAAATTTCAGAAATGTATACTGCAAACAAAATATACAACAACTAGGATAAATTCGTAACCATATTTTAGACATTTTGCATTATGTTACCCCTCACCCCAAAAATCATGAAATTTTGTTTTTGTGATAAACATCCGATAGAACATGGATGATAATCTATAAAGGACACTATTCGATCACATTTATAAATACTGTAATTGAAATTACACACACAATGACAAAATGGTCCAATCATTTACACATAGGATATTTTCGATAGTTCAAAATGTTTGGTCTTAAATGTTTTGGACATATATACTGAAAACAATGAATACATTGTCTGTGGTTAATATGTAACAACGTTTCAGAAAATTTGGTTTATGTTACCCTCACCCCAAAAATCACGAAAATGTGACTTGGTTGTAAAGATTCAATAAATCTTTGGTTAAATCTTATAAAGTGAGTTTGTCGATGACAATTAGTCATATATTGTTATGTAACAATCTTATTGACAGTATACTGTTTAAATTTACAATTGTATGCCTAATAACAGCTATATTTTATGGTAAAATAACCATCATTTCAAATATTTTCAACCAATATATGGGCAATTTCTGAAACATTTCCCAAGATCGTATACCACATGCGGCCTTGAAAGTTTCGAAAATGACTGTCGAATATAACACATTTAAAGGTGTATACATGTCATGTCTTGGTGAAATAGAATAAAATTCTAAAAATATATTACCGAGGTATACCATAAATAATTTGAAGGTGTTGACTTATATAATCTACAAATGTAGCATACAAGAGGGGGTATATATACAAAATGTAGACATGTAGTTCAGATCACAACTTTAATTTGTCTATCAATAATACACATAACATAAAGATGGTCTATCTTTGTTTATACTCTGTTCTTAAATTCCCGTTTGTTATGTTGTACCTGTATAACTATAATGTGCACAGTCTGATCATACCAGCGGATATATAGTAACTCATAGATTGTCATGTTATAATCACCGGTAACCATGTTGATACACTGAACAAATATTTTAGGCATTCTTAATATCACAATTACAACTGCATAAGTATGTGCATGGTAAATCAGCTATTGCACATTTGCACCTGTTACAAGTTTGGGATTTGATGAGTTCTGAACACGCAGCTGCAGCTTCTGGTAATTTAGTCCACACTGGTTTACATCCATGATCTTCAACTGTACATTCCCAGTCATGCGGGCCATGTATTGGAATTGTTATGTCATGACAAGTGTACCACAATCCTGCCTGGTATATGGCTCATTTCATATGCTGTATTTGGGCCCCTGTTGAGCGACAAGTTTTGGAGAATTCTCTTCATATGCCTCGTTATCAGCAACTTTTGACATCCTTTATTATAATTAATGGTAATGAAACGTTCGAGTTCTTTGAAAATATATGAGGACGAATCTAGTTGAATAAAAGGTTGATTCGCCTATAGAAGAAATGTACATGTATCTGTGATAACGGGATAATATTTCCATGCTATCCAGAAACTTTTTCTGCCCTTTATATGGAAGAACAAAGCTACCAGATACCGAATGCAAATTGGGTAGTGATAACAATTGTCATCGCCCAGAGCGGAAGATGTGGTGTTGTCATGGTACAATGTTACCATTACCAGGACATCTGTGTCAACAATCCGAACACGGATGGTCGTCAGCCCACAAGAAAGTGCATGGATAATGTGCGGCACAATTCTAATATCAGCTTCCTCCTGACAACAGTTTCTCAAGATTTACTAGGAAGAATTTGCTATTTTGAGAGTTGACGAACATTCTGTCATGTTTAACACTTTATCATCATGTTCTGACGCATTACTTGCCAGGAATACAAAAAGTTCAAGCTTATTGTCAGAATAACGGAGGAAGTCGTTCCATTTTTTTAAAATCTTAGTTTGGCCACCCACTTTTCGTCCAAGACCTATACCACGATTCTCATTAGTGCTGCCTTTTGTGCTGCCTTTAAAATACCTATCCCACACAACACACATGACATTAACACTTCTTAGTTTGTAGAGTAGAAACTTCAATGGTGACTGTGTAATCATTAAAAGTACATGTAGATCCTATTGCAGGCACAATTATATGCACAAGAATGCCTCCATCAAATATCTTGCACGTACTTCCAATATTTTATTTCTTGTAATAGTGTGTTCGAACAACATTTGGGCAGTTAAAAAACCCCGAAATCGCTTCTCCGCTATTCCAAACGATCAAGTGCAGGAACAGGAGAACATCAAATTGAAAGGAAATGGAGGGTTGATAGGTTTAACAGAGAGCTCATCAACAATAACGAGATGGCTAGAACTCCCCGAACCAGACGTGTTTTTCTCTCATGAGAGTCGACTATTTCCCCCGCCTTATCAACGGGAAGTAAATTCAAGGGGACACAATCTGATTTGCTGGGATGTATCCGGGAAGCAATTGGAGATATATCGGACCCACCTAAAAATGTTCTGTGCAAGATACTAGTATTTGATGGAGGCGTTCTTGTGGATATGATTGTACCTGCGATATAGTATCTACTTTTAATGATTAAGCCCAGTCACTAATGAAGTTTCTACTCTACAGACTAAGAAGTGTTACTGTCATATATATGTGGTGTGGGACATATGAAACGAGCTGCCTACCAGGTAGGGTTGTGGTTCATTGTCATGCCGAGCTGCAGCTGTGTGCTCAGAACTCATTAAGTGTTGTTGCAAATCACAAACTTGTAACAGATGCAAATGTGCAAACGCTGATTTACCATACACAGAGTTATGTAGATGTAATTGTGTGCTTAAAATATTGTTCAACGTATAAACACAGGCAGCGGTGATTATAACATGACAATCTATGCGTTGCTATCTATCGGCTGTGAACATTATAGTTATATAACATAACACACATGAATTTAAGAACACAGTATAAACAATGATAGGCCATCTTTATGTGTATTATTGATTGACAATTTAAAGTTGTGACCTGAAATGCATATCTATATATACACCCCTCTTGAATGCTAGATTACATAAGTCAATGATATTGGGTCAAATATATATATTAATGTTAATGTTATATTTATATACATAATGTCACTATAATAAATAAATAATAATTCAATATTATAGATTCTTTTATTTTTATTTTATTTCACCAAAACATTACATGTATATACCCTTATATGTGTTGTATATATATCCGATGTTCATTTTCGAAACTTTTAAGACCGCATATTGTATATTATTGCATATTGCCATTCTATTGGTTGAACATTATTTGAAATGATCAAATAAATTGTTATTAAGCATTCAATTGTTAATTTCAAAAGTATACTGACAATGAGATTGTTACATTATAACATATGACGAATTGCGATCGACAAACTCACTTTATAAGATTTAACCAAAGATTTATTGAATCCTTACAAGAAGTCACATTTTCGTGATTTTGGGGTGAGGGGTAACATAAACCAAGTGTTCTGAAACGTTGTTACATATTAAACACATACAATGTATTCATCGTTTTCAGTATATATGTCCAAAACATATAAGACCGAACATTGTGAACTATCGAAAATATCCTATGAGTAAATGAACATTTATTTGACCAAAATATTTGAAATGAAGAGGATTTTCTTACAAAATTGCATATGTTTTGACGAAAAAGATGTTATATTTCAACTTTGGTCATTGTGTATGTAATTGCCATTGCAGTATTTAGAAATGTGATCAAATAGTGTCCTTTATAGATTCTCATCCATGTTCTATCGGATGCTTATCACAAAAACAACATTTCATGATTTTTGGGGTGAGGGGTAACATAATCCAAAATATCTAAAATACGGTTAAGAATGTGTCCTAGATATTGTATGTTTTGATTAGAGTATACATGTCAAAAAATGATAAGACCTTAACCATTGATCTACACTGAAACATTTTTGAGAAATTGTCTGTTTATTATTCCGAAATAATTGAACGAGAATGATTATATGACAAAATTGCATTTTTTGGTACAATGCTAGTCGATGTGCTATGAGGTAGAGTTTTCACCCCTTCATCACTTTTTGGCTGCTCCCCGCCGTAACCTGTGGAAGTCTGCGGCTTGTAGGGTGATTTATTGGTAGCCACATGTAGCTGTGATGGATGTTTACTGCTGTTGCAGGCGTTGCACTTGATAACCTCGTTACATTCTCTCGCTCTATGTTTGGTTGAGATGCAGCATCTGGAGCAGACTTTGTTTTCCTTTAGAATACAAATTCTCTCTTCTATTGGCTTGGCCATGAATGCTCTGCAAGCGTGGATGTGATTTATTGTGTATAGGACACATAACTCTGTCTTCTAGTACTTCCGTTTTCCGTGCTGTAACCATGGTTTTTGCGGGATAACTCTTCTGTTCCGTTTTATAATCGCTGTTTTCGTACAGACTGTACTTGAAACCTGGATCATTCCTGATCTTGCTCATGTCTCGAATAAATGCGCAGATTTCTCGGAATGGTGGAAAGGCTACGCGATGCCGAGACTTGTAAGTAGTATAGTCTATCTATTCTAGTATACCGTTTGACTTGACTTTGCTCAGCACCTGATCCTGAGCTAACAGGGGTTACAGGTCACTACGCGTGGGTGTATATCGGTCAAGGTTATCACGAGAATAGCGCCTGATTATCACGGGTAATAAACAATGCGTGTATGTCTAGGTTTTTTTTGTTGATCGCGGGTACTAAACAATGCGTGTATGTCTAAATGATATCTCTCTCGCGTTAACCCTACCGCTTATCGCCTATTCATGTAATATGAAAGAAAATATGTACTCGGGTGACTGCTATCAGAGGTATATATTAATCACGAGAATAACTCACCAGCGTCGCGCGCGGTAGCGATAAACCAGATCGCGTGTACTATACACAGTGGTAGATAATATATGTATTGGTTTGACTGCCTAAACCCTAAGCGCCTAATCCTGAGCTATCAGGGTGGGGGTATATGCCACGCCGCGCGGGTGTATATGGGCGAATGTTATCACGATAATAGCGCCTCATTATCGCGGGTAGTAAACAATGCGTGTCTTTCTAAACGATACATCCCTCGCGTTAACCCCACCGCTTATCGCCTGCGTTTCCGATAAACGATATATCCCTCGTGTTAACCCAAGACTTCCAATAGACTATATCTGAGAAATTTCTCGCGCACAAATTCTATAGTTATAGTTATTATAATAGTGATTATTGTAAGCCTAATAAATCTGATAACAGGAATATACTAATGCACTATACGGTCTGGCAATTCTTTCGCTGGTTCATCCGGCACCTCAGGGGGGGGTGTTACTTCACCGAGAATCTCTATTACCACACCCAAATATTTATATAGTGGTGTGTCTCCACCACACACCCCTATATTTATGTCCAAATACAATACATGGAACCCAACACAAACAAATAAACAACTAATGTATCAACATTTGCTTTATTCGACACCGAGAATAACAGGTTTATTTCAGTTAATTATCCATATTGTCATCGTCGTCATCTTGCTCAGAGTCTATATGTTTATCGTTTTTGTCCTTACTGTTATTCTTCATGTACTCCATCAGGAGAGGTTTATATCTCCTCAATGAAATCCGAACGGCAGGGAGTATATCATAGCTATCATTTAGCATCTTATACACACGATCCATGATTTTGATATGAGTTTTCCCACCACTAACTTCGAGTAAATTTTGTATAAATGCAGCGTATATGTTTAAAAAACGCCTCTCATATTCGGGCCATATCTTCACATTTGATTTTTTTTCAGCCTCTTCTTCCGTCAACCCTTTCTTCATATAGCGTTCAACTAATTCATCTAATTCTGCTTTATTGTCAGCTAGGGCCTGTAACCACTCATCTTCGAAATAGTCGTTTTCTTTTTCAGTCGGAAGTGTTAATATTTGTCTGTTCTGGTCCGGAATTGATTCTATTTTCTTTGTGTCAATTTTCTGTTTTTTATTATTCACCGGTGCTTCTTCACTTGCTCCTCTTTTCTTCCTATCAGAACACCAATTTTTAATGTGCCTTTGTACATCATGCTGGGTCTCAAACACGACACCACAATCGTCACAGCTTGGCATGATACCGTCTTCGCTTTCAGAGTCGTATTCCTGCTCTGACAATAGCCTAGGGTATGTCGTTTCACTGAGGTTATCTTTCGTTTGATGCGTTATCACCTCGACGGACTCATCAACATTACTGTTATTTGGTAATATGCTTTTTTTATTTTATACTGGCCTTTGTCAACATTATATTACTGCGCAGTCGCTAACTTTCTGGAGTATTCGTTTTTAAGTCAACTACGAGATAACCAAATGGTTGATTGGTAGCTTTATTGAAATGGGACATAAAGTGTTGCGTTTTCTCTGGATACATTTGACGAGCTAGAGTCATTACCTGCATTTTATCTACGGGGTTGTTGAATAGAATCAAGTAGTGGCAATTTCTCCGTTGGGTGGGGTCCTTGTTATAGTACAGAGATTGGTTAATCGCAAACACGGATATACCCAAATGGTGACTACCCTCGGTGAATAATTTAGTAACCCGCGAATCCTTGGACGCCGTAGACATAAGGTCATCAAGTACAATCAGACATTTTTTTCCAGAATGAATGAGGGTGTCCAAATTAGTCGGAAGGCCTTGTATAAACTGGACAGATGGCGCGACGGTGTCCTTGATTTCATCGTATAATGGCTGCCAGTACTTATAGAACCAAATTATTTTCTCGGGTGAAGGCTGTATACTCGCTGAACAATTTTGAAGTATACTCTTAAGCAAGTGTGTTTTGCCGCAAGAAGTGGGTCCCGAAATCCACGCGGTAAATGGATGCCTGAACTTGAAGTCATCCTGCAGCGCGCCACCACTGCTTTCTCTATAAGGTTGTTGTTGTTGTTGTTGTTGTAGTTGTTGTTGTAGTTGTTGTTGTTGTTGTTGAGAATGTTTGAACTTTATATGCCGTTTTAAACTGTCTGGCCATACATATTCACTTGAACATGTTTCACACTGATGCTTCATCCTTGACAGACCGGAGGGCACTGAGTCTTTTCCAGTAAAAAGAGTCTTTTATGACAAGAAGAACAATATCTATTAATCGAGTTTTCAGATCCAGATTTTGTATCATCTAGGAAATTATGAGTATATATATATATATTTTTTTTTCGCGAGATACACACCATTGGACGAGGAGGGGTGAAAGCAACTCCTCGCCCCTAGGGGCGGTTGCCACATATCTACTCGTCTTCCCTCCCATTTCACTCTGAGGATCCGACCTCCCGACCGGGGTCAGCAGAGTGAAATGGGACGGAAGACGAGTATATATGTGGCAATCCCCCCCTAGGGGCGAGGAGTTGCTTTCACCCCTCCTCGTCCAATGGTGTGTATCTCGCGAAAAAAATAATATATATATATATATACACATAATTTCCTAGATGATACAAAATCTGGATCTGAAAACTCGATTAATAGATATTGTTCTTCTTGTCATAAAAGACTCTCTTTTTACAGGAAAAGACTCAGTGCCCTCCGGTCTGTCAAGGATGAAGCATCAGAGTGAAACATGTTCAAGTGAATATGTATGGCCAGACAGTTTAAAACGGCATATAAAGTTCAAACATTCTCAACAACAACAACAACAACTACAACAACAACTACAACAACAACAACAACAACAACCTTATAGAGAAAGCAGTGGTGGCGCGCTGCAGGATGACTTCAAGTTCAGGCATCCATTTACCGCGTGGATGTCGGGACCCACTTCTTGCGGCAAAACACACTTGCTTAAGAGTATACTTCAAAATTGTTCAGCGAGTATACAGCCTTCACCCGAGAAAATAATTTGGTTCTATAAGTACTGGCAGCCATTATACGATGAAATCAAGGACACCGTCGCGCCATCTGTCCAGTTTATACAAGGCCTTCCGACTAATTTGGACACCCTCATTCATTCTGGAAAAAAATGTCTGATTGTACTTGATGACCTTATGTCTACGGCGTCCAAGGATTCGCGGGTTACTGAATTATTCACCGAGGGTAGTCACCATTTGGGTATATCCGTGTTTGCGATTAACCAATCTCTGTACTATAACAAGGACCCCACCCAACGGAGAAATTGCCACTACTTGATTCTATTCAACAATCCCGTAGATAAAATGCAGGTAATGACTCTAGCTCGTCAAAAGTATCCAGAGAAAACGCAACACTTTATGTCCCATTTCAATAAAGCTACCAATCAACCATTTGGTTATCTCGTAGTTGACTTAAAAACGAATACTCCAGAAAGTTTGCGACTGCGCAGTAATATAATGTTGACAAAGGCCAGTATAAAATAAAAAAAGCATATTACCAAATAACAGTACTGTTGATGAGTCCGTCGAGGTGATAACGCATCAAACGAAAGATAACCTCAGTGAAACGACATACCCTAGGCTATTGTCAGAGCAGGAATACGACTCTGAAAGCGAAGACGGTATCATGCCAAGCTGTGACGATTGTGGTGTCGTGTTTGAGACCCAGCATGATGTACAAAGGCACATTAAAAATTGGTGTTCTGATAGGAAGAAAAGAGAAGCAAGTGAAGAAGCACCGGTGAATAATAAAAAACAGAAAATTGACACAAAGACAATAGAATCAAATTCCGGACCAGAACAGACAAATATTAACACTTCCGACTGAAAAAAAAACCGACTATTTCGAAGATGTGTGGTTACAGGCCCTAGATGACAATAAAGCAGAATTAGATGAATTAGTTGAACGCTATATGAAGAAAGGGTTGACGGAAGAAGAGGCTGAAGAAAAATCAAATGTGAAGATATGGCCCGAATATGAGAGGCGTTTTTTAAACATATACGCTGCATTTATACAAAATTTACTCGAAGTTAGTGGTGGGAAAACTCATATCAAAATCATGGATCGTGTGTATAAGATGCTAAATGATAGCTATGATATACTCCCTGCCGTTCGGATTTCATTGAGGAGATATAAACCCCTCCTGATGGAGTACATGAAGAATAACAGTAAGGACAAAAACGATAAACATATAGACTCTGAGCAAGATGACGACGATGACAATATGGATAATTAACTGAAAAAACCCTGTTATTCTTGGTGTCGAATAAAGCAAATGTTGATACATTAGTTGTTTATTTGTTTGTGTTGGGTTCCATGTCTTGTATTTGGACATAAATATAGGGGTGTGGGTGGAGACACACCACTATATCAATATTTGGGTGTGGTAATAGGGATTCTCGGTGAAGTAACACCCCCCCCCCATGAGGTGCCGGATAAATATTGAAGAGGTTTCTTTGTTGAACCAGCGAAAGAATTGCCAGTCCGTATAGTGCATTAGTATATTCCTGTTATCAGATTTATTAGGCTTACATTAATCACTATTATAATAACTATAACTATAGAATTTGTGCGCGATAAATTTCTCAGATATAGTCTATTGGAAGTCTTGGGTTAACGCGAGGGATATATCGTTTATCGGAAACGCAGGCGATAAGCGGTAGGGTTAACGCGAGGGATATATCGTTTAGAAATACACGCATTGTTTACTATCCGCGATAATGAGGCGCTATTATCGTGATAACATTCGCCCATATACACCCGCGCGGCGTGGCATATACCCCCACCCTGATAGCTCAGGATTAGGCGCTTAGGGTTTAGGCAGTCAAACCAATACATATATTATCTACCACTGTGTATAGTACACGCGATCTGGTTTATCGCTACCGCGTGCGACGCTGGTGAGTTATTCTCGTGATTAATATATACCTCTGATAGCAGTCACCCGAGTACATATTTTCTTTCATATTACATGAATAGGCGATAAGCGGTAGGGTTAACGCGAGAGAGATATCATTTAGACATACACGCATTGTTTAGTACCCGCGATCAAAAAAAAAAAACCTAGACATACACGCATTGTTTATTACCCGTGATAATCAGGCGCTATTCTCGTGATAACCTTGACCGATATACACCCACGCGTAGTTACCTGTAACCCCTGTTAGCTCAGGATCAGGCGCTGAGCAAAGTCAAGTCAAACGGTATACTAGAATAGGTAGACTATACTACTCTTGTAGGTTGATGCTCTCGATGTCCACTTTTCTTGTAAAGCATAGGGAAGTTTACACACAACAGGGTTGATGCCAGAAGAAGAATCGTAATACGACAACAAAGATACATAATACGGATCCTCTTTTACAGCTTCAAGTTCAGCCAGGATGTCTGCCAAGTCGTAAAGTCGAGCGTTGTCTTTGTTTCCAAGCTTCGGAAAATTGGCAAGCTTTTACTTCAGAGCAGCGTCGACCATTTCTGGACAGCCGAATCGCTCGTCCAGACGTTTCCAAATCCGACTAAGTCATTTGACTGGATCGTAGCAGCACGACGTCCTGAGACTAATAGCATGTCTTCTGGATTCGTTCCCAAGCCATTTTACAAGACGATCGATCTCTTCGGCTGGAAACACGACCAGCTCGTCCATAATACTTGTAAAACTGACTTTCCACGAGTTGTATGTTTCTGGTTGGTCGTTAAAGTTGGTAAGGCGAGTAAGTAGTGGATATTTCTTTAACAGGAACTTTGTAAAGTTGTTCCTGTTCTCTCCTTGATGATTTTCGACTTCTGCTGGATTATTCTCTTTTTGTCTCACCTCATTGTTCGGATTAAACGAGACTGCATCGTGTCGCAGCGACCTTGGAGTAATCTCATTGATTGTGGATTCTTTAGATGGATTCTCAATCTTCCTGCGTCCAGGTGATTCGTATCTTTCTCGCGTGTGAATGATACTTTCTGCGTCATTGGGTGGATTCTGTAAGATATATTCCGCTGTTCGGTTGATGGGATTTGCGTTCTCCAGCGTGATGTGGACGCCCTCATGACGATATCCGCCACCCTCGCTAGATTGAAGTGCGTTCACTTCCGCCTGAGCGGCTGCTGCTTTCTTTTGATAAGCCATTACTCTGAGGTCAGCTTCGATCCCGGCTTTTAGTTTGGTTACTTCTGCCTCCTTTTCTGCATATTCAGCCTTTGTTCTCGCTGTCTCCGCTTTGGCTATTTTCACCACCAAAAGCGACTCAATATTTGATAAATGAGACGATTTTGCAGAAACCACAGATTTCACATTCGACTTATTAGATTGAGATTTACCACTATTGGACTCCCTATTATCATCTGACCCTGCTGCCGAACGCGTGTGGACAGACATTTTTGGTAATATAAAAATAGTTCGATAAGGATGAACAAATAATTAACGAAGTGGCTAAAGAACGGTATACCGCTCTTTAGTACTGAGTGCTAAAGAACGGTATACCGCTCTTTAGTGATGAGGGCTAAAGAGCGGTACGGATTATAACGTTATGTGTTGGCGCAATGCGCAAAATATATTGGCAACGCACGTGCCGCTCATCCAACCTGGACCGCTCTTTAGCACCGAGGGATAAAGAGCAGTATACCGTTCTTTAGCACCAAACGCTAAAGTGTGGTATACCGTGCATTAGCGTATCAGGCCCATATATCTAAAGCGCGGTATTCCGCTCTTTAGCGTTTGTCACTAAAGAGCAGTATACCGTTCTTTAGCACCGAACGCTAAAGAGCGGTATACCGTTAATTATCGTATCAGGACCATATAGCTAAAGCGCGGTATACCACTCTTTAGCGTTTGGTACTAAAGAGCGGTATACCGTTCTTTAGCCACGGCCAATAGTTATACTTCCATGGTGTAACCAAGGAAGTATATTGTTTTTCTACTGAGGTCGTTTTCCGTTTATTTCGAAATACTCAGAAACTGATTGCAGTAGGAACGCGAAATCTCTAGCGAATGTAGGCATCGAAGGTTTACTAGATATAATGGTATCCGGATTTCCGCCCAATGTTTCTTGGCGGAGTTATGGCCATTTTGCGATTATTTTTCATTATTATTATACTTGACACTTTTGTAATCACTATTACTCGAAAAGTACATGGTAAGTAGGTTGGTGTTAATGAGTTCTATGCCTATGGCCCATAACGATTTTGTCCGCGCTTTCACCGATGAGTTATCTCCCTTTATTTGAAAAAATGTCATTTTATTATCTCGGAAATTATAAGAAGCAGAGCATCGAAAATTAGACCGTATGCACATCTCGATATGCACTACTGCCCACGGGCATAACAACTTGTGTCCGCGCTTTCCCTGAAGAGTTACCGCCCATACATAGGGACACAGTACACACCAGGATGAATAAACCAATTTTTTTTGCCTTTTTTCCATAAGTACAGAGCTCTAAATTTTGTATAGCATATTCCGAATTGGACGAGATTCGGACACGAATATACCGCTTAAGCATGTTTTTATCCAGGACTTTCCGCTTTACGGGGTACGGAAATATTGCAACTATTTTTCCCGCCAAATCCAAACCGGCTGATTAAAGAGCAATCCAAGGTCAAATCGGCTATACTATAAATGTAACATGCCCAACGGAGAATGCGTGTCAGGGTGGTTTGAGACTGTAGGAAAATTTCACGAAAATTGCAAAGGGGGGAAAATTCAAACATCGAGATAATTTTTTTTGACGAGTACATCTGATGGCTAGTGTTCACGCGCATCTAGAGGGCGATTTTCTAATTTTCAGATGGAACGGTTTACTCGTGACAACACTATATATCATAAATATGTATATTTATGTAGTCTATCGCTAGCCGATTTTTAGCCATATATCCAAACGGGCTAATGTAGGAGCGAGTTTCACGCATGAGCATGTAAGCCGGTATACTGTAGGTACGCTTACAAAATTTGACCGCTCTACTATAAACGCAACCTGCTCAAGGGAGTATTTGTGTCGGGTGGGTTCAGATTTGGCAAATTCCACCGAAGATCAAATGGGGAAAATTACTCCGAAAATCAGATTTTGAGATAAAAACTTTTCGACGAGTGGATGTGATAAGTAGTATCTAAACGCAAGATTAGTAGGCTTTTTAAAGATTTAGATGGGACGGTTTAACCCTGGTAGCGTATAACGTTGTTACGGGTTATATATATTTACTCAAATTCAAACCCTCTCTTCGTGACCCAAATTCAAACGGACTTGTCAAGAAACAAGGCAAATGCATGAACATGCTCACCGATATACTATATAGGTATGTCCGCTCTACTATAAAAGTAAACTATTGTCTCGATTTGACCTGTCAAAAACACTCCCCGGACAAAAGTTTTCCTAGTATCACATTTTTTCGATATCCGTTCGTTTTACCCGATTTGACCTTGAACTGACCATTTCGAATGCCAATGTTAGGTCGGGGCCACAATTTGACCCACCCAAACGACTCCCCGGACAAAAGTAACCCTAGGTATCAAATTTCGTTGAAATCAGTCTGTTTTGCCCGATTTGACCTTGGATTGCCATTTTAAAGGCCAAGGTCAGATCGGGGGTCACGATTTGACCCGTCCAAAACACTCCCTGAATAAATGTACCCATATTTATCAAATGTTGTCAAAATCCGTCCAGCAGTTTTCCCGGTCATAGCTAACAGACAAACAAACAGACAGACAGAAGTCCCAAAATATATATTAAATTTAGAAACGACAGTGCAAGTGCACCATCGGATCATAAGGCACCAATATGCATTCGCATAAAGAGGAACACACATATACGCATAACACTCACATGGGATGGGATGGGATACCATGGAAGTATATCTGATTCCATGGAATCTGACCTCTAGTTAATTATGAAATTGCACTGTTGGTATAAATGTCCTAAAACAATTAACGCAAACTGAATTGTGTATCCAATTAGTCTCAGTATTATGATTGGCACGAACAATAGTTCACATCTTGGACGAAAGAGTCGTTCTTGAATTCTCTGTGGAAGAGGGATAACTCTATATTCCGAGTGTTAATCGACGTGACCTCTTGACATTGATTGAACTCGTTAGCGGTGCTGACTCAGCGAGGGTGCCTAAGCGATACCCTCATTTCGAATCCATCGTGAATTCTATAACGATAAGGCACATTTGTAGCTGTTTAAATTGTATTGGGGCTGTGTCCTGTTGTCTTGATAAGACTCCGACATGCACATGTCCAGATACTACTCTTTCCCCGAAATTCTCTAGCAGCTTTCTCTTCATATACCTCGAGTCATATGCAGTCTCGTTAGTATTTATTAGCATATCACCCATATATTTCACCAGCATGCTAATTGTCTGTTGCTCGTCGTCAGGATCGTCTACAAGAAAGTCGCATGTCATCTTGAATGCCCAACAACGTACCTCACTCTCAGGTCGCCCAGGTTTTGTTTTTTTGGGGGGAGGAGAACATTCATCAAAATTCTGGTAAATCCTCGGAATTTGTTTACTGGTAGAAAAATTTCCACGACATGCCTTGTGATATATACAGTCAAAAGCATGGAGGTCACCAGCGAAGTACTCTATCCTCCCTCGTATAACATGGCTCCATTCATCATTCCGTTCATCACAGACTTTCCTGATAGAAATCGTGAAATCGTCAGTTCGAACCGCATGAAATTCGCTGGCCTTATGTGAGGTTGTGTCAACATGGGTGCCACAAAATAGACAGTCTTTATCCGGTTGGTAGTTCCCGCCACTGGCACGCCCTCTTTTCCTACATATAGATGCGGGATTGCTTATTCTTGTCGACTGTGTCGATCGAACATCAAGAAACCTCCTCCGGCACGACACATGGACTCTTTGACCAATGGCAGGTATAACATTATCAATAGATCTGACCTTGCATACAGCTTCAATTGAGGCCACACCCTTGGCTGTGAGCTTGTTATAGTCACATCCACTTTCAGTTGTTTCCTTGCAAATGATGCAGGCCAGATCGTCGGTTGACGGAGACGCAACTCCTAGAAAAGACAATAATTTCATAATTAAGTTTTAAATTTAAAGTATTAACATTATTAGTAAAACAAAAATAGTATACTGCGTAGGAAATGCGATGAAAAATTGGGCATAGCTTTGTTTCCTAGGCGCTTGCCAGGATTCTTGCCCCACCCCATCCATATGAACTAAATAATTTGCGAACTAGGTACATGTATGTACATGTGTATACACCTCCTGTTTTCCCCTTTATTATTATCCCACCTGCTAACTCATGTGTCCATATACATCACACTAATAGTATGTATATAGTCTATAAATGTGTTGTTTATATTTGGAGTGTAAGATCAGACACAGACAGTAGAAATGACAAAATATACACAGTATAATTATATTTCATGAATTCATGATCGATCGGTCTTCCATAGATTACACACTTTCT
Source organism: Siphonodentalium dalli (assembly GCA_032622095.1). NCBI lineage: Eukaryota > Metazoa > Mollusca > Scaphopoda > Gadilida > Siphonodentaliidae > Siphonodentalium > Siphonodentalium dalli. The sequence goes on along the minus strand of CP136064.1, from coordinate 277,165,399 downwards.
CATTAGCTCTGCCAGGATTCCTGGTACTGTGGTAGCACAGTATAATTTGTAAATTGAGACAATTTATTGCAACATTCAATGGGGATGATATGCATGGACTACGTTATGTTCATTTAGTTATTCATTTAAAATATTTGTACACTCACCTTTGTCTGGAGTTGATGTCATTTTAATGTTTTTAAAGTTGTTTCACAGTGAAATTCACACCATTTTCAATAGCTCTGTGGAATGTAAACATCTCTCACCTGATTTCATTTAGGATGTATGGAAACCCATACCTGTGTCAAAAATATTTCTAAAATCTGAAAATAAAAAGCTGCTAAAACAACATTTCGCCTGATGGGAATATAGGGGGTTTTCTCTGGTGCATTATTGGAGTCTTTCTGTACATTTTGACACCAAAATTTCTTCTATTGCAATTAGTTTCGGGTTGGGCATTAAATCTAGTGTACTAAGATAACAAAGAAACGAAAGGCTTGAAGGGTGAATGTTATGGACGGCGTCCGTTGTCTTCACGAATCCTCCAACTAGTTTATATTCTCAGCGTTCAAAACGAAACGCAGAATGAATCGACAGTTCATTTTGAATGCTACTGTACAGAATGCCATGTGCGCTCATTCCTGTTAATTCATGAGAGTTCTTTTTTACTTTGCCGTCTTTCAAGGGAAGTAACAACCATGAAGTTCCATTGTTAGAATGTATTTATTATATCCGTGTTTGAGAATGTTAAATTGTTCAGTAACTTCGGTTAGATAAAATAGGCCTACATAATGAACATGATCTTGTGTGGTAAAAAAGAACTGTGATCAGTTGGCTGATGGAAATTGTGTACAGAAAAGATGTTGACTGATATGTGGCAGCCAGCGAGTAAAACGAGGCTAAATGTCTCAAGTTACTAAAGGAGTATTGTTTACTACAAGAGCCGAATGGCACAAATAATTCTCTAACTTATATTATAGGAAGGAACCAATTGGTGACGTTACAATATATAATAATAAATATATTACCTCTACTACACAGAGAGAACTAGGCTACCAGTTTGGCAACTTCAGATTCTGGGGGTATTTGAGCACGCAGGCTGTAGCCGGCTGTGGCTTATATTATAATGAATCAGGGAGCTAAATGTATTCCAGAGTCGGGGAGCGAGTGCACCGAGTAAAGCACTAAATACTGTACTCATACTAATATGATAGGGGGATTAGATATTTTATATCTATGATATATTTCTTGTTTGATGAATAATTAAACATATTTCGTGAAAAATATATATAATTATATCTTGTTTATATAACGAGAGAGATATACATATATTCTTAGTTATCTTCGGCAACATCGGGGGTACATGGAGATTTAATACCTGGATGTTGATTTTGAACCCCGAGGCGGAGCCGAGGGATTCAAAAAGAGACATCCAGGTATTAAATATGGAATCCTATTAGAGCCACTTGCTAATGGCGCTTTCGGCGCACATTTTGTCGCTTTCGGCGCGATGCGACAAAATGTGCGCCATTAGCGTTGTTTCGGCGCGCGCCGAATGCACCGAAACCGCCGAAAGCGCCAAACTATGCGTCATTAGGGAATTCGGCGCGGTGCGCCATTAGTGCATTCGGCGCGGTGCGCCGAAAGCGCCGAAAGCGACAAAATATGCGTCATTAGGGAATTCGGCGCGGTGCGCCATTAGTGCATTCGGCGCGGTGCGCCATTAGCGCGGTGCGCCGAAAGCGACAAAATATGCGCCATTAGCGCATGTACAATTAAGTATGTGATCACCCCAGCAGGGGTGCCGGAAGAGGGGGGGGCAGAGGGGGCAGCTGACCCCCTGCTCTTGACCAAGGGGGGGGGGGCGAGCGGGGGCAGGACGTGCCCTTTTTCTGGAGACAGAAAATGCTTTTTGTGTGTTTAATCTCGTGTTTTTATAGCAAAATGTGACTTTTTTGGTCCAAATACCACCAATTCAGGCAATTCTTCAAGGATTGTCCACTTATAAATGGACAATCGGTACCTAAAATGGTCAATACTAAATGGACAATCCAACCACGCGTGGCACGCGAGCTTGGGATTGTCCACTAAATGAAGACATGTTTTGCTAATCCTGCATGTTAGCTTCATATTTAATATGAAGGGCAATAACTCTATAAATAATATTAATTTGCTCAATAACGGTGATTTGTATGAGAAGAAGTGTTTTTGACGAAATAACGGAGATGGTGGTATGGGGACCGTCTGACCACACGTCTGATCCGCAAATTGTCCAGTAACTTAGGACCGTCTGATCGGATTGAGTACCTTTAACTGCCCACAAAGGAGGGACCAGGACCACACGGCCACAATAATTTTAAATCTGAATAATGACAAATTATAGCATTTAGAGGTCTATCTACAGCAAATTTCAGCCCCTCCCTTTTATAATTGATACATATGTCTATACATTGTACATATGGTCATGCTATAAAATCAGGAGATAAAACACACAAAAAGCATTTTCTGTCTCCAGAAAAAGGGCAAGTCCTGCCCCCGCTCGCCCCCCCCTTGGTCAAGGGCAGTGGGTCAGCTGCCCCCTCTGCCCCCCTCTTCCGGCACCCCTGCTGAGGTGATCACATACTTAATGGTACATGCGCTAATGGGACATATTTTGTCGCTTTCGGCGCACCGCGCTAATGGCGCACCGCGCCGAATGCACTAATGGCGCATCGCGCCGAATGCACTAATGGCGCATATTTTGTCGCTTTCGGCGCGGTGCGCCGAAAGCGCCGAAAGCGACAAAAAGTGCGCCGTAACGGCGCATATTTAGTCGCTTTCGGCGCTTTCGGCGCGCGCCGAAATAACGCTAATGGCGCACATTTTGTCGCTTTCGGCGCTTTCGGCGCGTTACTAATGGCGCACTTTTTGTCGCTTTCGGCGCGCCATTAGGAAGTGGCCCTAATAGGATTCCATAATTAAATCTCCATGTACCCCACGATACATAAATATCGATACAAAAATAACCATAAATTCATTGTGGCAAAAATCCCTATTTTAAAGGTATTTGTCGGTTTTTATGGCCGTTTTGTGATAAAATTGACAAAAAATTAATATTATGGACTTGTTCCGGTGCGTGCAACTGATAAGTTATAGTATGAAGGTACTATGTCAACTGGATGAATGTAGCATTCTACTAACATCGCCGAAAGTATCAAGCAAATCGACCGTACCACCCCAAAAAGTCAGTGAGTGTATGCTGTATACTTGATATATCCAACTGCCCCGTCTTGAATGGTTTGATTCTTGATGTAGATCGATATTCGAGACCCCCCTACAAACACAGCACCCGGTCTTTCAGCTAATAGGAATTCCCCCGAATTGCACCCCATACTTAATTGTAGTATTGATATAAAATACTTCCAACAAATGACAATTTCAGTTCAAACGACTGAAAGACTGTAAGACAACACAAAATCACATTAAATTTAATTACTAGTTAGTACAGGGGGGGGGGGGGGTAGGCCTGGAAATCTGAGGAGGGCTATTTGATAGCCCCCCTACAGCCCTCCCAAAATTGACTCTAGGAGGGGTATTTTCAGCCCCCCCCCTAAAGCTGGTAAAATCTCGCCAACATGAAATTCACTTTGTGAAACTAACCTGTTAGGACATATAACAAAAACTTTCTGCTAATCTCTGACATCTTCTGGTATGTTCTCAGCAACAAAGAACCAGACAGTGTTCAATGCCACTAGAAATATCCACTGCACAGATAACATGAATTCAAGAGAAGAGGGGAAGTCTAGGTGGGCTATTAGCCCTTCTAAGGCAACCCAAGAGGGCTATTTTCAGCCCTCCTGCACTTATCAAACTGCCAGGCCTGTGTTATCTCAGGTAAAATATCAAAACTGTAAAGTTGAGGAGGGCTATAGCCCTCCTAGTCAAATCTAGGAGGGCTATTAATAGCCCTCCTGGATTTTCTAGACCGTGGGGGGGGGGGGTCGGAAAAATGATAATTTCAATTTGTCCGGCCTCGGTGGACACACGCACCCAATTTCTTCCGTTTCCGGCCTTTTTTTCAGGCAATTTTGGACACCCACCCTTTTTTTTCCGTTTCAGGAATTTTTTTCCGGTCAGTTTTGGACACCCACCCCATAAATTTGAGAAAATTATCAATTGACCAACCAAATAGCTGATTATCCCTGATTATCCTGCATTATAATAGTTTATTGCGCGAGATTTTAATAGAACAGTGCATAATGAAGATAACGATACTATTTGAATTTATCATATAAATGTCATTAATCAAGAAATGTGTCAACATAATCACATTTCTAGGGATAGGCAGAGTGCCAAAGTTTTTATTAACATTCATTTTCATAATATATAGTCACATGATCTAGTCACATAATCACATTTGAGTATTCTACAGACTACGTGGTACAACACATTTCAGAGGCTTTGGGATGATAACAAGGACAAATTTTGTCGAACAACATGTCGCTAAATATCTCGTTTCGGGCAATTTTATACTATAGTTGACAGTGGTTAGCATTATTTGTGGGCAATTAATCGATTCTGATAACTGAGGCGGCATTTCTAAAAATGTTGTTGTTGTTGTTGTTGGAATCTGATTATATGGGGACCATCGAATCTGATTGAGTACATTTAACCAACATGGGATCTTATGTACCAGCAATTTTAAGATTGACTCCACCTTGCAGAGTTTTTTTCCATTTCGGACTTAAATATACAAAAAACAATAAACCCACCCCAAAACACATACATTCTTGTCCCTGCATCGTTGATATAAGTTTTGTAGGATTAGTGTAGACTTAAATCAAGTCTGAACTGCCCCAAAGACAACATACCAGACTTCGAAACCATGGGATGTTTTATTAACTAACAGTCTAACACATAACATTAAGACTATATATAGGAAATGTTTAGAACGCAATTATTCACAAAATCCACCTCTGACTGGAACCAACCTATATAAAAAAGCACCGTGGTTGTAACGCCAGGTTTTATTCGAAGAATATACATTGACTAAATAACGGAGGTATTCACAAATAAAAAAAATTAAAGAGTGTTTTTTTAGTCGAAGAAATTTATATTGACTAAATAACGGAGATATTCATAAATAAAACACAGATAAAGAGCGTTTTTTTCAGACAGTTTGTATCTTCGAAGAAGAAATATACATTTACTAAATAACGGAGATACTCAGAATTTTTTTTAAATACAACAATTTAAAGAGCGTTTTAAAGAGCGATTTTCTTTTCTCCAGAAGAAGTGATTTTAAAGAGGTGATACCAGAGAATATTCCTGAACTTTGCATGGGTTTATCAGAGTATATCATTGTTTATCTGACTTTACCATATTTTACCAGAGTAGAGCCATGTAAACTATGGTTTATCTGGCTGGTATGGCTAGTTAATTTTCCTTATAATCTTATCATAAACTGTTACGCGAACTGGGCCAAGTAATTGGTGGTCTTTAAAAAATACGCTTAATAGAGGCTCGAACACTCTTTGTAGCTGTGAGTCTAATATTGCGTTCGCCGGTACGCGAACCGACAGTACGTTTTATCTGTCGCGATGGCGTCACGAAAACGTGGTGCAGAAATGAGTGCGGAAAAGTTCCGTCAAAGTTCGTACTCTGTGCCATTATTTTCGTAACCGCATTTCAACTGATTGCCATCTTCGCCCACCGGTGCGCTTTGGTAGAGATTGAGGTCATTTTGAAATTCAGCTTTATATTTTAGAGGTGTTCATCTACCACGAGTCTAAAGATTTAATTTTATAAAACTGTGTTAAATATGTGGCGGTGATATATTTACATGTAAAGCTAAATAATGCATCAAATGTAGGATTTTAATAATATCTGCATGTGCATGTCTTACTAACTCTTTAACACTAATTAGTCCGTAATTAATCTTAACTGCACTTCACTATCCCTCATAAACAAATTGTATTGCTTTAATCATGTACCTTTATCTGGATTAACGTACTTGCTTTAATATTTAGTTTCGCGCTAAAACCTAAGTGAGCCCAATATAGTTACATTGGGATTTGTGGTTTAACCGCGAAATGTCAGTTGGTTTTCATTGTTGAAATCTAGGTGCTGTGTTTTCAACAAACTCTTATAAACATTTAAATAATGGAACTAAAGTTCTATTATGGTTTGCAAAAGTATTCTACAAGTACAAGGAGACATCCAGACTCAAAACTCATCGTTTAGGTATGTTCAATGTTGTACTTTTATGTTCGTTTCAATGTTATATATTTTAACCCATTTTTCCTATTGTCGTCAATAGAGATCCACTTTGAATATGTCCGTTTTATAATTATGGATAGTTCACTTTATAATATTGTAAACTATAATTAATTCTCATTTAATGGCATTTTTATAGTTATTATGTATTCATCTATACTTTGTGTTTGTGAAACTTCAAGTATTAATTTGTAGAACGTCTCTGAGCAGGAGCACTAATATATCCCTTATGTGTGTATATGTTATTCTATATAACTAGTAGTATGATTGTGTAAGGGTGTATTATGTCTGTATGTTGGGAGGTATACCTCTTCCCTTAATCTAGAAATTAGGACTTGTTTATTTATGTTTGTAGAGTCTACATCTATATATATCTACATCTACACCTATATATAACATGTACGAGATTAAATTCTATAGATGGGACCATCTATAGTTGGCAGATTGAAGAATGTGTATTGTTGGAGTTTTGCTTGTGATTGAGAAGTTTGATAGATGAAAATATAAGAGATCTAAAGTGATGTATTGAACTTTATTACTCCCAGCACCTAATGTTAACTTAGAAAGCACCAGCCCAGAAATGAGGAATATTAAGCTGAGAGATGGAAAGAAAGGCGTGGACTTTATATAACAGTGTATTATTTGTTCAAACCTTGAGAAATGTATATAATTCCATGGAAATATCTCGTGAAATAAACTGAGTTAGCCTGACATCCGTGGAGTTATAAATATAATGTGTGTATCCGATTATATCAACAGAATCGAATACAAGTCTCATATTAGTGAGATCATGGGCGTAGCCAGCATATTTAAAAGGCGGGTTCGAATATTAACTTGTGGGGCACAGGACCGAGGTGAAAAGCTCCGACCGCGCCGCGTGTGAAGGTGCAGGAGGGGGTGTCCCTTTCCCACAGGTGGTGGTCCGAGGGGCCTCCCCGGAATATTTTGGTTTTAAATTGAACTGTGCGAATTCAAAACTGACAACAATATTTTCCTAAAAGATTTGGATTTATTCTCAGAGATACTCAATTGAAATAGTTAAAGACATCATTGGAATAAACTCGAAAGAAGTAAAACCACAGCCACATACCGGTCAGCTGACTTCAGAAAAAAACAACACTTGGCTGTGGGTTGTGTTGGCATAAATAATTCAGTCTGTTTGGTCATGGTGTCACTGCATGCAGCGTTGATAACAGGGGGCATACGTTAGTGCGCCTTGGGCCTGGCACATGTATATTTCTTACAAGTATTTCAACACCGTCGATGTTACCATAATTTGTTGCTTTGAATAATTATGAGTAACGATTTTTATGTTGGTCACCCACATGTAATATATATATCCGTATAAAACAGGTCTAGTTGCCTATATTTAGTCCAGCCTTCCGTAATGTATGTAACTCATCAACATATACATCTGCTTTCCCTGTGTTTCGCTATGAACTCAGGAGTTGTACTATTTTTCGCTCGGTTTTAAATTCGCACACCGATGAGTGCGTGAAAAATAGTTTAAATAATTCAAAATTTAAATACGATTAAGGTATAAGTTTTACACTGAAAATAACTACAAAAGATTCCAACTGAGAACGCTCTTTATAACCTAACACATTTGGTCGGCGAAAATTGGACGCTCTTTATAAGAGGCGATCATTGATTTTTTTGCCAGGCTGACAAATAAATCCAAACGGGTTAAAACTTCATCTTTCGAAAGTCGGCATATGGCCAAAACCTCAGATCCATGGGATCTTATGTCCGGTTTATTTTTGTTGTGGTATGGAAAAAACAGAGGATGGTTTCATGGTGTCAAATTTGACATTGCATCTTTAAGTTTGGCTTAGTTGCCAAGAAATGCCTGCATTCTATATATATACGCACTTACCATACTGCAGTGTCTCGTCTATAATATCTCCCGAAATAGTCCATGGGTCCACGAGCAACAACCTAGACTCGAGATAAAATTCAAAATGTTATTTGCTCTGTAGACTGCTATCGATATATAATTCCCCGTAAGTTTAACTTCCAGCTAAACATCCCGGTGTCATATTTGGGTGAAATATAGGTTAAATTGGGACAATATATTTTACACCGAATCTGATAATCTCGATGATAAAATGTACGAAATTGGACAAACTGCACTTACTCGTTTGACTACGACTCATGAATTATAATAACTTTTTAATGGAATTACTTCATGCGGCACGCCAACCAGTTTCTGTAAAAAAAAAGAAGTTTTACCTAGTGAATTAATTTTGCGTTTGAGTGTGTATATTTCTAAAGAACATGCTTCGTCATCTTTTAATTAGTCTAAGTGCTCCATGCATGTGAAATCTATTAATACAATTTTCTATATTTCAGTGTAATTATACTGCCATTATACAGAAAGAGTGTTTATACTGTTTGTACAGTATTGTTGATGTAAAATAAATTCTAAAACACGACCCCTTGGCTCAACTTGCAGGGTTGAGCCATGACTAGATGTGGTGAGATCGCGAACTCGCCTTAATGGCTGTGCCGTCTCGTGGGTAGTTCATGCCCATTGGACGTTAAAAACGATCCATGTGTATCGAAGAAGAGTAGGCTATGCGCCCGCATTGGAGAACATTTCTGCATCCAGATACAAATAAACTTTGGCTTCCACCGGTTCCAGGGTGCAGATGACCTACGATGTTGTAAAGGAAGTCGCACAAACAACCCTTTGGGAAAAGTAACCGCGTGGTCACCGCTGCTGAAGAATTTAACAATAGTTCACCAAGCACAGGTTCGTCGATTGACATAAATATTGGACACCTCTCTGATACACATTTCGCAATGCTGCACATTTGGCACAAAACGTCTGAACGGTTGTTTGATGGTATACGTGTAGGCGGAATGGTCATGGGAGACAGGTGATTTCGTTGGCAATGACAACACACGTTACAAGTTACATTTACGTGTGGCTGAACCTGGCTATTAACAATCACTAAACCTCCCAATACGTATAATCTTATACAACTGTGAAGCTATACTATGCGAAGCAAACATATACAATGGTGTAATAACTCAAGTAACTATCAAACGCCTCAGCTTGATAAGGTGTGTGTATAATGCATAAATATATATAGGAATATTCCGTGTTTGTCTCATCTTGCGATGTATTGTATTATTGGGGCGAGGGGTGCAATAACGTAACCAAACAAATGCGACAGAAGATGATACAATCCGACAACATTCATATGCATTATGTGTCTCGTCAACTCTTGAGAGTTTGTCCTGGATTATTGTTCAAAATGGAATTGAATTATCACCCATGTAGAGGGGCAAAACAAGTTTAAATTTCACGATTTTCGGATTACGTTCACCAGAACACTCCGAATTATTGCCATCTGTAAATGAATGATACCATGTGGTTATGTATGGGCAGCCATTCGGTCGGAAATTACATGAAATAAAAGTTAATGGTGGCTTGTAAAAACAATAGTCTCCATTTTTAAACCAATGGTCGTTCTTTGATTCTATAAGAGACAATTCCGTTTCAATAGATATAGATTCAAACCAAATAGTCTCCATTTTCAAACCAATGATCGTTCTTGGATTCTATAAGAGACAATTCCGTTTCAATAGATATAGATTCAAACCAAATAGTCTCCATTTTCAAACCAATGGTCGTTCTTGGATTCTATAAGAGACAATTCCGTTTCAATAGATATAGATTCAAACCAAATAGTCTCCATTTTCAAACCAATGGTCGTTCTTGGATTCTATAAGAGACAATTCCGTTTCAATAGATATAGATTCAAACCAAATAGTCTCCATTTTCAAACCAATGGTCGTTCTTGGATTCTATAAGAGACAATTCCGTTTCAATAGATATAGATTCAAACCAAATAGTCTCTATTTTCAAACCAATAATCGTTCTTGGATTCAATAAGAGACAGTTCCGTTTTAATAGATAAAGATTCATAATCAATGTTGACCGATGCAAAATTAATGTTCTATTTTAATTTAATAGCGTTCACTGTTCAACTAATATATAATAACACACAATTAGTAAGATTCGCGCATATTCAATAAACGTACATTCCGTTTCAATGGCCATATTTTCTTAATCAATAAAGATATTCAATATCCAATAGTCTCCATTTTCAAACTAATAGTCGTTCTTGGATTCAATAAGAGACAATTCCGTTTTAATAGATATATTTTCTTAATCAATAGAATCTATTTCAAAACCAATAGCCGTTCCTGGATTCAATAAGAGACAAATCTACTATTTCCGGTCAAACCAATGAATAATAATTGAAGATTATTAACATCCGTTTACAAACCAATGATCATTTCTCGAATTAATAACTTCCGTTTACAAACCAATGATCAATTCTTAAACCAATAAACGCTAGGGTCGCCACCAATCTCAAATTAACGCTAGGAGCGCCACCATGAATCTTGTTGGATTTACCAAACTGGAAATTCCGTGACGTCAACATGCGATAAAAAAAATGCATGTTCTCGAACATTTTCGCGTCAGAAAGTGACCCTGAACATGAAAACTGCGATGATATACGGACGGTGGACTATATCCTGTACCTGTAGCAGATACCGAAGATCCAATTGAGAGCTGCTTTTTAATATTGTCATTATTATTGACCCAGAAGATCTGAATTAAGCAACCGAATTTGAGGACTGTACTAGTATCACTCATTCACTGTCAGTATCTGAAATCACTGTCAGTATTACTGTGATTATCACTGTTTCCAACTGACCTACATGTACCAGCTCAGAAACCAGATCATACAAAGCGTCACTCAATCACCATATCTTGGAGTCATGCTCTCAAACGATATGAAATGGTTGCCACAGGCACAGATAGACAAGATCACGAAGAAGGCTAACAGCACGCTCGGATTCACCAGAAGAAACCTTAGGAAGGCACCATTTAAGAGTAAATGCGTAGCGTATGAGACACTCGTAAGATCGTCGCTGGAATACGCAGCCGTCATGTGGGATCCTCACCAGCAGCAGAACATCGACGCCCTGGAGAGAATACAGAGAGGAGCTGTACGGCTCATGACCGGCAATTACCAATCGAAGGACATGGCCAAACTGATGAATGACTGCGAGATAAGACCACTCGAAGAAAGAAGGAAAGACCAGAGGCTGGAGCTCTTTCACAAGATGGATAACGGGCAGGTGTCGGCTGTAAACACTCAGTGCTTAATTAAACAAAAAAAGGTGGGCAGAAAAATCCGAGCCAAGAAATTTGCAGATTTCAGTGCCACAAATATAGTCTCAAAACAGGAATGTAATAATTCACTGTCCTACCGGTAAGAGCCACTGGTGACAAACTCTGCTGAATACTCAAATTCATTCTTCCCACGGACAATTATTCAGTGGAACACTCTAAACGAGATGGACGCATGCGAAATTCAAAATAGAACAGCAGCGGACAACTCAACAGTCCCGCAAAGAACATAATTCTCTCTCTCCCGGCGTTCTACACATCCGCGAGGATCATACGCCGTACACCATCCAGATCCAGATGCAGGGATTGTCTGTCAAAATCCGGTGGAGAACTTAGGATGTGTTCGACAAGTACTAACAACAGCAGTATGAATATGATTATGTCAACAATAACAACAACAACATCTCTAACACCGTAAGATAATCGTTCGATCTACCGTGTAGTGCGTACTAGCACTGTACATTGCGACGACTTCTTCTGAAAACAACCATTGAGTGGAACCGCTTCAAACAGTCAGATGTTGATTCAGGCGATCCGTAATATTGAATGTCTGAAGGATTTATTAAATATGGATTCTATTTTCTAGACGTTTCATACGAGCGTCGTGGAATCGGATTCTGAACATTGCTGGAGTATTGATCAAGTAAACCTGACAGTGCGGAGAGCACTTCAGAACTCAATCATAAGCCAACTAGAACAGAGGTCATGTTAACTTACAGGTTGCATTATACATGCATATATTGTGACCACATAAATGATATATACAACTGCAGTGACTTCTTCATTATTTCAGTATTTGATACCATAACCATGGTCGTTCCATAGTAATCCATACCATATTTTTTGGTTTTACATAACGGTAGGGTACCGGAATGTTTGGTTACTTTTTTTTATTTCGTACTTTGTAGAAAATCATTTATTTGTTTCCATATGGTGTGACATACATGTAGTAACATGGTACGAAATGACCAATTGATTTCCTACATGGTACGAAACGACCAAACAATAAGGTATGAAACTACCAAAAATATGGTACGAAACTATCAAAAATATGGTACGAAATGACTTAAGATGATACAAAACGTCCTGTACCCATCTATATCTCCGCAGCAAGGGGAACAACGAGACAGTGACCCTGTAGACTAGCAGCGCCAACATCGTTGGTTTGATATTAGGCCCTATATCACCCTGAGGTAACCTCATATCACAATCAGCCTGACGACGAAGGCTGATATGAGGCTACTGAGGACTGAAATCAGGCCTATAATATCAAACCAACCAAGTAATACCCTACATGTATCTATTAATTACGGTAGTTCGCCTCTTAGTAACAGTGTAATATTGACAACTTTTTCTAATGAGTGACATCACAAAAAATTGGTATCTATGCCTATTCTAATAGTGAAATAGAATTACACCATGTCAAAGCCATACCGTGTATTACTCAGATCGTGATGTCATAAAATCATACATGTATTACTCTTAATTAGTGATGTCGTAAAATGATATTACTCGATTTAGGGCAAATTGAAATGATATTCAGCTAAGTACAAATGGAGTTTGATAACAAGCCATATCGTGCAAAAATGTCATATCTAATTAATAATTTTCGAACAAATTTTGGACCGATATACATTTACCCTGTAGCCATCTGTAGGAAACTTCCTTCCAAGGGGGTGCTGTCGGAACATACATGTATCAAGGTGGACCCCCTCCCCAATGGGAGACTCGTATCCATGCCCATTGGAAATAAATGATAATGTGCAATGGATGAATAGGTTGCTGGCATTTCATACCATGGAAGTTTTTTCGCACCAGGGTTCTGGACATTTCATACCAGTTCCTGTATCATTTCGACAATTCGTACCTTTGAGTATACCGGTATTATTTTTTTTTAATATGACATTAAAGGTACTCAGTCCGATTCGATGGTTCCCATATCATCATATTTCAACAACAACACCATTTTTTTAAATGCCACTTCGTTTACCAGAATCGATTAATGCCCCAAAAATAATGCTAACCAGTCAAATATAGTATACAATTGCCCAAAACCTGTTATTTATCAATATTTTGTTCAATGAAATTTTGCGGGTTTGTCAAATATCTGACACAACAAAAGCCACTTGCTTTTTGAGTTATCCATCTTCATCCGTCCTTTTTCGACTTTTTATTGGGCCACTAAAAATTATCGATGGTAAAAAATAATAGATTTCAAAAATCAATATCTGATCATTCTCAGCTTTGATGGGTGGGTTCCTCAACTCAAATCACATATGTTTTACCCAAAGCCAAGGAAATAGTAATATTCAAGTGTTAATTCGGATTATGCATCTTTAACTTTGTATCGACAATTTCAATTGGTTCATTTTGTTTCGAAAAAGAAAGAAAGAAATATGTTAACATGTAAATGTTGGGTTGTCATCATCACGAACGTTAAATCATGATCATGTTCACTCTCATTAAGTTAACACGATTAATATAATTTTTCACATGTAAGAATGAGCATTCATCATTTTTGGGAATCAATGAAACATACCAATATATGGTGTGAAATGACCAAAAACATGGTACGAAACAATTAAATGTGTCATTCAAATCAAAGGTACAAACTGGCCATAGTAGGAAAAGTCGTTTGAGCCATCCAACAGACCTGGGTGAATCGCTTGGGCGATCGGTTTTCCACAGTAAGGATGCATCTTGGAAGAGGGGAGTCAATCTAATTAACTGTTTAATATCTATAACCAATACTTAAAAACAATAACAATTTATTCTGATTTCTTTTGAAACACACAGAATAATTATTTACTGAGAATATTCAATATAAACATATACAAATTCTCAAACAAAGGGAATTTCAATGTTCAAGAAATTTAGAGTCCCCTCTTACTTACGGGAGGCCCTTTTCACATTTATTATTTATTTGCGCTCAAGCACAAATATTAAGCTTAAACATAAATCATTTGGACTTGAGGAATGTCATTTGCGCTTGAGCACAAATATGTGTCTATCAATTTGTTTGCGCTTAAGTGAAAATCATTTGCGCTTAAGTGTAAATGCTTTGCGCTTAAGCGCAAATACATAGCACTCCTTTACTTCCCTCTGATTGTGAATGATGGAGTCCATCTCATAGTATATTATTATGGGCCCATAGTAGTAGCCCATACAGACTCGAAAGTTGAAAAGTCAAAAGCATCTCTGTCTCTGGTGTCCCAAAAATTGGTGCCTCATTCCCAAAGCTCTAGTATATTTTATTAAAGAGACATCTCCTGCACAAATATATACCATTTCCATGGTCATAGAAGGGGAATTAGGGGTTACTGATGGCTTGCTTCCCTCGTGGTGTTCATGTACTTATTGAATAGAAATAGGGGGGAAACATATTTTCATATTATCAGCATCCCTGTCCCTAAGAATTTGTGCCTCCATCCCAGAGATCTATTACATTTTATAAAAGAGACATATCCTGTACAGATATATACCATTTCCATGGTCATAAAAGGTACTGGTATCACTGGGGATTGCTTTCCTTGTATGATGGGCCTACATGTATATAGACTTGAGTGCAAGCCTGCAAATAGCGTGTCTGTCATTTGTAGAAAGAGGTCCCCAGAGGGTGAATTTAGTGACGCTACACCGCATAGTGGGCTAGCATCACTAAATTTACCCTCTGGGGGCCTCATTCTGCTTAGCGCCCTCAACTGCTATGAAAGTCCTAGGATAAGATTGAAGTTTCCCAGTTGAAGTTTTTGGAGCCTCGATTATGGATTTTATCTTCTGCAAATTAGGGGATATAGAAACATCCCAGATGGGAAAACGTAACTAAAAACAATGTTAATTTGATACCATAGTTACTTCCCAGAAAATGAGGCCTAAGCAGAATGAGGTCCCCAGAGGGTGAATTTAGTTATGCTAGCCCGCTATGCAGGGTAGCATCACTAAATTCACCCTCTGTGGACCTCATTCTGCAAATGACAGACACGCTATTTGCAGGCTTAAGCGCAAATGATTTGTGATTAAACGTAAAATATTTGCACTTAAGCGCAAAAATTCATAAGTAATTGTATGTCATAATTTGCAAAGTTCTGTCCAATTCTTGTTAAAATATGACTAGATTCATAACGGTGATATTTGGTTAAATTTCATACCGAGTTATGTATAATCGAATTATTGAGGGATCGCGGGAGGGACTTGGATCATACGAGTGACATATATCCATTGCTCCAATTATCTCTTAACATGAGCAATACACAATGAAGTCACATTTCCGAACCAGTTCCATACAGCAGAACCTGATCTAGAAGATATTAGCGAAAAAACGTCAAATTCCCTCTTTCAGCTGTCATTTTAACGACCATCTTGGGCGGGTAGTTCCAATTTTACCCTTAAAATGTGGCATTATATCTCTCAGAGTCATACGAACTGAATATGCCTAATTTTAAATTATATATTTCATGGTGAGATTAATTGCGACATTTATTAAATAATATAATCAGAAAACGCTCTATAAATTTGGAAAACCCCTTAAAAAGAGGGGTAAAGTGAAATTTCAGCGTGGCTCCATATCTAATATTAAAGAAGATGTACACATGTGCAAAGTTTCATACTTTAGTAACAATTTGAACAACTGCCTTGAAAATTTGACTTAATCTACTCCACTATATGTCCTATATATTATAGTGAATATTTATCGTCGTTTGATTTGCACCGAGTGAACTCATATTCCAAATCGTCACATCGACATGACATTGGGAACTCCCATGTTTATTTCTATATTTCTGACGTCACGGATTTTGCGAACAAAATTGGTGGCCAGCGCCCCTAGCGTTAATTTACGAATTGCTTATAGGTTTGTGTTTTAATCATTAATTTCAAATGAGCTCATTGGTTTGACCTGAAATAATTGATTCCGCTATTAGATATTAGTTTGATAACGATAATCATTGATCGTGGGAAATAGTATATTGGTTTAAAATATGTCTATTGATTATTAGTTTTACAATAAGGTCTATTAATTTTACAATAAGTTATTAGTTTTACAATAAGTTAATGACGGTTTTAGATATAGGTTTTACTATAAGTTATTAGTTTTACAATAAGGTCTATTAATTTTACAATAGGTTATTAGTTTTACAATAAGTTAATTACGGTTTTATATATTAATTTTACAATGAGTTATTAGTTTGATAACGATAATCACTGATCGTGAGAAATCGTCTATTGGTTTGAAATATGGCTATTGAAACGGAATGTACGTTTACTGAATATGAGCAAAGCTGTATTAATTGTTTGTTATTAGATATTAGTTGCACAATGAATACTATTAAATTAAAATAGAACATTAATTTTGCATCGGTCAACGATGATTGTGAATCTATATCTGTTAACACGTAATTGTCTCTTATTGAATCAAAGAACGACCATTGGTTTGAAAATGGAGACTATTGTTTTGAAATAGATTGTAGTTGTTTTTACAAACCACCATTAACTTTTATTTCGTGTAATTTCCGACCGAATGGCTGCCCATAGTTATCACAATGTATATCTCGCAGTGGGTAGACTGCAATATAATAGCACAAAATAATCAGAGTTGTTGTGCTTTTTTATTCTGCTATTCAGAAATTTCTAAAACTGAATTTTTTCTTCTGAAGTTTGGGTGGGGGTGACACAATCTACCACCACATAGCATCTATGACAAAGACTGACATATTTATCCTACAATCATATGCGGTATATATTTCCACAAGTTTCTAGATTATATACGGGATCTCCATTCAATTCAATATTGAATAATCGCCTATTAAGAGGGGCGAAACAACTGAAAATGAATGATTTTTTGTCTATTTTCCAAGTAAATGTAAGAACATTTTTACATCTATCACCGCAATCATGGCATTTCAATTCTTTGTATTTATAAGTATGCAACCTGCTATATCGTAGCACAAAAATATCCCGAATACCATTACCTGTGCTTTTGTATTCATTTGTGCCGAATATTCCTAAAACAGTGACTTTTTGCTGAATTTTGGGGTGAGGGTTGAAATAATCTTACATAGCACAGCACGTATTGAATATAATGACATATTCAGCACATTTTCGTATGCGGTATATATATCCGCACTTTTCTAGACCATATATACGATATCCCTGGTCAATACAATATTGGTCTATCGCCCATTAAGTGAGGCAAAACAAAATGAACAATTGCGGTGTTTTGTCTATTTTTACAATAAATCTAAAAAAAAATCTTCTTTATATCAGAGAAATCGTAACACTATTGTAGTAAATATCTAGAGGTATGTAGATTACAATATTTTTGCGCAAAATGTTCGCGTTTCTATACTTTTATTTCTCATTTTGCCGCATTTTACAAAAACAGGTATTTTTGCTGAATTTTGGCACTTAATCCGCCAAAAATCATCTTTTGCATCATTTGTATATTTCACACCGGATCCTATCCGCTGCGGAATGTCATAACCTTCAAAATGATGTATCACAAGCTTGTGTGTGGTCCCGATGGACTAAACTTTCTGAAATCGGTTCCGTCCGCTCCACTAATTATAGTGAACAAAGCTCAACGTAGATGAAGGTGAAGTTTTAACATGTTCTTGATGTTTGTCAGGCAAGTCAAAATTACAATGATCGCACCTGATCAAAATCATCCATGATTTCGTTTCCGAAAAGCAGTGGACGATAAAGAGCTTCTCAATTAGGTTTCGTTCATTACATTGGCAAGTTTTCATGGCATTTTTTTTCAGGAATTTTCTCAGAATATGCCAGAATATGAACGGTAACGTACGTATAAATTGCATGTTTACCAAAGCTAACGACATGTGGAGTAAAATGTTGGTAGTTCCACATGTAACGGTACTGTTAACACATTGCTTAAAAATGCATGTATGGTTTATTCTTTCCAGATAAAGTGCATGATATATTTACTGGCAAATTTCGATACTAGTGGAACTATATAGTTTTTACTTCTCTTACAAGCTGTGGTATAGATGCATTTTATAAGCATTTATACATTCTGTTTCTGGTACATTGTATAGCTTTCTGTACCGACATTCCTGCAAATGAATGCCTGGCAAAAGAATGCCTGGCAAAGGAATGCCTTGCAAAATTTCGAGTGTATATGAACGTACCCTTATGCTCGTTTGTTCTCGGGAAGCGTGACCACACGACCCAGGTTGTGCCATATTTTCAGTAAATATGTTTATATTATATATGGAACCACACTTCTTCAAAATTGACTGCAGTGAGACAACGCGAAAGTGGTTAATAGATGTATGCGGTTGTTGTAACTGGAGATTTGGAACCCTGAATTCATCTTTTTAAGTCTGCAATAATACGTTCACTGCCATCTATATATACGGAACCACACGACGAACACAATATTTGAAATTTATAGATAGAATAGAATAGAATAGAATATAATAATCATTTATTAAAGTGACATGTGTTACAAGCATATAATAAATTCATCACATACAGGTGATAAAATATATGTATATATATAACATTTCAATATAACACCCGGCCATCGAGGCCTATATGTCACTATGAGGATGGAATATTTTTCTATGCTGATTGCGCAGCTGGACGGAAATCATCCATATATATATCACGACACAGTTGCCGTGCACGGAAAGACAAAAGTTAAGTGACAACTATGGGCTTCCATACATGTAGTGATACGGGATTAACCTCTGTAACAGCGTGCAGGTGGCAAATACATTGACATAATGGATTCCGAAACCACGTGTTTAGACTAGTTTAGTGGGCTTGGTAAATTCGTTTCTGTGGGTAGTCCATGTGGGAAACGTTAAATATTTTCAAATGGAATTGTAGTAGGGACACGTGGCCACATGTGACAAAGTTATGTTTTAGGGTAAAATTGGGTTTTTCGTTGTTTGCGTACGAATGCCAAAGGCTACTTTCGAAGACAAATTTCTGCCACTTAGCTTACATTTTCCCAGAAAATGCCACTGGTTTCTGATACTGCAAACCTAGACCTACAATTTGACATATAGTTATACCCCCCGCAACGAAATTAGGGGGCGTATACTGGAATCAATTTGTCCGTCCGTCCGTCCGTCGTCCGTCCGTCCGTGGACACAGATTGGTCCGGAGTTTTTCTCAGTCGTTTTTTGATCAATTTTCGTGAAACTTGGCACAGACATAAACTACCATGGGAACCTGTGCACCTGCGATTATGACGTCTGTCGGACTTTTTTTGGTGGAGTTATCCCCCTTTTTCGACTTAGAAAATTTTCGCAACATGTCTAATTTTGTCCGAGCTTTTATTCCAACAATTTTACGTAAATTGTTTTTAAACTTGGCACATATATTTAGTACCATGGGAACCTGTGCACCTGCAATTATGACGTCTGTCTGACATTTTTTGGTGGAGTTATCCCCATTTTCGACTTAGAAAAGTTTTTTGCAACATGCATAATTTTGTCCAAGCTTTTATTCCTACATTTATAGGTCAATGTTTTTGAGTCTTGGCACTGATATTTAGTACCATGGGAAACTGCGCACCTATTATGATGTCTGCCCGACTTTCTTTAGTGGAGTTATTCCCCTTTTTCGACTTAAGAACATTTTCACAACATACATAATTCTGTCTGAGCTTTTATTCCTACATTTTTCGGTCAATAGGTTTAAGATTAGGGTTAGGGTTGTGCACCTGCAATGGGAACTGTTATTTTATTATTTTAACTAAATGTTTACTGACATGTGAAACATCTTAGTATTTTAAAAACACGGGGGTATCCTTAGTCCCATTGGGACAGTCACACCTCTAGTTTTAGTCTGAACTCGCAGTTTTCGTCGAGAACGAGCCTCCGGTCCTAATCCACTCTCGTCGACAAGGTATATCCATAACCCAGAAAGTTATCCCGCCTTAACCAGCATCTATAGGACACCGATATCACAAGCAGGTTTATGTCGAAAGTATCTTGGACGAATACCAATTGAGTGATTTTGGTTTGGGGGCGGCGTGCAAATGTTTCACCATCTGTTCCTACAGTTAATATAATTTGACTGGGCCACTCAAAGTCATTTTCCCTATTATGCCCGCATCCAATTACCTGAAACCCTGCACACGCAACCCCAGAAATAAAAATAAAATATAAAACCTCACTCACTTTTCAAAATTGTTAACCCTTTCATGACGGAAACTATGCTGGGGCAGCATTAAATATCAAGTGCCACGGCATTCTCTTATATATGCGATTCTGCCATAGGGATCCTCGCATATATAAGAGAAAGCACTAGCTTACAAGATCAAGTTAATTATTGTTAGGCCAATGCATTCTCTTGTATTATACGAGGCTCTCTATGGGGCTTTCGCAAAGTTCCATGAAGCTCCAGTCATGGAAGGGTTAATGAGCCGAAATGTAACATGACATACGCTTAGTACGACACAGAGTCAGCAATCTGCAACTGATGATGGTCCTATCGAAATATAGATGCATCTTTTCAACTCATTGGGAGTCAATTTTCCAAAAATGTCGAAATTCTACTTTTGGCATAAACTAAAATCGGCTTTTTCGGGGGTATGTTCTAAAACCCTGTCAGATGTATCACCTGGTCAGACACCCACTTACCTATAAAGATTACATACAAAATAAAATTGTTTGGCCTGAGAAGGGGATGTTGATTTTGCATGGCGTTGTGTTGTTGATATATCAAAATAAATTGTTTTTTAAGTATCTCCTTCTGTGCACTAGTATTAGCATGGGTGATTATAGGCCTGCTACAGATATATTGGTAAAATCATTCAGTATTTGATTGTATCAGTATAATTTTGTTTATGGCTGTGATATTTATATTAATTGGTGTTACCAAATAAATCTTTACTTGCAATATCATGGATCTTTTCTCCGCTAGCATGACATAATAACTCAAAACAATTGGTTATGTATGACGGGAATGTCGCAGGGAGTAACCGGGTAAGGAAAAAGACAATGCCCTTAAAATCCACCTATCTCACGGGATGTTGGGCCAATGACCCTGTATTCTGTCTTAGTCTTACGTCTCCAGAACTTGCACACAAAGCGATGTGCCATGCAAATGATAAGAAATAATGCAGCAACTAACACAAAACATATGGCACATGCTCCAGCAATGAGATCGATATAAAGTCGCTGAAACAGACTCATGTCCAGTGTTCCTGGTCTAAGATGTTTCCCTCCGAATCTGAGGACGTGCTCGATTGACTTGGAGGCTCGCACCGTGGCCGAGTCCGGATTTAAGTCGCGATATATCACCGAAGCTCTTTGAACGTTGATTTTGAACTTACAGTTTTCCAGTATTGTCTTTATGGCACCGTTGAGAGTATCTTCCGTTAATGTACTAGGGTTTAGATTTAAGCCAATTTCGAAGTGTTCTACACGTTCAGCAACCGAGATCTGGTCAAAAAAGAAGGGGATGCATATGATTGGAACTCTGTGGTACACCGCCTCATATAGACCGTTCCTTCCACAATGTGATATGAATAACTTCGTGTTCTTGTGTCCAAGTACGTCATTTTGTGGAACCCAATCTACTGTGTGAATATTCCTCATCCCAACGTTGTATTTAGTTTTCCAAACAACAGTCTGTTCTAGTTTCATGAAAACACCTGTTAAAACATCTGGTTGAATGGGACAGGATTCTCCGTCACATATTGTTCCAAATGATACATAAATTATACCATGTTTGGCGGCATTGAAAATTACTGCAAGGTCAGCTGGTAGTTCTCGTTTATCTCGCACAGAAAATCCACCAGTACGAACTAGGTTTGGTGCCGTTGGCATTGGATGAGCAGAAACAACATCACTGTCACTGATATGCAGGACTGATTTCTCAACCAAGAAAACATGCTCCCAGAAAGATAGTTCAGGGGCAACTTGTATTTGTGTATCTGTTACTAGGGTTAGAGGTGAAACGAGGGATTCAGCCAATGAAATTACATAATAGACGAAACGATGGAGATATCCTTTCCAGATAGGGTCACCTTGAATCCAGCTCGATGGAGCATAGGGAGAAAACCAACCCCCGGTGTTTGTCCAAAAATTTATGCACGATAATGAAACATATGGTATTTTAAGGCGGTATGGTATCACATAGTTATATCTTTCGGAAATATACGACATTAAAACTGCCACATCGAACGAACGTTTTTGAAGAGCGTCTATGTTTGTCAAGTTGATATATTTCGCGGCCCAAAGCTCACTGGATTGTTTAGCGATTTTTATTACTTCCAGGAAATCATAACTTCTCAATGATATTATCCATGAGGTCTGAAGGCTATCGTGTTGTTCTATGGGAATACCCGTGAATAGTGTCATCTCGAAGCTCCTATTGTGCAGGCAGCGTCGGACCTCCATGTAATCAGGGCCATAGACATAAATACTATGACCGGAAGCTACCAACTGTTGACCGATGTCTGCTAGATTGTCGCACGGGCTGAAGTAGAATGGCAGAATCAGTAAAATGTTGGCAGAACTCGCTGTTCCAATACATAAAGCGGCGAAGGCGTGGACGATCCCCCATGCATTCTTCTGAAATATACAAAGTGCACAACCGATTTACCATACATGACTATTTAATTTTAACGGGAGCTCTCTGGTCTATAATGGTGAAATGGTTATCTGAAATATACAAAATGCACAAACAATATCACTGGGGATGAACGGAAGTAATTATTTACGAAAAAACCCGGATGTAGAGTGAAAATCCGATTCGATGGTCCTCATATAATCCGATTTCAACAACAACAACAACAACAACAACAACAACAACAGTTTTAGAAATGCCGCTTCAGTTATCAGAATCGATTAATTGCTCAAAAATACTGCTGACCACTGTCAACTCTAGTATAAAAATGCCCGAAACGTGTTATTTATCAACATGTTGTTCGACGAAATTTGGCCTTATTATCAACGCCAGGGTTGCCAAAGTACCGACGGTACCACAACTCAATGAGTGGACTTTTATACTGCAAATAACTTTGGTTTCGTGGGGTTCCATCATCAATTATTCATTCGAGGTTTAGTCAAACAACGAAAATAAAAATCGCAACGACATTTACGATTAAGTTGTTGTCTGCGGCGATTTTCGGCAAGTCGCAAAGGGAGGATTTTTTAAAAAGACGGAATATACATGTATGTTTGACTACTGGGCCGGCTAGTAACATTGTAGGCTTGTATGGATACACGGTACACCATATTATGTGTGTGGTAATTAATTAGAGAACACACTAATCGGCCATATTACTCGCATGTTGTAGTTTCATAAATGATGTCGCCCAATGAAACTAAAGTCGTTTCCAATAAGCCTAGTTGTAGATGGCTAGTTCGAAAATTTGGAATAGATGTTGAGAGAAAATAGTCAAATACTCGCTGTGCCTGAAACTTGTCATAGTGCGGCATACTGTGCCTTTGATGTTTGAACGTGCTGACGATATCACGTTAACCCATCGCAGTTGTGTTTGGCGTTATGTTGAGCTGCTTAATTAACCCTTTATAATCGTTAAGAGTATATTAATAGAAAACAACAATCAGTACCGAGAACCGTTGGTAATCGACATCAGAATCGGTACCGATTTAATTCCTGATTACCGCCGGTTCCGATACCGGTGTTCTGCTTAATAAGTACGTCCTGCCAGATAAGTCAATATTTCTAATAATAGTAACGTGGATGTATAGCCCCGCCCTCGGAGAAATATCGCTGCAATTACGACATGGTCGTTTGGCGTTGCCTAGTCAATAAATGTGTAGTGTATGACGTATTACGCACACGATATCGAAAAAATGCTTCCGTGATCTGATTTTTGAAACGTTTTTACGCGAATAAAGGTTTAAAATCTACTCCCCGGGCAAATTTCTTCGTATTGGGGACAGGGAATGTGTTTATACATATGGCATCGCTGTTGATAAGAATAAATTCACATTTATGCAGTGACTAGACCTACCCTAACTTATGATGTCGATTAATAAATATGGCCCATCGATTGCTAATTATGGCAAACTAATTAAATGCTTCTGAGAATTTAGCATTGAATGAGAAAACAAAGGTTATTACCCCCGCCCCGCCCCCACACACCATTGTTGATAACTACTGTATTTTTGGCTCTATTACTTTCTTTGAATGGTCGTAGCCTATAGGCTACAGGCTATATTATCACGATAACCCCTTCGGTGGTTACATGCATCACAATGAATGTGCATTGATACACGGGAAGAATCACACCAAGTTTTGAATACGTTACTAAAATGCTTTAACAAATTCGTAACAATGGATTGGTCAAGTACGCTTGTATTAAAGATCCTCCAGGGTTTGATACCGCGCGCTCTGTAGTCTATTATACTACAATCCACGGTCAGACCACGGAAACATGCGAATTTAACTAAATCAACCACAACATAATCACAAACTTTGAGTTGGTGGTTATATACTGATGCTGCTCGTAGTTATAGATGAGAGCACACATTATATCAATATATAGTGTACTATATTTGCATTCTTGGCAGCTATAGTGTAAACCATCGATCGAATCTCCAATAAAGAGCAACCGAGGCGACATCGTGCGAAAAAAAAAGTCACTCAAACCATGTTCGGTAGCATGCCTACACCTATATATGTATGGATCCCATGCAAAATGTCCCCTATACATTTCGTTAACTCCGTGTTTGTGTGACTGTCTGCTGTGACATGTGGTTAAGCGTGCCTGTATCTAGGCCTTCGCATCCACAAATCCCAGTCTATATATATAGGCTGTATATATATACTGTATCGGAGAAATAGTGGCACGGACTCATTATAGGAATGGATAAGTTGTATATACATCGTTGGGTGGATAAACTATATACGTATATGTCTGAGCTAGGGATGAACCATTTATATCAGAATCGCGATAAAGGTTATACGGTGAGCAAACTTATATTTAAAACATATTTAGGCCCTACATGAACGTGTCTAGAATGGTTCCGTTTTGGTGCAAAACTTGGAATTTCTAAATGCACCACCTTTGATCGAACCAAAATAATTCTCAAAATTGAAGAAAGTCTATATAATTGCACCATGCTATGGCCACATATTGGAAATTTATAATCGCTAACTGCACACAAACCTATCAGTGTATTGGACTTCAAAGTTCAAACTGTTGAATTTTTGTTTACCAAAGTGGGAAGGGGAGACACCACGACCCCGTCCCGTGTCAACGCGTTCGTGCATATATATAACTGATATCGTCAATGTTACTGCATTTTCTCCCCCGACGCATGCAGCACAAGTTACATGGGGAGGGGGGGGGGGGGCTCTGTGCTAAATTAATTACTGTATGTTCAACTCAATTGCAGAACATTCTGCAAATAAAATATTGTTTGTATGAATTTATGCGTGGGAAAACGAAATACCATTTACGAAAGTAAGTTCTATATGCATTTCTACCCCCCCCCCCCCCCATTTCCACAGAAGAATGCCCATTGCATCAATTTCGAGTAGTGGTTTGGACGACCCAAGTTCGTCAGTTCTATGTTCTTGTTGTTTTACCAAGAACTCAACGAACCAACAATCGAGTATTCAATAAAAGAGAATTAAGTGCGAGTTTACACACTGTCGAATTATATATATCGATTGCTCGATAATAAATTACTAACGCAAGCGCGATTGGCTTAACATATACTCAAGTTAAACAGCAGGAGGTAGTACCATGCCTCTTGGAAACTAGTGACACAAGATTATTTACTGCAGATGTCATCACTTCCTAAAGAAATGAACTGGAAAATATTTCATTTGACTATACTAAGTAGCAATTACTGGTAGCGTGATAAAAAAAATCACAGACAAAAGAATTTTGCTAATATAAAATATTATCACCTGATCGCATGTTTAGTCAGAGATAAGCACCTTGAAATTGGAGACTGCTACTTTGGGTACAAAGTTTCAGTTTTCTTTAGTAAAATTATCTAACTCGATTTAGAACTCTGACATATATTAATAAAAACTGTTTGGCTGGACCATTGGTGCTAAAAAATGTACACATGGGTCAATTGACCCGGGGAGTGTCATGGGATTGGTGCCATTGACATCAGATGTCTTAAAAGGACAATAATAATTAATTATACACCCAAAATGGTCGGAATTTTGTAATAAAGATTGCTTCGCATGGGTCAATTGACACGAATATTGTCACGAGATAGGTGTTGTTAACATCTGATTCAGACGACTTAAAGGGGCATAAACAATTATAATTTAAAAAATGAATCAAATACACAAAATGGTTAGACTGTGGTCGCTGGAAATTGGTATACAGGGGTAAATTAACCCGGGCAAACTTAAAGGGGAACTTATAGATTATATTATAGAGATGAGCAATTCTTATCAGCTTAAACGATATGTAGTAAAATTGGTACACATGGGATCCCATGACTAGGGGAATGTCATGGGATTGGCGCCTTGGACATCAGATGACATAAAGGGGGATTTGTAAAATATGTTAACATAGCTTATCAATTAAAAGCATTTATCATCTCAGAAGATACATGGGAAAATTGGCACACAGAGATAATATGAAATTGGGAGTGTCATGGGATAGGTGCCGTTGACATCAGATGACTGAAAGTACTAGTAATTAGCAATAAAGAGCGTTTATTATCAACTTAAAAGTAGAGGTAACTTTATCCAGAGTTTCATGCAATATATATGTGATGCTTATCTCAGGTGACTAATAAATAGTTTAAATGACTGGATGGGGCACTAATAATGTGTTCATTCTTTACCTGAGCAATTCCAGGTACTCTATCTAGTAATTGATATAGATATGATGGACTTATTTTTTGTATGGTGGAATGATTAGGTCCCGCGCTGACAGCACCCCTCCTCTCGTGCAAGTTTCATCACCAAGCAGGTACTCACTGTCTGATATTCATATATTAAAATCACCTCCATATCACCTTATTGTGAAGTGCATCATTGATCTACCATTTAGTAAAGGTATCCCACAAATGTGTCATAAATGTACTTCAAAGCTTCAAATATATTACTGTATGCAGATATCTATCCAATAATTGTAGATCCTAACACAGGCTTGTCTTTCAACACACAATTGATACAAACACTTGCCATTCAAGGCACATATCCAAATTATTGTTCCTTCAATACATTGAAACTCCACAAGTACTACAGGGCATCAGATGAATATTTAAACTAAACTGTTTAAAAAATGGAAAGATTCTTTGCAAACTTCAAGCTTCTGTTGGCCCATCAGAGGAGATACTGTAGGGAATCTTTTTGAACAAACCACTTTGATTTGAAATGGAAGTGCGCGACTAAAATATTGTAATCTGTGGGTAACATCAGGTGTGGTTTCTTCACTGCTTCAAGATTGCTGACTAATATTGATTTGAATTTATAGATATTGGGATGAAATATCTCCAAATATTGACAGTAGAATTCTTGTCTATAGGCTCTATAAAAGCTGGTAATTTAGTGACACAGCTGGGGGATAATACAAATGGAAACACTTTAGAAATGACTTATTGAAAGATGCAATTGCCCACATGCTTGTAAATATATTCATTATTGACTGAATGTAATGCAGAACCACATGCACTGTATCTGTAATTGATAAACATCTTGCAATGGTTATTTCATTTATAACACTGGTTATACATGTTGGTATATCTTAAAAGGATAAGATATAAAAATGTCGTTTCATCTGATCGATAGAGGCAATATTATTTTCATCTCATGCATCCATGAAATGTTGGAAGGTCTTCTCCCCAACTTGTTTTCAGAGGCCATATATCCAGGACAATGGAGAGAGAGAGAAAGAGAAATACTGTCAAACTATTTATTCAAATTCGGGAAAAGTTCATAACAACAATATCTAATATGTGCTCTATAGTAGTACATACATGTATTTATTAAAGTATGGAGCTTCAAAGATAAAATGAGAGTTGCACAAAATATTGTATTTAAGAAATGAATGTAGTCGGTGTGCATGTGTTATTGAGGGACACGGCGCTGTGGTCGTTTGGGGACATTATGTAAAGCGGTTGACACTAAATGTGCCCCAACAACCTATGTGCAGTATCTCTCAATAACACACACGCATAAACCCACTGCATTCATTTCTTTATTTATATAGCTTTTTTATTGTTTATTCCCATAAACAAGACAGCAATGACTGTGGGTCGCTCACCAGACTTTAAAGACTGAGACTCTGAAGACTACAAGGGTCAGCACGTGACAATATCACTTAAGACAAGTAGTTCTAAACAGGGACATAGCTGGAGGTTCTCAGATGAGCAAGGCTCGTCAAATGAAATTGCTAATTGCACACCACTGACAAATCTCCAATCTCTTACCCTTTAAAGAAAACAACCATACCACAGTACTAAGTTCACAAAAATCCTTTTGCACATCCCTCTTAGATTGAATTTTACAACTGGTACCAGTACTTCAAGCTCTCAAACGTTTGAAAATTACAAACCAAAAAAGTTAAAATTTGTGGCCAATTTGGTCCAACAGTTTAACCTGAAGTAGGAACATATGGACGTTGGTTTAAAAACATACATGAGGGAAAAACAAACCAAACTATGAGAACAATTCTAACCTATTTTTTATGTGAACATCTAATCTACAACTAATGTTGTACCAGACATGAAATTTTCAACTGTTTAAATTTTGATCAAATAGGGGGTCAAAACTCCACCGCTCTACACTCCTTCCCCGTTGCCTCCAACATTGCCCACACCCAGGCTTCTTAGAAATCAATATTATTATACCAGTACCAAACAGGATAGAGGAGAGTTAAATCTCTTATCTCTGCCCCTATTAGAACAAATGTGAATCCCCATCTATGAGATCCATTCATCTAGTAATATCAATATACCCCCACTATCCAATAGGGTATGATTTCACCTGGATGAGTGGTGGTTAACAAAATAATATTGGGACAGCCAAGTCTGTATTTAGAGTGTCTGACCTCTGCAGAATGAGGTCCACAAAAGGTGAATTTAATAACACTATTCCCCAAGGTGGAACAGCACAAGGTATTCACTCTCTGGGGACCTCATTTCCTAACGAGAGGCCAATCACGATCGACAGATGTTTAACCCATACCTTGGCGATAGCGATTAGCTATAACTGATAATTGGTCTAAGATATGATCACAGTAATACATACATGTATATCAGTACTTAAACTTAAAATCAAAAGCTCAAATAATTTGTCTTAAGAAGGGGTTAAAGTATTTGGGATGGGGAGGAGTCGATTTAAATCTAATAACTCTGTCCCTATTCACACAATGACCTCTCACTGTGAGATCCAATGGTTTAGCCATTAATAAATTTGACAGATAGGATAAACAATTATCCAGCCAGCAGGTTGTTTGTCTTTACCTTCATACAACCATCCCTAGAGCTTTGTAACATATGTCACCACTCAATTAATAACAGATTTCGCTTGGAATGACATCTATTAAAGGTACTCTCATATACTCTGGATATTGGATGTTCACATGGCAATTTATTGCTATCATTATATTACATGCTACTATTGCAATAAAATCTTCATATCTTCAAAAAAGGACATCACACCTAATTAATGGTATACAACTAAAAAAAATTAGTGTCAATGAAATTATTTTTTTTAATTAAATATTTTTTTTATTATTTAATATAAAAGTTTTTTAATATTTTGTGCGTGTTAAATTGAGCGAGGAAATTCAATCTAAAATTTGTTTTTAATTAAAATTATTTAACAAAAAAAAGGGGTCATAACTCCTTTAAAATAAATCGGATCAAACCCAAATTCGAACTTGATCTGTATTTTGGGCTGATAATCTCGCACACCAAATTTGGTGTCAATCAGATGAAATTGTTTTTGAGTTATGGCAGCATGTGTAAATTATAAGTAAAAAAGGGCCATAACCAGCCAAAACTGTAAACAAAAAAAAACTCGATTCAAACCCATATTCGAACTCGAACTGTATTTTGGGCTGAGAAACCTGTATACAAAATTTGGTTCCGATCAAATAGAAAATGTTAGAGTTATCGCATTATGCCTAAAGTGTCTACGGACGGACAGACATATGGATGTACAGATGGATGGATGAACGATGTGTACCATACTATGGTATAGGTACACATAACAAGTTTTATCTCATGCAGAGTACAAGAAAAATGTATCAAAGTTCAAACCTGTTGTGCCTCTTTAATATTTCTATTCACATTTGTAATCAATTGAAATCAATGTCGAAAAAGCTTTCCATTAATATATAAATAAAACAAACTAGACCTACAGTTCTAAAAGTGTTTAGAATAATTATTTTGTTCTCATAGACTGATACAGAGCTCTCAAGTTGTCTTCCCAAGCAACCAACAAATCTACTAAACACAATCACATTATTAACCTCCAATAGTAATGCTATTAAACAATAAAACCAGATTATGCCTTTAAGATGAAATTTAAATAACCATGCATATAAAATATAAAAGCATAAACATTCCATCTATGATATCTCATCATATGGCCAACACATCTGCTAGCAGTTAATGGACCTATCCCTACGTCCCGCCCACCTGTAGACTGCATGGTTACTGTTACTACGCACCACAAGCCATCTCACTTCCGATATCTCTTCAGTGCTAAAATAGCTTCCGATGAGAAAGGACTGTGTTGTTAAACGCCATGTAACACGATAATATAGGTCCCTTCTGAATATCACGATTTTCAAGATACCTTTGTGTGTATATATGCAACATGTAAAAGTGACTGTCATTAGATATAAACAAAAATAGAACCAGTTTTTAAACAAAAAACAGGTGTGATTGTTAGGCCACTTCCGATGAACAACAAATATAGATGTTTAGGCATACGTTGAATCAAACGGTGTAAATGAAGCCATTATGAAACTTCAATATCAAATAGCAAATTAACTATCGAAGCTATGCTAATGGTTCACACCTTGATGCAATAAACCAAACGTAGGTGTACATGTGGTAATTAATTTATAATCCCTCTTTTGTCGAAATAAATATAACGATATCAGATTACAATACACGAGCGTCCTGAATGAACCCTGGTGCCATCAGGCCGAATGCAACGGATTATCAAATAATGGATTTTAAAATTGCACATCCTATTTTCCCGTAAATAATGTACATTAAAGAAAATGCCGACTATCATGAAGTCAGTTGCATGTTGCCATGTCGAGGCAACAAATGGCACAAAGTGAACTTGTTCGGTGAAGGTTGCGTGTATACACCGCGAAGCACGTGAAATTTCGTGTAATTCTCTTGGAAAACATCTGTTGATTCTCATTTACACGTACATTGTCGGAGGAAGCTTTAGATTCTCAAATGGATTCAGTAAGATCGACGTTCGCACGAGCTCCTACAGGTTAGTGCGAATAGCAGACAGTCGAACTCAATATTACCACGATGTTATAACAGCAACAAATGTATACATTTATAACGAAAAACACTTAACATAAAACACATACTCGCGGCACAATTAATATTCATAACGCATCACCGATCGGGACTACTATTTCCACATTTTAGTCTGAAATCTGTTATATATAAATATTGAAATTTAAATAACACTAGGATGCGAGTGTGGTCGGTGGCATTGTTTAATCCAGCCTAAAGAGATGTCATAGTTACTTTTTTGTATTTAGGAAACCGAACTAAAACATGTATAAATATCGTTCGTCAATTGGACATGTTCCACATGCACATATCAACACCATTGTAGCTTTTTAAGATATATTTTGCTCCCATGTTCGTAAATTCCCTATAGCTTACAACTGTAGTTAGGGACTGGCTTGTGGTGCGATTCATATCACTAGGCAGTCCTATGTCGCTTCCGGGTTTAAGCTATCGGCTCATTGGCTACAATTGAAATTGGGGCGGTACCTACGGATAGGTCCATTAACTCAATGCAAGAGAGAGTCATTGTCACTTGATTGTTGCTCAATGTGAGAAGACAACTTCATGGCATTGTAAACCTGATTTATTAGATTATACTTGGACAGTGCAAACTGTGTATCTTTGATATATTTTAGAGATGAATAAAATAATCAAAGGGTCATAACGCCTGCCATTGAATAATATCGGATCAAACCCATATTCGAACTTGATCTGTATTTTGAGTTGAGAAACTCACATACAAAATTTGGTTTCTATCAGTTGAAAAATGGTTGATTGATCGAAGCATGCATGAATTATATGTCAAAGGGCCATAACTCCATTAAAAAATATCGGATCAAACCCATATTCAAACTTGATATGTATTTTGGGCTAAGAAACTCGCATACCAGATTTGGTGAAGGTCAGATAAAAAAATTTTGAGTTGTGGCAGCATGCATGAATTCTAAGTCGAAAAAGGGCTAAAATTCCATAAAACAAAATTGATCACACCCATATTCGAACTTGATCTGTATTTGGTGCTGAGAAATTCATATACAAAATTTGGTTTTGATCAAATAGAAAATATTTCAGTTATCGCACCATGTGTAAAGTGTCTACAGACAGACGACGGACTAATGACGAGTGGTCAATCCGGACAATGACACTATGTTTACCATACTATGGTATGGGTAAACATAATATAAGTGTCAGTGACACTGTAGCTCAACTTAGGTAGGGGAATATTTTAATGGTTGACAGTAAATGGAGGAATAGGAAAGGTGCTAATTGAAATGTCTAACCTAGCTGTGCCAAAGGATTTAGTCATGCAAAGAGTAAAATCCAAGATGGCCACCAGCGGCCATGTTTTTTGGCCAAATTTCCCCAAAATAACTCGTTCCCGTCTACATGTCATTGTTGACATCTATGACAAATTTCATGAAGATCCGACTAAAGCTACGATCTGCAGCCCGCGCCAAAGGATTCAGTCATGCGAAGAGTAAAATCCAAAATGGCTGCTGGCGGCCATGTTGTTTGACAGAAATACCCCAAAATGACTCGTTCCCATCTACATGTCAATATTAACATCCATGACAAATTTCATAAATGGATTTAATTTTGAAATTCAAGATGGCCACCAGCGGCCATGTTTTTTGGCCGAATGACCCCAAAATGACTCGTTCTCATCTACATGTCAATGTCAACATTCATGACAAATTTCATAAAGATCAGACCAAAGGTACGACCTGTAGCCCGCGCCAAAGGAAATTGTTGACAGACACACGGATGACGGATGCCAACTCATGGCAATAGCTCAAACTTACAAAGTAAGTTGAGCTAAAAATGACCCTATTTGAACAAATCTGAACCCGGTCACCCAAGGCCCATCCATACCGAATATAATTTAATTTCATTAAAGATTAAAGTTTCATAACTCTGCCGATGTTATAATGGTTTCACCATTTTCAAATTTTATAACATGTTTAAAAAAAAATTATGTTTGTTAAATTGAGCAAGGTGAAAATTCCAAAACAAATTAATTAAAAGTTTTTTTTTTTTTTTTTTGAGTTATGTCACTGGCTCCGTCAACATTTGACCCAGTGACCTTATTTGAACTAATCTGAATCACAGTCCCCCAAGGACCCTTTGTACCAAATATGAACCCATTCGCCCCAATAAAATTTGAGAAGTAGTCATTTTTAAAATTACTATGGTGGAAGAGAGTTATGGTCCTAGCTTCGCAACTATTTGACCGGGTGACCTCATTTGAACAAACCTGAATGTGATTCACATAGGGAACATCCACACCAAATATGAACCCATTCTGTCTTACGGTTCTGGATGAGAAGATGATTCTTGACGGACGGACGGACAAGGAGTGATGATTATAGCTCCACCGGAAACTTCGTTTCAGGTGAGCTAAAAAGCTGAAAGTATTTATTTTCAAAAAATCTGCTGAGTATTTTTAACCCACACAGAACCAAGTCGGTCCAATACTAGCTTGAGTTTCACTAGACCAAGTCTTCTCAGTCCACAACAGCTTGGGACATCTGTTGGGTTGATGCTGTTTTGGAAGAGTCCCCTCCCATTACTCTTCTACAACAAACTTTACATCCATAATTGTGTGTGGGAGTTATCTTGCTTATATGTCTTCAGATGAGGTCAAATGGATGCTTTGTGTATATGTACATAGATGGCAGCCTTTCCCAAGCATGATGATACAAAAGTATCAAACATGCATAATTATATCAGAGGTCCTTTAAATGTCAGAGCAACAAAATTGATAAGTAAACAAAGCTTTGTTTTTCAGAGAATTTTGATTTGTCTCGCTATCAGAAAATGTATTTAAACAATACATGAAACGATCATATCATCACTTTACCTTTTCTATCAAGATTATTCTGTCAGATTATTTATCACATTCAGGGGTTCATGTGAATGTCTGGGCTTCACATGTTTATATAGTACATATTTTGAATGAAAGTCCATTATAGAAGAGTAACAGGAGGGGACTTAGTCCTAAAACAGCATCATCCCAACCGATATCCGATGTTGTGGCCTGAGAAGACTTGGTCTAGAGTATCAGCTGTGAATTATCAATCGATTTCAATGTTCTGGTCACGTGATGCCACGGGCGATGCATTTGAACTATGAGGGGAAAAATGACATTGGAGATTTTGTTTTTGTGATGCGTACTATAAAAGACGAAAGGAGCCCTCAATTTAATATCCTCACAGTAGTGAACATCCCTACCAAATTTCATTGAGATCCAAGCTACTGTTCAAGTTATGATATGAAAATACTTCAGTCGTACGTACGCACGTCTGGCGGACGACTAGACAAGTGAAAAACAGTATACCCCACTTTGTTTTAATAAAATATGTTTACACATATGAAAAAGATGCATGAACAGTATGTATTTCTTACTGCGAATTGCCCATTGTCAATGTTTGTAACATTTGTCTTGCTTGTAAGCAAAATATAAATTTTATTTTGAGAAGTTTGAATTGGTTTTAGGAAAACGTCCGATATCCTAAAGTTCTTCATAGTTTCATAATTTTGGGAATTTGTGCCCCATTGCTTATATATTACAGCATCAAAGAGACAGAGTTTCCAAAGATTGTGAAGTTACAAGTCGAGGCATGATAAAACTTATATATACTATGGCAAGTGACAATATCATATCAATATTAACACCTAATAACACTACCATACATTGTGACTATTTGCAATAGGTCCCCATTTGCAGAGGTGCCCTAAAATGGCGAAAGAGAGAGATTTCAAGGGGAACAGTCAATTGAGACTGATTTTAAATAAATAACGACATGATAATAGTGGCTTGTTCTATCAATAATATCCTCCGATGTCACTGGTGCAGACCAATATGATGATAAACATTCGCTATGGGCATACAGTGGCATATATGCCTACCTTACTCGTATTTAAATTTCGCGCAGTACTAATTTTTGCACACCAATCGATGTGCAAATTTAAAACTGAGCAGAAACTAGAAGGAATCATGAGTTTACATCAAACCACATGGCAGACAAAATGGCTATGTTGATGTATTACACACATTACTCAATGTTAGACTGAATGGACAAATATAGGTCTGCATGTATGCCAATAGTTTCATACAAGCAACCAACATCAACACAATTACCCATATGTGAAGTGACAAAACATGGTAACATTGATGATGTTTAAATACATGTGATGGTTAAGAAGTACACATGATCCAGACTGATGGTTCGCGAAAGCACGACCTACAACCATGGAGTGACACCTTCCCTGACCAAATAGCCTGAATTAGTTATGTCAACACAACCTGCAGACAAGTAGCATATACACGGTTGTGGTTTTACTTCTTTCTAGTTCATTTCAATGATGTCTATAACTATTTCAGTGTCCGAATAATTATTTCGAGCATATAAACACACATCTTCACAACAAATTGATGACGCAGTTATGTTTTACACTATGTAAATCTGTCTTGATGGTGTTTTAAGATATACATGTATCTTCGGGAATGATTAATCCACTTAAACTGTCATCAGATCCAAGATATTTACAAAAAATATTTGTGTCCATTTTAAATTCGCCCATTTAAAACTGAGCAAAAAAATATTGCTGCACAAATTTAAATACAAGTAAGGTATACACAGCAAATGTTTATCAACCTTGGCAAATATTTTTGATAGAACAAGCCACTTTTATCGATTATTGTATCATTTTTCGTTTAAAACATGTCTCAATTGAGATATACATACACCCATTCCTCCCTTCAAATCTTTTTTTTTCGCCCATTTATGGGACCTACGCAAATGGGGATATACTAATTTGGATAACCAAATCAGTTTTTTGTGAAATTCCATTGTTGTTGTACTGGATGATATGGGGACCATTGAATCGTATTATGTATCTTTAATAATGAAAGTGTCAATGACACTGTAGCTCAACCTGGAGAGGTGATAATTCATACATTACAGCCAATGGAGATATAAGGAATGCGGAAAGTTGTTATTTTTAAGTAGCGTTCACCAGAGGTCAACCCGAAGCACCTTATGAAGTTTGGGATCAATGAGAAAAAAAATAATGTTGTCAGTCAAGGGCATGACAAGGTATTTAGTGATGCAAAGAGTAAAATCCAAGATGGCTGCCGGCAGTTCTTTGAATATTGTTCAAATTCAAGAGCTGCCATCCAGAAGTGATCGTGAAATGCCTGTAAAGTTTTTGAACATTTCTCCAATAAACGTCCGCTGCAGGGTGTGCCGATGTATTAATTGGTGAAATCCAAGATGGCCGTATGTTTGTTTTTAACAAAATTTTGAAAAAATTTGATGGCTCCCATCTAGTGACAATGAGGGATGTGGCCTGTAGAGAATGGCGAATGATTTAGTTATGCAAAGAGTAAAATCCAAAATGGCCACTGGTGGCCATGTTTTTCAACTAAATTTAATGACTCTTTATCTAGTGGTTCATATGAATTTTGGTGACGAATGGATTATGGATGTGATCTCTCGCCTACTGTAGGGCGCCAAAGAATTTAGTCATGCAAAGAGTAAAATCTAAGATGGCTGCCAGCAGCTATGTTTTTCATAAAAATTCATTCAATTTTGATAGCTACCACCCAGAGGTGACCCTAAACATGGCTGTAAATTTTCAAAACATTTTTTCAATAAATACCGACTAAAAGGTGTGCCGATGAATTCAAATTTGAAATCCAAGATGGCTGTTTTAAACGAATTTCGGGAAACATTCATGGCTCCCATGTAGAGGTCACTCCAAAAATCCTTATGAAGTTGGTGATGATCGGATGAGAGCTCTGACCTGTAGGGAAATTGTTGACAGATGGACGGATACACGCTCAGACAAACGCCACCCCATGGCAATAACTTACATTTTACTTTGGCAAGTTGAGCTAAAATTGCACCTAAACAAAATAGAGCAAAATATTTCCTAACAGACACATGCACAAGACCGACAGAACTAATTTCTATATCTCGCACCAAACTTTGCAAATCCTTTACATTGCAAATCCTTTGCATTGAAGTGGGGTATAGGAGAAGGATGAATCATAACTTTGTCTTTTACACAGCCTTAGGTGGTGTCTTCTCTTGAGAAAGTTTTGTTCTCATTTTTTTCTTTAACTGTGTCTTTGCAACCATTTATCTGTCTTGACCAATGTCACAGTCTTATATAGAAACTGAGAAAAATCTTCATTGGAGCTGGTGAAGCTGGTGTTGGCTGATTTTCATTTTGTTATTTTAGAAGTTATGCCACACATCCCCTCCTGCCTCTGAAATGGGCCTCAATCCTTACCAAGTGAAATGTCAGAACCTGAAATATAAATTTGCATCATTTTATCACAACTAACAATTAATAGTAATAGTTTACCCCCCCCCCACATCAACCCCCCCCCCATCAACTTCAGCTAGTCCAGAGCATAAACTCAGTTCAGAGAAGAAAAAGTGTCAATATTGCATTCAACCACCTGAGTGTAATCGCTATTTTTGTCATATCAAAAGTTGCTGCCACACAAAAGACACTTGCACTGTCGATCCCCATGTAAAAATGTACCTGGGTAAATCTTGGTGTTTACCTAGGTATACCCCGGTACATATAGGTTTTACCCTGGTTACACCCAGGTAAATCAGGGATTTATATATATTTACCCAGGTGTTTTCTATATATGTTAGGTATAAACCCCAGTTTACCCGGGTTTTTACGGATTTACACCCAGGTATTTACACCAGGTATTTACACCCAGGTATTTACACCAGGGTTTCGCCCAGGTATTTACTACAGTGTTCATCCGGATATATACACCTGTGGTATTTTGTTAAACTGTATAATCTGCATTGAAGTCACCTTATTAACCCTTTCTATATTACAGCACCATTGGCGTGTAGTTACCTTATTAACCATTCTATATTAAATCATTAATTGACAGGTAGTTACCTTATTAACCCTTTCTATACTAAGTAACATTGGTGAGTAGTTACATTATTAACCCTTTCTATATTAAAGCACCATTGATGTGAAGTTACCTTATTAACCCTTTCTTTATTAAAGCATCATTGACGCGTAGTTACTTTATTAACCCTTTCTATATTAAAATATCATTGATGTGTAGTTACAATGTTAACCCTTTCTATAGTATAGCATCATTGACGGGTAGTTGGCTCCTTAACTCTGTATATACCAAAGTATCATTGTCGTATATAGTTACCTTATTAACCCTTTCTATACTAAGTACCGTTGGCGTGTAGTTACCTTATTAACCCTTTCTATATTAAAGCATTAATTGACAGGTAGTTACCTTATTAACCCTTTCTATACTAAGTATCATTGGTGAGTAGTTGCATTATTAACCCTTTCTATATTAAAGCGCCATTGGCGGGTAGTTACCTTATTAACCATTTATGTATTAAAGCATAATTGACGTGTAATTTCCTTATTATAACCCTCTCTATATTAAAGCATCATTATTGCTGGGTAGTTATCTTATTAACCCGTTCTATACTAAGTATCATTGGTGAGTAGTTACAGTATTAACCCTTTCTATATTAAAGCATTATTGACGTGAAGTTACCTTATTAACCATTTCTGTATTAAAGCAGCATTGACATGTAGTTACCTTATTAGCCCTTTCTTTATTAAAATATCATTGACGTGTAGTTACCATGTTAACCCTTTCTATATTAAAGCATCGTTGACGGGTAGTTGCCTAATTAACCCTCTATATACTAAAGTATCATTGTCGTGTAGTTACCTTACCAACCCTTTCTATACTAAGTATCATTGGCGTGTAGTTACCTTATTAACCTTTTCTATATTAAAGCATTAATTGACAGGTAGTTACATTAAACAACCCTTTCTATACTAAGTATCATTGGTGAGTAGTTACATTATAAACCATTTCTATATTAAAGCGCCATTGACGGGTAATTACCTTATTAACCATTTTTGTATCAAAGCATCATTGACGTGCAGTTACCATATTATAACACTTTCTATATTAAAGCATCATTGACTGATAGTTACCATATTAACCCTTTCTATATTAAAGCACCATTGGCGTGTAATTACCTTATTAACCCTTTCTACGTTGAAGCAATAATTGACAGGCAGTTACCTTATTAACCCTTTTTATAATGAGTATCATTGGTGATTAGTTACATTATTAACCCTTTCTACAATAAAGCATCATTGACATGTAGTTATCATAGTAGCCAGTTCTATATTAAAGCATCATGGACGGTAGTTACCATATTAACAACGTACCGGTATGTAACTTTGTTCCAAAATTTTGTTTTACGAGAAATGTCGATTTCATGACAATTAGGTGTTGGACATTGATTTTTATCTTTAATTGTAGATGTATAGTGCAGACATTTAGCACCTGTGGACCTGGTTGAATTTTTCTGTGGTTCGATGGATCACATCCATCCTCAAGCTACTTATGTCATTTACTGGCATTTGTTTATAATGTGTAGGGGTAGATCGCTTGAGACCCCACCACAGTTCAATTCACACCAGGTTCTCAGCTTCAGATTACGTTGGCCATGTAATTTTACGATTAAACCGTAAATTCACATTACGATGATGTTGTAATTTTACGATAGTTTTTCTGTCATAATATTACGATCATTTTGTAAATATACGATCAAATTTGTAAATGTCAGATTACGTTGATCTCGACAGTTACTGATGGTCCAATTGCTGCCAACAGTTTCTGTTGTAATATTACGATGAAATTTTTTTGAGTGTATGATCATTTACATATACCGGTATAATTTTTGTAATTACGGTTAATTAATCATCAAATCCTACGAAAGATTAACAAGCGGGCGCAAATTACGTTTACGTATCATCATATTAATTACCAATCCATTGATATATTAAAGGGCTAATTATAAAAAGGCTTTAGACAGTCTGAAACAGATGCCACCAGATTCCATTTCCAGTACAAAAATTCAGCTGATCGCTTGCATGCTACAGGATATCAAATTTCTATATTATGCCTTTCATACCCTCCCACAAACATACATGTACATGCATATGGGTTCTTTTTGCCAATTGGTCAAATCTTAAATTATACGAAAACCCATTATTTTTGATGGTTTCTACCATAATAATGTTGGTTGCCAAGTAAACAGAAAATAAACGGTGACCATGTAATTTTTTTGTTTACGGTTATTACTTATTTACTGTTTACACAGTCCTGAAATTATTACGATAGAAACAGTTGGTACGCAAACAGTCAAGTGTTTTGTTCACATAATTTTGTGATTAATTTTTCAAGTGTGCATGCTGGCATAGAACTAAATTCCACAAGATGCTGCAAGATGTGGCAAATTACATGTAAAATTTCCTGAAATCACAAACCTCTGAGGACTATTCTACCATTTAAGTGCTGTCAGTAACCTTAAATTGAGGCATGTAATTTGCCTGCACATGTGAGGGCCACCCCATTCATGAATCATATCATAAGCAACCAAAATTAATAGTCGAAGATGAAGTAAATTGTCCAAATGACATAATTGGTTGCATCAATGTTGAATGAAGTTTTAAGATAAACATCAATGAAGACACAGTGAGATTTTGAAAATTAAACTTTAATTCAAACATATCCAGCAGGAATAATTGTCATCCTAGCCATTCTTCCACAGCAGTGTATATTCATGATGTATGTGCACACCTCACCATTGCAACAATTGCAATGAATTAACACTTAATATATAGTTCACCACACCCTTCTTATATTGAACATTCCCAAGAATGACAGCTCATCTGTTTTTACACCTGTCATGCAGAAGAAATTTAAAGATCAGCAAACTCCTTTATATTCGCATCTGATGAATATAGCAGCACTTGACGGCATAGCATGTTACTAACTTCCCACAGGCTGCACCACACTTGTATATTGTGGTGCAATATTTATGAATGAAAAGTTGACGAATAACATATTGTATCTGCACAGATAACACACATGCCTCCTCTGTATGCTGTGCACATTCTGGTACTAAAGTTTCCAATGCCAGCGAACGAACATACTCTGAAAAGAAATGCATAAAATACTATGTTTAGGAAAAGTCAGATTTAAAGACATATATTGCAGACTTATTTCATTGAATATTAAAAGCATTGTTAGGACATGGCAAAATATGCCCATGGCAATTCCAACAAAATGCCTTTAACTCTGGTGAAATTGACGTGCTGAACCAAAACACTATCCCCACCAATAACCTGATGTGCTTTTAAAGACAAATTAAAGTGATGTGAAACAATCCAGTGAGGTGTTCCCGGACCTGCTGATGGAATAATAAACAATCATGCCAAAATAATTTATCCAAATAGTCAGAAAACAATTTTGTTTTCTGACTATTTGGATAAATTATTTT
Source organism: Siphonodentalium dalli (assembly GCA_032622095.1). Lineage (NCBI taxonomy): Eukaryota > Metazoa > Mollusca > Scaphopoda > Gadilida > Siphonodentaliidae > Siphonodentalium > Siphonodentalium dalli. The sequence continues at coordinate 277,123,136 of CP136064.1, read as the reverse complement.
GGCATGATTGTTTATTATTCCATCAGCAGGTCCGGGAACACCTCACTGGATTGTTTCACATCACTTTAATTTGTCTTTAAAAGCACATCAGGTTATTGGTTATTGACCTGTATTTTGTACATTAAAACACACACATTTCAAATTTCATTCAACTCAGTTGAGACTATCTAAAATTATCATCTGACATCTGGAATCCAAAAGCGAACTAACAGACAGACATGCAGCATAATACATCCCCTTTTTTAAACAGGCATATATGGGTGCATATAAACAATCAGTTAGTATCCAAACACTATCCCCACTGGAATTATGTAGCAAAAACCTGAGATTAAGAACTAAAATTCCAACCATATCCACTGTAGCATTTCAGAGAATACAACGGTTGAACCACGCACAAATGTAAACATTTACTACTTTATTCAGGGCACCTTATTGAGTATAAACATTACTGAAATGATTGTCCCACTACTATTATACTAGTCACTGACTTTAATTGTTGTTTTCTGACTATTTGGATAAATTATTTTGGCATGATTGTTTATTATTCCATCAGCAGGTCCGGGAACACCTCACTGGATTGTTTCACATCACTTTAATTTGTCTTTAAAAGCACATCAGGTTATTGGATATTTAATAGGCCATTTATAAGGCTATCATGACTATGGTTTATATAGTGTCATCAGTATTCTGTGAATTAAAGTGCAAAATGCAGTGATTATTCACCCCCCCCAATTGCCCCTGTTTTTTTAATCTCCAGTTACCCTTCACAGGTATTATTTTATTTAGTCTTATTCCATACCATGACACTTAGAAGTACACAATCTGCTAGATATTATTTGTTTGGACTCTTTTCCATAGGTAGGGAATTTAGACCTAAATTCAACAAACATACAACATAAGGCTTTTTGTTAAAGGTGCACAATCTGATCTGATTGTCCCCGGATCATCCAGTTACAACATGAACAACAACGGAAATTTACACCGAAAGCCAATAGTCATCCAACATTACTTTTCATAATGTTATCTTCCGAAATTGATTTGCGATGACCTTGCGAGACCTCTCAATATCTTGTGTATCTGCATATTTCTAGAAGAAGTCAGTGGAATGTTTGGTAGGCTGACAAATAATCGAGGTGGATAAAATTAACAGATTTGATAACTCAGAGCTTTGAGGGATAGGATCCTCAACTCAAATAAAATATTATTTAAAGGGGTACTGTACGCCACATGTTGTTGTTGGTTTCTATAGTCTCCGAGTCGGAGAATAAGGTAACAATTTTTCCATTATTTGAAAGTCTGTTGAGTACGAAGTCATGTTACGGATGACAAATTTACCGGAATGCAAAAATACAAATTGTCGTTGTCGAGTAATTTTTGTAAAGTTTTCAACCAAATGAATCAAATAAAAGTTATATTATATGCATACTAGTCCCATATAATCATTTAAGTTATTGTATCGTCGCTAGTCAGTGAGTGGCTTGAGTGTTCTCCCCGTATCATCATAATATTTTAAGCAATCGTGTGTGCGATCGGTTTAAAAATCCAGTATCCCTCAATTACTATTTTTGATTACGGTAATTCGTAATTTAATTGACGCCATTTTATGGCTCCAGTCATAAATTCAATTTATATCAAATAATTAACTTTTAAATTATTAAATTTTAAGATAGCCTATTAACCTGAGCGTTTACAGAATACATCTTCGACTCAAATTACTTATGTTTCTATATATTATCGATATTAGATCGTTGTTGTCACCGGAAATTTAATGAAAATGGCGTACAGTACCCCTTTAAACCCGAAGCTGAAGAAATAGTTATTTAGGGGGCGTCAAATCAGATTATACATCTTCTAAGTGATGCGTATTTATATAAAAACTTACATGTACAGTTGTAAATTGAATACATCCAAGTTCCAACTTTGGTCCAGTGTATGTCTTCCAGTCAATTTACTTCCACAGCAAGACTTCTAGCTGACAGTCCTCTATAAAATATAACATACAGGTCTTATAAAATGATACCAACAAGCCTTGAAATAGTGTGTCTGTCATTTGCAGAATGAGGTCCCCAGAGAAATAATTTAGTTATGGTACCCCACATAGTGGGCTAGCATCACCAAATGCACCCTCTGTGAACCTCCTCCTGTTGAGGTGTAAGCAGCATGAGCTCTCCAGAGGGTGTATTTGGTGATGCTAGCCCACTGTTCGGGGTACCATCACTAAACTCACCCTCTGGGGACATCATTCTGCAAATGACAGGCACACCATTTCAAGGCTTGGACATGCACTAGTATATGAAATGACATGTACATCTATAGATTTACTTAAAATATCACATATTGTTCTGGATATAAATCTTTTCAATGTACTGGCCACGACATATAGGATTTCAAACAAAGAAAACATTATTGCAGGCATGTCATACATGTAGCATGGTTTGATGACAGGTGAAATACCCATCATGGGTGGGGGTGTTAGTAATCACATTCTTCATGACTTCGGGGCGGGCGGCCTTCATTTAGGTTATAGTTTAGAAATAACATTTATCAAATTATGATAATTTCCTCAAGAAGATACTATTATATAGTATAGCATAATTATTATATGAATGTGATATTATTCACAAAACACGCTTTGTGTCAGAGAAAATGCAAGTCGAGCAAAAAGAGCAGTGAATTGTTTATGAGCCGAGTCACGATAATGCATCATTTCCTTATATTTGGATTTGTGTTTGGTGCATCTACAACTTACAACTCACAATACTATCATAGTAAATTCCTTATTTGGTCTGTATTACCATATTTTAGTTAAGAGAGAATCCTAACTGGATAAGGGGGTGAGCTCGGAAAATAATTCAGGCATGTATGCTGATTTTTACTTTTCGACCCTAGTTGGGACTCACTCATCCCCACATCCAAATTGTTTTTCTGTTTTCGGCAGTTTTTTCGACCATATTTGGACACCCAACCCCCATTTTATCACTAAAACGAGATTTGCGAGGGTGGGGGGGGGGGGATTCACTGTAAACAGCTGTATATGAATTTCTGTGCATTCATGGATGTTAACATAACATGTAAATAGGAATGTGTCATTTTGGGTTCATTCGGCTAAAAAAAACATGGCTGCCAGTGGCCATCTTGGATTTCAAAATTTGCAACAAAATACAACACGATAACTGCCTGCAGCCAGTTTAGCAGTTAGAATTACATTATTTCTCTTATTCTAAGGTGTTTTAAAGGTACTCAATCCGATCAGACGCTCCTAAATTACTATTTCTTTGGCTTCGGGGTTAAAATATATTTGAATCGTGTCAAGGAACCTACCTGTCAAAGCTCAGCGTGATCAGATATATATTTTTCAAGTTAGTTATTTAAATTCTTTCTGGGCCAGAAACTCGAGTTTAAACAGAAAAAATTGAGTGGTAAATTATTACCGCTCGAGTTTTCTGTTTAAACCAATTAATAACCCTGAACCCAAAGAAATATTAATTTAGGAGCGTCTGATCGGATTGAGTACCTTTAAGCCAAACTCATTGCAAAAACAGTAAAAAAACATGCAGGAAAAAAAACTTTGAGTTGCGGAAAAAAAAAATCGGCCCCGTCGACCACACATCCACCCCGGCATACGTGCCCTGAAACCCCCCCCCCCCCCCACCGCCGACTGGATTGAGAAATATTCAATTCTTTGCAAGAACAATTAAATTATTTTTATCTGATGATTTCCCAATCATGAAGTAATGTGGATTAGCTAGATTATGAACTGACAGCGGGTTGAGTGGGTCAATTACAATAAAATTTGGTGTGATTTCAATGCGATTATTGATTGCGCCAATAATTTTTTCTTCGCCTTCCAGCGCAACGGAACATTTTCATTGAACGATCCGATAGTTCCGAGTGTCCATTCGGAAATAATGTAGTTTTCCATTGAAATTGATGTTTGTAAATAAATCACTGTTTAATTGTTATATATTCATCAAGAATTTGCTTGTGAAAAATCATTGTAAATGTGTTAAATATTGATGAATGCGTAGTTCCCAAATTGCAAACTAGAATCAAGCATGATGTGGTCATTTTTCCAAGAATTCTTTGAGTGCCCTGTAGGCCTATGTATTTAGGGGCTTGTTACATGAGCGGGACAACTCGGTTAGCCGGGACAACCCGGTCTGCCGGGTGCCTAGGTCCTCTGTGCTGACTGACTAAAATAATGGTGTGCTGTTACATGAGCCGCGTCAACTCGTCAAACCGAGTTCGCTGGGACAACTCGGTTAGCTAGCTGGGACAACTCGGTTAGCTAGTTGGGACAACTCGGTTGACGTTGACTACCGAGTTGTCCCAGCTAACCGAGTTGTCTCAGCTCACATAACAGCATGATTGATTTGTCCCCGCAGACTGTGTTGTCTCGGCTAAGTGTACCTTCAGACGACCACGATACACATCGTAAGTGGAGGGATCGGGCCCGACGAGATCGTGGATAGTTTGTTCAGACGATTGCGATGTCACGTGCATTATTCTATCGTAGGTTGTTCTAAAGCATGTGATTGACTACCCTACGACCATTTCCAGCTACGATTTTTACATACACACGACTGCGATTACGTCGCAAGTGGATGTAACCAAGGATACGCCACGATATCGTATCTAAAATCAAACACTGTCTGATATTATTTTTTGTTCTACGATTTAGACGTGAGCATGCGCACTCCATCTTCCTGTTACTTCCTACGACGAAAATCCTTCCACTTACGATTGAATCGTGGTCGTCTGATGGTTCACTAACCGAGATGTCCCGGCTCATGTAACATAACAAGCCCACACGAGGAAATTTTTAATTTATTTTATAAGTCAACAAGACAGGTAAAAAAATTGCTATCATGACTTCATTGTGTTAACAGTAGACACTGATAGAACCACATGAATAGTGGTCATTATATCAATGTGAAGACAAATATTTTGAGAATATGTCTGCCGAAGGATCATGAGGGAAACTAAAAGCTGCCTCGAGGTAATTTATTTTTTTAGGAAAATTATACGGGTAATCAGTTTGTATGCCGTAATTTTCTGCCTATATGACCTTACCTGTTTGGGTCCGTGGGCAGCAAGTAGACACAAGTGAGGCTCAGTGGTCGTGCAGCATGTGCTAATTTCATAATTTTCAATAATTCGAAGATACGAATACATGCAAATAATTTTTTGATTTGTAATTTGTGCATGATTAAAATAGGTCGTAAATATCGGGTCCATTTATTGAACGACGTATAGTCATGTACATATAAATAAAACATCATACAACTGTTGTTAGCATTAAGTTTTTATATTTAAAACAATAATTATGCAGTGGGTGCGGGTGGAAAAAGTAACCCCTTAGCCTTAGTAAGCCCATCAAATTTGTATGTCTATGTTGTGACATAATTATCTTCATTTTGATTATATGATTAATTAATGAAATATTATAAAATTCAAACTGGTCTGGGTGATCCATTTGTCAATTTTGTGCTTAAGAATAAATGATAATGATTTGTGCTCATTTGTAAATAATTTGCGCTTAAGCGTAAATAATTTGTGCTTAAGAGTAAATAATTTGCACTTTTGCGCAAATAATGAATAAATGTGAAAATGCTTTCCTTCTCTTACAATTTAGTTAGACCGGTGTCAGAGAAGGTACTGACAGGAAGACTTTAGACCAATTGGTCTAGACGTTTCAGACCGATCGGTCAAATAAAGAACATTCGATGGTTCACCAATATGGGATGCGATTTTAACATTTGTACCTTATTTGCGCTTGAGCATAAATATGATCCATAATTGTTTGATTCTAAAGTTTAAGTAATTTGCGCATGGCCTCCCATACACCTATTCACCTAGACCTGATAAATTCCCATGAATCATGATAATTTTCAAACGGAATGACAACTTTTTATCAAATAAACTGCCAAATGTCTTTTTCAACTTTCAGATTTTTTTTAATGAAAATTTTATGTCTTATCTATTGGCAAATTGTCAACATTCAATCTGTTTAGACTGATTGCCCAACACATTTAGACAGATCGGTCTAAATAAAGATTGATTTGTGGTTCACCCATATTGGTATGGGAGGCCAAATTCATATTTAATAGCTACTTATGCTTAAGGGTTCAAAATAGATTTAATATTGAGAGAATCCAATTAGTCATAAAGCACTGAAAATTGAAAAATACACTTAAGCGCACTGCCATTACGCTTAAGCATAACATATTTTTATAGCCTTATTACCTTACATATAATGATATAATCTAAGCTCGATATTTGTCAAAAGTTACTAGCATCAGGAATTGGCTGCATCCATTTCAGCTTCAGGGGAGTTTTCACATATGGAATATGAATTACGCTTAAGCGTATTGACATTACGCTTAAGCATAACGACATTACGCTTAAGTGTAATGGCTTTACGCTTAAGTTTAATAGATGATGCTTTGAAAACATAATGGAAATCTGAATTACGCTCATGTGTAATGTCTTAATGCATTACACTTAAGCGTAATTGGCTATTAAATGTGAATTTGAACTCCCATACAATATGGGACATGGTTTTAATATTTACTTCTTATTTGCACTTAAGCATAAATATGAAAATTATGATCTTTTCGTGCTTACGCGTAAATGATTTGCATTTGAGCAAAATAATTTGCATTTACGCGTAAGTGATTTAAGCTTAAGCGCAAATAAGGAATAAATGTAAAAGTACATGCCATTCCATAAACATGACCTAAAGTTCTAAACCTGATAAATTACTGTAAACATGACCAATTTGAAACAGCATGACAAATTTTTATCAAATTTACTGAGAAATTTATTTTTCAACTTGAAGTCTTTTTGATGAAAATTTGTTATCTCTTATCCATTGACAAAGGCATAATCTTATTTGTTGAGTTTGAAATGTTCTGTCACTTCTCTATCGTGTTGGTGCCCATATATGAGCTTTTGTGCTGATACAAAATATGTGTGAAGATTTCGTGTAAAGTTGAAGTCGAAACCGAAAGCATCCTATAATTAAAAGTTTGTAGATACATACATGTCAAGATTCCCGAAGATAAGATTGTCCGGCCATCAGGAAACATATCTGTGATCACCCATTGAACCAGTCTAAGTTATTTGCTGTGATTTTAACACTAGAATGTGTTTCAGTCGCTTCGAAATAAAATGGCGACCTCCAATCTGGCCGTGTGCTCCACGGAAACAGTAACGATAACTCTTGAAGACTATCGGTCAAAACCAATATATGGTATTGAACATGTCCTCAAAACCAAGGGATTCAGATTTGGTTTTGATCAAAACCAAGGGAATCAGATTTGGTATTGATCAATACCAATAAAAACCGAATTTATTGTCAGTGTAATACGGAGTTGTGTGGTACACATCTGCAAGTAATATTTATGTAAGTGTCAGTCACTGTTTGTTAAAATTGTTCGGTCATGTAGAATTTGTTTATATTGTCACGCCAAGCTATGGTGCTTATGGATAATTCTGTTTTAGTATTAAATTTGGAGAAACCCGACCAACATCAAAGTAACAACTCATCTATGTCAATGATATGTTTAGCCTTACATGTGAATATGGTTGTATTGTTTCAATTTTGTATACAATGTTATCATGTCCATATGTATTGCTAAACATTGCTGGGCATAGATTAATTGTTGTTCTATAAATCCTGGTCGGGTTTATCCAAATTGGGAGTTGAAATTATGTTGATCTGATGATAAAGAAGACACATTCTCCGTCCACTTAATACATCCCCTGGATACATGTTTAACATACTAAATTAACAATTAACATCTTAGTCAACATTACAAATCACTCCCTCAAATCTTTTGCCACAAGAATAAAAATAAATTGTCAGTATAAATAGGCAAGACATCTCTGGACACTTTCTAAGAGATAATTTATTTGTAAGAAGACATATATGCATTATGTGCTTGGTCTTATATATAGTAAAACACATTAAGATGAAAGTGAGTGACAAAGCTTAAAAAGAGTTGCATATGAATCACAATTAATGGGATAGAATAATAATGACACGTGTTGCCAATTGCACCATGTCTACTACAGAATTAAAAGTCATACATTCTATATTTATGTGCATTTGTGAGAACTGTGGGTCCTAACAAAAACAATGACTTTGTTGTATTATTATATGGTGATAAAGTTTACTATAATTCTCTCATTTTGCGACACGTATACGTGCCTTTACTGCATGGACGGACAATTGTCGATATTGTGGATTGTACAGCATTGTTTATATTGTGAGGAGAGGGTTCAATATATCTTTGGCTGACATGATAATGGTGCGACAAGATCGCGAAGAGACAGGAAGTCGTGCATAGTGGTTTCGTCAATACAACTTATTGATACTAGCAAAGTTGAAGAACATAGTTTAGGGGACCCTTCCATCATCATTCATATTGTTATCTTCATCCCATTTTCCTCTCTTCTGATTGGCTGAAGTTGCGTCACATGGCGGGCCTCAAATCACTTGCTACCCTCGAGGGTAACATTTCGGCAGTTGTTGACCGCTCAGCCGTTATAATTCTTACCATGCGACCAGCAAACTGACCGGACAATAGCTCCGCAAATGATGGGTGTGTCAATTGATACAAAAATGAGAACATTTTATTTTCTAAAAAGCGAGGATTCCAACATAAAATTAACTCTTAGAGCTCGATTAATGAATATACGCGCGTACTTAGGCATACCATTACGAAGGTTCGTGTGTACTCCATTGTCAGATAACAAAACAGTTGTCACCCTTGTTTTAGTGAGACACGGGGATTTGTCGCCGCTCTCGACCTGGAATGTCACCCTCGGGCCTGGCGGCCATTGGGTGACATTCCAGGTCTTGAGCGGGCGACAAAACCCCGTGTCTCACTCAATCGCGGGCGATAACTGTATAATGTATCATGACTCCATCGGTTGTGAACAAACCATCGACTTAGCTTTATGGATCGTTCTATACTTGGGCTTTGGTGGCGATCAGCTGTAATCGGATGATATTGGTTATGTTCAAATGGTGACACAGATATGAAACTGTACAGGTTTGTGCCCCATGGGCCATTGATCATTATAAGATCGAGAAACGTAACTACGCCAACTACCGGGAATTGACTGGAAATTGCAATTATAGCTTATAGCGTCGTAATTTAACGCCAGTGTTTGCATTTCCGATGCAGTTAATACCCAAATGTGAAAGTTGAGATATACATGACCATCAGAGTGATCCAAATGTCTTATTTAAGGTTAGCAACGAGTGCTAATCAAGTACCAAATGGTGTACTAATCATTCATTGGTAATTGTGCCTTAATTTAGTCAGTGTCGAATCACAAGGTTTTGGTTTTGTTCTCAAGTTGGGCACATGTATGTCTAAAACTGTGCAGGCATTTTCTGCATAGGCCACTGATCATTATAAGACCAGGAGACTTTGTCACCCGATAGCTCCTTAGTAACGGTTACAAAGCACCTACTCGGAATTTCCAGGAAAATGCAATTATAGTTGATATCTATTTTACTCATTAAGCTCTACTTTAGTGGAAATCCGAATAATGAAGTGTGAAGATTAATTGTGGTTAGAATATTGACCAAATTCGGGCAATAAGTGCCCGCACAGTTCAATAATCTCTATACGTGTATATATGTTCCCCTGTCAACATCACTACATTGCAGAATATGACCTGCCATAAACTATCACTCAATCAACCCACTCACCACAATTGTAGTGCATGTGCCATATACTTGAAACCACATATACGAGTGGTGTTATACACAACCGGCTAACTACCTTGAATAATACGATATACTAATATTATCGAAACCTTATCGAACTATCATTCCCTCAAGCATCCCTTCATATTTCGTTTTTCAGAAGGGATGCATTTTGGGGGTGAAGGCTACTTCTGTCCCTTTCAGTAAGGGACAAGGATGAAATCGTGCCAGACAGTATTATAATATATACCGGTGTATACACCTATAATGACATACGTATCATCGCGACATAGTTAGACGATATGCACTCCTAGCCAAAACCACATTGGAATATGGTATAGTATTTATCTTGAAAACATTTAAATGCATCTGACACTGGTGCACCTAGTAGAACTAGCCTCCCCTCAATCATCCCTTCATCTTTCGATTTTCCAGAAGGGATGTACCTTGGGGCGAAGGCTACTTCTGTCCCATGAATCCAGTAAAGGGACAAGGGTGAACTTGTGCCAGATATCACCATAGACAACGGCATAACTATAAATCCCATAATTATCATGATGATATAATCAGACGATATTCACAACCAGCTTCTAAGTTACTCAACTATATGCTATGTCTGATCTACCATATATAGTGCACCAATTAATCATAATGTATGTGAAGATGTTCTATGTCATCCCTACACATCGAACTACACATCCTCTGGGAAATGAAATGAAACGACGACTGTATAAGATTATATTACACTATGGAGTTTTCGTTAATAGCTTACTTGTGCCATAAAAACCTCCCAGTGTTAATACATATGTCAAAGCACAAGCTGCACATGTGACTCACGGTCACAAATACAAACATGTAGTCACAATTAAATCACTGTTGGAAGTCTATCCGGGAAGATATAGAGCATCTTTAACTACATGTCTTTCTTTTTTTCTTTCACGTTATGATTTTTGTCATATCTTGTACTACAATGATTTTAAAAGTTATTTGCAGCCAATACACATGTATATCATAATATATATTATAGGCAGCTGCGACATGTATGTAAATTGATCTTCCCCACCAACTAAGTCATACTGAGGCGCTGCCATAATGCATTATATATCCGAACTGAACTGAACATTCTACATCACAAATATCACAAAAACTGCGCTTATTATTCCGAAAACAAATTCTCGGCCACCCGTTTCATGGACACGCAAGATCCTTCCATGAAATCATCATCAACATGCCCCCTCCCAAAAAAACATTATCTCGAAACAAATTCACTGGATACTGCTAACCACATTTATTCTGCACGTCCCACCAATATCATCGCACAAACAACAAACCCGTATCGATATATCACTTTAATGTGACATCGATATCCGAGAAACGACGAATAGAGTTATTCACCCTTACTCACTTGTTTATGAAAAATAAATGAAATTACGCGAACTCATGGATAGAGTTATCCTTCTTTGTTCACTTGTACGACTTTTAAGATCGAGGTCTTATTTCACAAACTCCAACGGAGCGATGGGAGATAACTCTGCCTGGAGTTTGCTTATTTCATTGAGTTTTCGCGCCTCCCATTTCACACAAACGCATTTATCTCCCCATGTAATTCACCAATCTGGTCACAAATAACCTTTCCGAATAATAGTGACATATATTGCGGAAACCTGTTCACAAAGCATAATTATATATGTTAACTCGTGTTTTAATTTTTATTTATAGCACTCGGAGCATATACCCCGAATAGGGCGAGGCCTCACATCGCCTTTTCGTGTACAACCACTGGATATAATTGGTAGCTCAGTATTTTATCATGACACCAGTGGCATTACATTGCATTACATTACATTGCAATGCATGTAAAATAATTTCGCTAAAAAAAATAAATATATATATATAGCTATTATCAGATTATCCCATACCCGCGATTCTGCGAAACCTGGCCTCGTTCCATAACAAAGTGACCAATGAACATCTCCATATAAGTTTTACTTCCTTCTTTAAGAACTGTTTTGTTATATTATGTCATGAATATGTTTTTTCATTTTCTTTGTTTACCTTATATCCACATATATATTAATATGTATTACTCTCTCACTTCACAACTCATTGTCCCTATGTATCTTCAGCAAAGAGCCTGCAACTGAGCCAATGTCGCGCCGATGGAACTATGATCAAATGAAAAAGCCTACCTACACATTACCTAGCACCATAACTTATCATCGATATGATCCAGGATACCTATTACCGCTCAAGGGTAGGCACATTCTATAATCGCGCGCGATATGCGAACGTAAATAGCGATGTGATCCGTATACGTCAAAACGTCTACTTAATTTCGTAAACTTGGCTATGAATGGAACAAACCAATTCAAGCTCATTAGAGTACTCATACTTTCGATCGTGAACTCCGACGAAATGTTCATGAATAAAACTAGGGTACCAAGAGAGATCTCTTCCGCTCCTATAAGGATCTTGCCACAACGGCCACGTGGCTCAGACAATTGGTATTAATTTCTGGCGATATTTTGCCTAACTCCGGACCTGGAACAGACGGAGAACTATCAGTGTTCCACTTGAATGTGCAGAGTATTTTCCCGAAACTTGATGTTCTTTCCACCGAAATCCAAAATTTTGACGTGTGTGGTTTTACGGAGTCCTGGCTTAGTACCAAAAATGAACAAAACGATTTGCTGATACCTGGTTTCCACGAACCTGAACGTAGAGATAGAGTTAATACCGACACAATAGGGGCGGTGTTATTGTCTGTGTCAAGAACAATATAGCATTTAAACGTAGAAATGACATGGAAAGATGTAATTTAGAAAATGTATGGATCGAAATTCTATTGAATGGAAAAAAAGTTCTAGTCGGTACCTTTTATCGCCCACCAAATGTACAATGCTGGGGCGAAATCGAGGGGAACATTGGTGATGTAGTCAATGCCCATCCATCCCATAGAATAGTCATATGTGGAGATTTGAATGAAAATCAGTTTAATCCAGCAAATTCCAAAGTGTCCTCCATCTCAATATATTTGTCCCTCCAGCAAGTTATATACGACTCGACAAATTTTACTGAATTTTCAGAAACACTCATAGATGTTATATTGATCAACGGTAACTGCACACGAAAGGAAAGTGGAACATTAGAACCCTTCTTTTGTGACTTAGTTCGCTACCACGTCCCGGTTTACTTGAAAATTGAAACTCGTGAAAAAACTAGACCGATAGTACATAACAAACGCACTGTATACATATTTGAACAAGCAGATTTCTCCACAATAAACAACCAAATAAAATCATCAGAATGGACCCAGGCATTTAACAACTTACCACTTGAGGATCTATGTGGCACTCTGACGCACAAACTAACTGAGCTTATGAATAATAAATTTTACGAAGGAAAAGATTTTTATAGACGGTCGACCTTAATATTGTATCGACCTGCGACCGGGGTCAGCGGTTTAGAAATTTCGAGGTCAAATTTCGAGGTCAAGTGAACATCTGAGCGCCAACCACGAGAAAGTCGGGTACCTTAATTGATTGATTGTCTTCGTGGTGACGTTGTCGATATCCGACTGCCCATTCAAACGAATTTCGCACAGACCACAAGGTCAATAATTTCTAGCTCCTGTTTCGAGATACCTTTGGGTCTACTGTTGTATCATCACCATCTATGGGTTTGCTATGTGTGCAGTCTATTCCAGTCTGGGGATGCTGTCTTGAAATGATTGTCTGTGTTCATGTGAGATGCGTGGTTAACCAGAGCGGTGTTAGGCTTATGCATGACGTTTGCAAAAATGCTATGAGGACTTATACAGGTAATATGAACTTTCCATTGACCCTGCCCACCAGGAATGAGAATTCATTGACTGCCAAAGCTGACTCAATCAATTTAATGTCAAGGCTCGAGGACAGTTATCTTGAATGGACCACTATACCCCTTTGACTAGTTTCTAGGGCTATGTTTGAAGATTAAGGTTTTCGTCATTCCATTTTTATTTTTCACAGGTATATTTGGATTGAGACATTTGACTTGGCATTCAGCTAGGTTTCCCGGAGGCGAGAGCCCACCTTGTTAGGAGCTCCATCACTGTTTTCGCTCCAATTCATCGGGGCAGCCACCCTTTATCCGTTGCACGCGAATATGTGGCGATTTGCTTTTTATGACTACTTTGTGGTGGGTTGCCAGGTGCGCAATGCAGTGGGCTGGCTCTTCAGCGGATGGCAAGTTTGGTCATGTGGCCACGGCGGATTACACCCTACATCCCGATGATCACTAATTACTCACCGGCCTAGAATGGATGAACTTAATGTTTTTCACACATAATATTCAATAATCAACAAAGTTCTCGTCAGTATAAGCTCTATGTTTGTGTCTGATAACCGACAATTTCTCGATTACTTTATATTTCCATTTTATAAACCGTACTTTTCTTCGCGATTGTTTTCTTACAGTGCACCAAACTAGCATTGACCGGAAGCGAACCCCCACCGTGAGTCCGTCGTGAAATATGACATATTTCGTCGGAATACGGTACTTTCCCATTTATAAATTTGTTTTTTAATATATAAAACATGTCAGTTTTCTAGTTATGTACTTTGGGTCTTAATACGACATCTTGTAATCTCGCTTTCGACTGGAGTAGTAATTCTAATCTTTTAGAGTATCAACATTTTCATCTGTAAACGGTACAAAACTTATATAAATCGTGGATAATCAGGCGATGAAATTAATTCCAACGACTTGAACAAACGGTCAGCATCTATTTCACATCTTACATTTGCCCGATAGACGGATCGATTTGCTTTCGTGGCAGAATTTCATGTACCTGCCACGAATTCATAAATGACAACATCAGGAACATGTGTCTACAATAGAAATATGGCGACTAGCTCCCCAAGAAAAACTGACTGACAGGTTTTAGCGGACGTTTTTCACACGTTACCGTAAACACTAATCAAAAGAATTGTTCCTTGGCTCTTCATTGTATGTCACTTTTCATAATGGGCTGCCTAAGGTTACTGTTGAGATATAGTTTTTTTTTACATTTGACTGCCCAAACATTGTCATAATAGTGCAGATATCTTCTGTTTCCAAGTCACTTTTCTGGTACATAAAGCTTTTTAGTTCACATCTATTAGTGCCCCCCCCCCCCTTACCACGATGTATGCTCTAATTTTTCTCATGTTGTTATGTCTATTTATGTCTGATTTTAGGTGGACAGGGGCATTTTTGTCAGCCCGTTTGTTCGACATTTTTCGTGAAACGGACTTTTCCATCCCCTTAATTCAATTCCGTTGGGTTATTCTGGTCATCATATAGGATATTCGCGTTGTTCCTATTACAAAATCTGTTACATAATAGTTATGTATGCGGGCACATAGGTTATCATGTAGATTGAGCGGATTTCTACGACACTATGGTCATGTTCAAAATAATTATTATTTTAGATTTGATCATTGTGGTCCAGTGAGCGGGGTTTGTGCTATGAGGGCTAATTAGCCTCACGAGGACTGAACTCGTTTGTGTCGTGATTCTTTCGCGTTAACTTTACTCAGACGAGATTGGTTGCATACATGCTTACTTATCAATGAATTTATAGTAACTTATGCCTTCCTTCAAGGTTGGGGCAGACCATTTGCCATGGCAGGATTCTCATCGTGACAATTCATACTATATGGGTATCACCCGCAGTCTATCAATATCCTAGGAATTTTGGGTAGATCCCACCACATTGCGACCGGTTGCCATAGCGCCTTCTTTGCGGAAATTTATGAGGTTGGGGGCTGTAATTTCGCTATATGCTGTTATGTTTGAATATAATATAAATGGTTTTTCTAAAGCTAAATGATCCAGGGCTATTTTCCAACATCTGAAACTAACCTTGCTCTCAAATCTTCCTTCAGCCTGTGGGCGCCATTCAAAATGGCCACCGAACCACCCTTTCTAATGTTACAATGCTTACTTTTCTATAACTTTATAGCCATGTACGCGTTAATTTCATGCTGTGTCCGACTATTTGGCATGACGGAATTATCCAGGTGACAACTCATGTTATACGGGTCATCAGTCGTGGGCTATACATCCTCCAAAATAATTTGGTCAATGCCCCCAATTTGCGTCCGGTTGACGGGGCAACCCATTTTCGGAAAGTTATGCGTTTGGGGGCTGTATTTGCGCTTTCCGAGATGTCGACATGCGACATTTTGAAACAAAAGCAATTAATTGCCACAAACTAGGGTCCAGGAATATATTTAAAATACTCGCGTTTCTTGTCTTTCCGCGGAAGTGGTAAAGATTCGCCTGCCATGGAGATTTCCAACCGAAGTCTTGTCTGCGCGTCTATGACTTCGGCTTCTCGGCGCCAACATTTTGGAACAATGACGTCACGGAGTCACGCGACCCCCGCGTGCCGCCAAAGATAGGTTACATCTTCCCGGACCCCTCGCTGCGTGATCGGCCTATCGACTGAATACCTGATACTAGGCGCAAACATTTAATTATAACCGATTCATTCGCTTCTTTCAAGTGCATGGATTGGGAAACGGACAACAAGTCTCAGCCTTTTCCGACGACATTCGGCAAGTTCCTTGTTACGTGCGCTCGCGCAACAGTATGGCGATCAGACGGATTCGAACCTTGGTGTCGCTCTACTCAGTTTCACTCCATGACGTCACCAAAAAACGACGTAAAACCTCGTGGCGTTCTGACATTTTTACTGTGCCGCGTTTTTGCTATGTTTATTTTATGTGTTTTCGATTATTTGTTTGTCGCCGATTTCGCCATTTGTCGGGATTCCCTGTTTCTATATTTAAAACTGGCATGCTCGTAGTGAGCCTCGGTTTCGATTTTTTCTCCCAGGTCAAAATTCGTCCGAGTTATGACAATAATAGATCGACCTACATTTTCTCCATCAGAACTCTACATCAAAGAGTCTATGGACTCCTTCGGGACCTACCTAGACTTCATTTGGGTATTTTTACTTATATTTGGGAAGTTTGATCGTTTTTGGTTCGTGCGAAGACCTCTTTTTATCATGCGGGAAAAGACATTCAAAACGCGATTTCGTAATTCGACGCAATTGGCTGCATAGCCTAACCGTCAACCGAGTTCCGGGTCACATACGACGAATGACGTAACGCAAAACTAGACGCATTGGTTGACATCGTTTGAAGAGTTTTTTGTTACATAAAATGATCGTTATTGATTTATTATTGATTAATTCTTGATATTTATTGTTGCATATTGGCTGTTATCAATATTTACATCAATGGTTTTAATTATTTCTTATAATTGCTCCTTCGGTCAACTTTGACTATCGGAAAATGTAAATTAAAATATGCCGCTGTAAATACAAATGTAATCGATATTAAAGTCTCATCCTTTCGGCAACATGGAATTGGTTTTAATTAAATGATTAATATTGTAATTTGCCTTTTATCGGTGATGAAATGCGATATGGTAATTGTCTTGTTTTGCTAACATTAAATTAAATTAAGTAAAATACAGTGAAATTATTTTTTAATTATTACCTTGTTGCGCACGTTGGCATCTCTCTGAGTGCATTTTAGTTTCTTTTTGGTTTCGTGAGTTACGTCATTGCAGTAGGGTCCTCAAGCTAATCGGCCGTAGCTCTTTACATAAAACATCACCATCAATACGCTCAGTTGTAGATATTTACTTCTCGATTCGGGACGCAGATTTCGGCGACTATACAACAAACCCATTTGTCATGGAGGGCCGCTGGATTTAATTAATCTATCATAATGACAGTGTCTTCTATCAGTTTGGATTTAAATAAAACACAAACGTAACAATACAAAACAAAACACAAGATGTCAGCATAACTCACTTTCTAACAATCGTGTGAGGAGGTACTCACAAGTGAGTCAGCACTTCTCCTTCTTCCCCCGGGCGGACAGCTCGGGTGACCCGTACACTCGTATGGTTACAGGTTGTACAAAATCGGTCCCCCATGATAGGTTGCTCTTTGAACTCGAATGGGAGAAGCTGGACAGTAGGCGGTATGTTAAACGAATGAGTATATTTTACGATATTGCAAACAGCAAAGCCCCCGCCTACTTAACTCGGCTTCTTCCGTCAAAGGTTAAGGATAACTGATTACGAACTGAGAAATACATCAAATTTATATCGTCCCATTTCAAATAGCAAATGAACAGATAACACTTTCTTCCCCATATGCGTTATGGATTGGAACAAATTGGCGGACAAAATAAATAACACAAAAAAACAAACAAACAAACAAACAAACACAGGATGAAACATTCCACTCGATAGGTTCAAGAAAGCACTAGTAACTAAGCCATTCCAACTACCAACATGTTTTTCATATGGTAAACGGCTATTAAACATCCTTCATTGTAAACAGTGGTGTGAATGTGTTAATCTCCAAGCTGATAAACTTTAAAAATTATATAGCAATTTCTGCTACAGGTAGGTGGGGACATTCTGTAGCGAATGCTTTCCACTAATGTTTTGTATGCCAACCACACTTTGAAGAACGAATTACACGCCGTAATAATCTTCTGCGCTTTCATATACAGTCAGTTATGGCACTTATATTTGGGGACCCGAACTTCGAACAATTATAAACTGAACATATATCTTTCAAGCTGTGCAAAATTACTTCCGAGATACAACTCAAGAGGAAAATCCGACAAAGTTCTGTTAAGGCGCTCGAATCATTTGAATGCAAATTGTACAAATGTTAACAATGCACCATGAGGTACATGTATCACATTTAAAACAGCTACTTGCAATCATTAATGAAATTATTTAGAATTGGTGGGGTGCTGAGACTATACACTATACTTCAAATAATATACAATGATCCACTGTATGTATACACTTGTACATTATGTTATACCTATCGTGTTGACAACCCACATTATTATGTATCGGTGTTAAAACGGAAATTGGGAGAGGGGGTTATGTATAAGTGGATCGCACTTGTCCTCCAATCCCAATATGTATTGTTATATACTTATTGGTAATAAATATGTTTACAGGAATACGGTCCTGAAAAAACAACAATAATATTTTCTTTCAATATACCGATAATATATATATAAAATGTCCATTGGGCGCATATAATCTAATATTCGGCCGCCAATCGTTCTTTTTATAACGACTAAATAAAAAATTCCGAAGTTAGCCGAAGATTTTGTTGTCGACGTAGTCACGTGATCGGCCCGATCACGTGATTGTCACATGTACACAGAAGCATAGCACGTGATCGATCACGTGATAACTCATTGACAACGCATAGATACGCATCGGCGGTGTTTTAAGTTTGCATGTAGTCGATCGCGGCCTTTGAAGATTGTCGTGTTATCACACTGCGAATGCAAAACTTCGCCGAAAACATCGCCGTTCTCGTAATTAACTGTCTTTATCGTGTTATTATTTTTATATGCATCGCGATGTGCTGTTACTATAAAGCCATGCCTGTATATTATTCAGTTTGGCGCGCATTTATCTATATAAACACGTGATGTATTTATATATTTTTTTTTCGTTACCGGAATAGTCCAAGTTATATTATATATTCATATAAAGATTGCATATATATGCGAAGACTTGCACAGTTATTAGGCAATTATCATCTCGTAAACATTCCGATTTCCAGATGCCCTTAGTCGGGTGTGAATATGGAGCGTTTCGTTTTAATTTATTGTAACGCGGTAGAACAAAGAAAAGAAAAAAAACCGGTTTATTGCTGTCGGATTTAATCAATTATAATCAATTCATTCATTACCAATATGATATGATAAATTCATTTTTTCTTGGTTATGAATCGTGTATATATTTGGGCAATATGGTGTTTATATATATTTCGGAATATTGCTTCCCACACCCCAACAATCTTGCCGACTGTCACTGATGGAAATTCACTGCGTCTATGCATGGTTATTGGCCTATATAATTAGCTCTCTAGCGATGCGGTCTATTGAATATCCAGGTCATAACTCGACCTATGTGTCAATTACGCATAACAATAGGATTATAAAATATATAAACGTTCGCCGTGGTTCGTTTAAACACCCAGTCATATATAACACTTTTTGAAGGAGGGATAATAATCCAGTTTAATATGTAATCACATATACAAGCACTCTTTATTCGAAATATATCGTACTAGGGAACGCTCTTTATTGCGTCAAGGTAAAGAGACTCGACTTAGAACAATTGTCATCGTGATTGTTTATTGATTACACAAATACAGGTCAATACAATCATGTACACGTATTTCCTATATGCATGCTTTATATATCCTTCCAAGTCATAGCAATTCCCGCTTTATTAAACTCTTTTTATTCGTACCATATTAGGAAAACTATTAACATGGAACGCTCTTTATTGAGCCATGGTGAAGGAAATGGGGACTCGACTTAGTACAGTTGTCATCGTGAATTATTCATCAACATACTCCCCACTTTAACTGCAACTGTATGTATTAGTAACCATGACTGACTCGTCAAATTAAACGCTCTTTATTTGGTGTATGTAATCGGTTTCTGATTTTGCGCAACGGGTTTCCCACAGGAATCCCGCCAAATGTCACGTAAACGATCATCGTTTGGAAATGAATACAGCATTATACCTAACCGAGAGTCACTAGACCGGCCACAGCCGATAACACTGCATTTATATGGCATTGTCACGAATGAATGATTGTAAATACGGGAATCTGGATTGCTTTATTCTTTGATCCAATTAAATAACATGAATAGATATTGAGAAAACGATTTTATATACATAAGATGGACAGAATAACGAAAAGTATTTATATACAATATATACAGTGTGACAGATATACAACATCGCGAACACGCACCCGAATAATGTTCACTTGCCGGCTCGTGTTTTCATAAGCTTTATTTTTGACACGAAAGTGTTATCTACCCCGCTCAATCGGCCTTCTATAGTTTTTGTCAAAACATTACCTTTCCAAACAGCACTTAAGATAAATCACAAGTGACGATAACTCACCGTGCGATGACAATTCACCATGTGTACACAATGCTATTGATATGCCCCGCAGTAATTACATTACACTATCGCGCTGATAATTAACTCCGACTCCGATTCCCTGTTTTTAAATTAGTTTACCTCGCTTGACGTCATGCGAGGTTTTGCGACGGAGATAGCCGACAACCGATGGTGGTATTATTTATTTATTTCTCGGCTTATTTATTACGCGATTTTTATGGGACTTGGATCATTGTGATCACAATAGGGGTGGCTTTCCGATGGAGTTTTGTTGTTTCATGAGGATAGTAATCCTTTAAACCAAACTCGGTTAGGCAATATTCCTCATGGGGAGTGGTGTCGCGGTGATCGCATGGTATCCATATGGTCGTGGTCCGGTTTTACCACTTGTTTGTCCGTCTGTCCGTCCGTCCGTCTGTCTGTAGACACTTTACGCATGGTGCTATAACTGACCTCTTTTCAAGCTGATCGGTGCCAAATGTTGTGTATGCATTTCTCCGCACTAAATACAGATCGAAATCCGATATATTTTAAAGGATTATGGCCCATTGCCATTGAAATCATGCATGCTTCGACAATTCACCCATTTTTCAGCTGTTAGGTTCCATATACTTGGTCTGAGTTCTCAACGCACGACTATAGATCGAGTTCGATTTTGGTTTGCTCCGATATTCTTCATGCCGTTCTGCCCCTTTGATTATTTTCTTCCGGTCTAACCATATATCTTAGTTGCATAGTATGCACTGTCCCGGTAGTCTGTTATAATACCGGTTTACAATGCCATGCAGTTTTTCCCCACATGTGTGTTGGCCATCATATGCGATATCATTGAGGGGAAGGTTTCTGCTATCATTTTTATACCCATGGTTATTTCCATTGCAGCTTAGAGGCCTAACCTGGTTTTACTGTTTAGTAGCATTACTGTTGGTGGTTAATGCAGTGATTGTGTTAAGTAGATGGTTGGTTGCTTCGGCTACCCTAGTTGGTGTGGGCGCTCGCCATGATGTAACGGTGGGTTTTGGTGCATCATACGGTGGTCTCCGGACTATAACGGTCGTCATCCGGTACGGCGTGCTGGCCGGGGCGTCGGTTACGCCTCTTTTTATGACCTTAGTACTTGTTTTCTCCTTTTTTTCAGATGCCAAAGCGACAGCAATGACCAGACACCGATTAGTACCCGACGTCCCGGTGGAAGTGGTTGAGCCATCGCGGGGGACCAGGCATGCATTACCAGCCGGCGTCCCTGCCCGTTCGAAGGGGATGCCCGCCAGGAGTGGTACACATTCTACGGCCGCGCCTTCAATTGTTCGTCCCGTACGGCCGCGGGTCACGCGTGTGCCTGGCAGTGTGCGTCATAGGTCGGTGCGGTCGACTCCAGCGTCATCGGTTGGTGCGCGATCGTCGTGTGGTCGGGTGCGTGCTGTGGTCATGTCCGAGGAGGTTGCAGCGGTCGCTGCTTCGGCCGATATTCGCGGGGAAGACGAGCAGTGTGTTTTCCGGGTCAGTATAGCGGGCCTCTCCTCTCAATCCCGTTAGTGCTTTCTGCAGAGGACAAGGCGCGTCTGGCTCCAAAGTTGCAGGACGCATGGCTGGGACTTGGTGGCATCGTCTCCCGTTCAGGGTGCCGCGGTCCCTCGTCGGCATTAGGACAGCCACAGACTTACGCTACTGTGGCTTCTGATCTCGATATTCCACCGGCTGGCCCCATGGGCCGACCCGGAACAGACTCCGTTGCCTGCGTCGCTGACCATCGACACCTTGTGGGAACTATGACTCGGTTACTCGATGCTGCCCTTACTTGTTCATCTCGGCAGTATACGCCAGAAAGGGGGTTTTTTGTTCAGTTTGCTTCCCGCTTTAACGTCCGTCCATATCCGCCCGTTAACGTGAGCACGCTGGGGCTCTTTCTCGCACATCTTTTCCAGATCGGGTATAGCACCGCCACGGTGCGTAGTGTTTTGTCGGTCATCGCATATCAGCACAATATTCAGGGCTTAGCGACTCCCACTACACATTTCCGGATTCACAAAATGCTCGCGGGCTTTCAACGCTTGCGCCCGAGCGGCGACCCGCGCCGACCAATTACTGTTCCCATGTTACACTCTATGATCGCTGTATTGCCCTGTTGCGTGGCATCACACACGGAATTGTCCTTTTACGCGCACTATTCGTATTCGCGTTCTACGCGCTGGCCCGTATTGGCGAAATGTGCACTTCACTCTCTGCCCCTCATCTAACTGTCCTGCTCGTTTCCGATGTCACGGTCACGCCCGCCTCCATCGACATCTGCTTCCGGCATGTCAAGCACGGAGTTAATAGATTGCCCCAAGTGGTCGCTATTGGCAAGTTAGAGGATCCCACCTTTTGTCCGCATACCCATTTCCGTCTTCACTAAACATCGCGTTTCGACGGCGGGCCCCTTCTTCTGCTCACCGGACGGTCGGGGCATAACACGGGCGCATTTCAATGCCGTTCTCCGGAGAGTGTTGTCAATTCTGCGATTGGATGACCGGGATTTCAAGTCTCACTCCTTTCGGATAGGCGGGGCATGCTTGGCAGCATCGCGGGGTTACTCCGATGAACAAATCCGGATGCTCGGGCGCTGGACATCCGATGCGTTTCGCAAGTACATCCGTCCTCCGCCGTTGTCATAACAAGAGTTCCGCGATTGCCCGTTTCCGTTCGTGCGTCTTGCCACCCTCGTATATCAGTCACAGCGGCCGAGCGGGCACCCTTCCATCAATGCCGGGCGTCGTTATCTGCAGTTCCGTTTGCCGACTCGACGGGCACGCACAGTCAGATTTCCGCAACTGGGAGGGGTTTGGCAGGGTTATCCGGCCTGTAAGTCGTGTCGCAGCACGCGGGGGGGATCTCGCTGCCCGGTCTCTCCCTGTCCTTTGTTTTCATGTTTTCCGACCCCCCCCCCTAATTTTCTGTTTCACGCAGGGCCCGAGCGTTGTCCGCGTATGCGCTACCCAGTTTACATGTACTTCATGGCCCGGTTTCCGTTTCATGTCCGACCGACATCCGCCCCTGCCTCTGCTGGTGGTGCGCATTGGTTGCACTGGTTGCACTGTGCTAGTGATGGTTTTTTGGTTGTTAATTGTAGCGCCGGTTTCACTGTTCCAGTGATGGTTTGTTTTGGTGGTTAATATTTAATTTTTTTAAGCGCTCATCAGTCTCTGGTGGCGCCGGTTTCACTGTTCCCCAGTGATGGTTTGTGTTTTCTTTTTCACTGTTACAGTGATAGTTTTTTTTTGGTTATTCTTCACTATTGGTTTTTTGGTGATTCACTTTTATAGTGATGGTTATTTGGTTGCGCTCACCAGTCTATGGTAGCGCTGGTTTCACTGTTACAGTGATGGTTTTTTGGTGGTTAATATTTTTTTTTTTTAGCGCTCATCAGTCTCTGGTAGCGCCGGTTTCACTGTTTCAGTGACGGTTTTTTGGTGGTTAATATTTATTTTTTTTCAGCGCTCATCAGTCTCTGGTAGCGCCGGTTTCACTGTTCCAGTGATGGTTTGTGTTTTCTTTTTCGCTGTTACAGTGATAGTTTTTTTTTGGTTATTCTTCACTATTGGTTTTTTGGTTATTTTTTTTTCCGCGCTCATCAGTCTCTGGTAGCGCCGGTTTCACTTTTATAGTGACTATTTTTGGTGTTTTTTTTTCAGCGCTAATCAGTCTCTGGGGTTGCAGTGGGTTTTTCTCATTTCCGTAATTTGCGTAATTTTACACTTTCTTTTTATAGGTAGGTTCTTTTCTCAGTCTTTATACTGGTTTTTGTATTGGCTTCTGGTGGGTGTATGCCGAGCTCGCGTCCAACACTTCACTCGGCAAGTGGCGTGGTACACCCAGGTTGCATATTGTTCAATCGGGGCCGCGCCACATGCCGATGGTTGTCTTAATTTCGGTAATTCGATTAAAGAATTGCCATTACGCAAATATGTCTTAGTCTTTAATTATTTAGCCCAACAGTGGTACCCAGGGAATTGTCGTAAAGTAGGGAGATAGGATATAAAATAAATTTTACGAAGGAAAAGATTTTTATAGACGGTCGACCTTAATATTGTATCGACCTGCGACCGGGGTCAGCGGTTTAGAAATTTCGAGGTCAAGTGAACATCTGAGCGCCAACCACGAGAAAGTCGGGTACCTTAATTGATTGATTGTCTTCGTGGTGACGTTGTCGATATCCGACTGCCCATTCAAACGAATTTCGCACAGACCACAAGGTCAATAATTTCTACCCGCCATCCCACCCTTTCAGGTGTGGGCTTCTGCCCCCCCTCTTCCTCCAGTGGCTGGTTAGTGCTTAGTATGGCACGGCCCGGTGCCGTGCCATACCTTTTTTGGTTTAGGCGTGTGGCGTGGTACACCCAGGTTGCATATTGTTCAATCGGGGCCGCGCCACATGCCGATGGTTGTCTTAATTTCGGTAATTCGATTAAAGAATTGCCATTACGCAAATATGTCTTAGTCTTTAATTATTTAGCCCAACAGTGGTACCCAGGGAATTGTCGTAAAGTAGGGAGATAGGATATAAAAACATATTCTCCACAAGTTTATCAGCTGCAAGCAAGACGAGCCCGATTGGATGAACCCACGGATTAATTATTTAATTAGACAACGAAAAAGGATTCATAAATCGGCAAAAGAAGAAATACCTCCGATTCATGGAGCAAATATAGAAAAATTCGAAACAAAGTAATTTCCGAAGTTAGATCGTCTAAACAATTTCATTTATTAAAAGTGCAAGAAGTCCTCAATGATCACAAGACAACAGCTGGCAAATGGTGGAAAACATTTAATCATCTTTCCACAAATAGGGCTGAAACTGTGCCTCCTTTAGTTTGGCAGGGCAAAGTTGTGTCGTCGGATGAAGAAAAATCGGAGGTGCTAAATGGCTACTTCCGTAGCATTGCATATCTCGATGGAATAAAACAACCTCCACCCCAACACCGGATGGTCCTAATCTGACCACACTCAGTGTTTATAAATATTAGAGACTCAGTACCGGTATAGAGAGTTATGGAGCCCACATATGTAAAGGTATTTTGAAATAATATTTAGACCAGAATGGATCAGGAATGATTTTATTTAGCTAATATAAACTCCATTATGGGACAAACGTACCAACATTTAGACTAAATTTATTTGTGTAATAGTAGATTACATCGTACATGGACCTTAATACTTTACAAGTTTCATACACGATCCAATGTACCGGGTTTATCGGGGGAGTATAATAAGAATTTCTAACTACAGTGTTTATATCTCAAATATGGTTTTCAAATTTTTTTTCAGCAGAACAATGTAATTAATACTGTATTGAATTATATTTTGATGTTGTTGTAACTGGAGGTCGGGAACACTGAATACATCTTCAGAATAAGAACACACAAGATAATATTTATATTCTTTCGACAGAAATTAAAGACAATATTTATTAACATAAAAACATAATCAAAACAGTCTCCATTAACGTCAAAACATAAACGCTTTAAATGGTAAACATGAGCTGCATTGTACATATAACATCATAATTATTAAAATCTGTATAATCACATAATATTGGGTCAGATATACAATCATGTTACGTTTATCGGTTTGCCATTTATGTACAGGATAAAGAAATGAAACTCATAATAACAGAATATCATGCCAATGTCATTCAAAAGTTCACATCATGTCCCTTGCAGAGAAATAAAAGGAAAGGATAAACGTTATACACACGCCTTCATTCTTCACAGCAACAGAGAGATTCCGCTTCCAGCATTTCTATACATTGTGTGGAGAATGTGGGTGTGAGTCCTTGGTAACTGTGAAATAAGTCGATATTCTTGTGTGTGTGTCATGTGGATGAGGCTAGACGACATATAGAGGATCCCCAACGAGTTATGTTGGGATATAATATTTAATGAAACGACTTTGGTAAATTTTATTTACAACGAGTCGTAGACGAGTTGTGAATCAAATTTATCAAAAGAATTTCATAACATATTATATCCCAACATAACGAGTTGAAGATCTTGTATATCATATGAAAAAACTAGAGCTTTATGCCGTTTTAACAAATCAAAATCCGTAAAAGAAGCTACCAAATGCACATATTTACAGCGTTGGCTGAGACGCTTCACAACTGTACATGACAGTATTGCGCACTCTGGCTGGCGACGGAAAATATAGTCCCCCGATTTGCGTCTTTGTTTTTGTGTCTATTTTCGTTAGTGCAACGAATTTGGACAAGAATTTAGCTTTAATGAACCTAGCAACAATTTTGGATGGTCAGATGTTGGTGTAATGCGCGGCTTTACGAAATATTATTAATTTGTCTGAATCAATGTACATATTGTTGGCGCGATGCCATGTGATTGCCGACAAGCACGCGCCTATTCGTCACTGGTAACAGATACGGAAATATGTAATGGCTTTTTAATGACACAATATAGTTTTCATGTGATATATAAATATATGAAATGTTAAAGGTACTCAATCCGATTAAGCACCCCTCAATTCATATTTATTTGGCTTCGGGGGTAAAAAATATTTGATTCGAGTCGAGGAACCCATCCATCAAAGCTCAGAGTGATCAGATATCGATTTTTTTAAATTTATTATTTTCACCCCCTGGAATATATAGTGAGTGGCCCAATAAAAGTCGATGAGAAGACCAAATAGCGGATGAAGATGGATAACTCTAAAATCAAGTGGCTTTTTTGTTTCAGATATTTGACAAGCCGGCAAAATTTCGTTGTACAAAATGTTGATAAATAACATGTTTTGGGCAATTTTATACTATATAGTGGACTGTAGTTAGCATTATTTTTGGGCAATTAATCGATTCTGATAAATGAAGCGACATCTCAAAAATATTGTTGTTGTTGGAATCTGATGATATGGGGACCATCGAATCGGATTGAGTACCTTTAAATTAGTGTCATAAAACTGTTTTGAATGACTACACAATTAATGATGATAGCTACATTCTACTTTCAACCCGGTACACCGTAATATGTTTTTTTTAAATGTCGATGAAAAATTATTAAAAGAGATTTTGCTCAACAATGTTTTAAAAATAGAATTACACGCGTGTCTATATATACAAGTAGAGAATATCGCACGAGCCTGTAAGATCGCATGATCTGCGACGTTAGAGTTACGATCACTCGCACATTCACAATCGCTAGCAGTGGAATCTTTCTACTTGCACATCAACACATAGATGACCAGACCAAGTGAATATACAAGTGGTTATAATATATATTATAGTGGTAGGAAATGTTTCACCGCCTAAAATATACTAGTGGTTGCATTATTTTATCGCGGATATTTGCCTGTATACACCTTAACCCTTTACCCAACAGAAGGGCCCTGTGCCAATGCATTCTCTTATATATGCGAGTCGACCATAGGTCGCCTCGCATATATAAGAGAATGCATTGGCTTAACACATTAAAAATTATAAAATTGTTAAAGAATGTAAGAAAAAATGGTAAAAAAAGTGTTAAAAAAAGATTATTTTTAGGCCAATGCATTCTCTTATATATGCGAGGCGACCTATGGTCGACTCGCATATATAAGAGAATGCATTGGCACAGGGCATAACTGTAACCATCACAATGTGGTCAAGGAGCCGGTTCCAATGATATCCATATTTGTATGGTTCTATTGAGACAGACCGAAGATATGTTAGGCTGTTGAAGCTTTATTTGGCCGGTTTTGGCCGGTTTGTTGGGTAAAGGGTTAATATATCCGAAATACAGGCATAAAAGTAGAAATTCAAGTTGGCCACCAAGGTCACGTGAACTCCGTGGGGTGGGAAAAGCTGCTACATGTGGCCCATACATCTGACCACTCACTTGTGAAGTTTGAAGAAATTATACTCAGCGATACCCGATATACACCACATTAACCATATACACACACAATATATGTGTACCTGCACATAATGCATGGCACTGAGGCGTCCGTCTATGGTGTTGTGGCATCAACAGAGCATGTGCCAGTGCATTCTCTTATATATGGGGCGTGCGTCTGTGGTGTTGTGGCATCAACAGAGCCTGTGCCAGTGCATTCTCTTGTATATGGGGCGTGCGTCTGTGGTGTTGTGGCATCAACAGAGCATGTGCCAGTGCATTCTCTTATATATGGGGCGTGCGTCTGTGGTGTTGCATTCTCTTACATATGCGCGTCTCACATAGGGAGCCTAGCATATATACGATAATGCACTGGCTTACAAGGTCAAGGTCAATATTGTTAGGCCAATGCATTATCTTATTTATAAGAGAATACATTGGCACATGGTTGTCGGAAATTATAGGAAGCTCCAGTCATGAAAGGGGTTGGCCTTCGCAATGGGAAAATCTGCAAAAAGTATAAAAGATTGTAAAAATCATCACCACCAAAAAGAACATTGAAAAATAAATGTATATTAGTTATTGATAGCTCTCTAATAACGAAATTTCGCGTGCTATGTAAACAAAACTGTTTCACGGATAAGTCAACATACATTGGTAATGGCGTTCAATTATTTTAGTGTAAATATGATTTTCAGAATATGTTTCAAAGCTTTGACATTATCCAATGTTTGCCGTCAAATTCTGATTTAAAATTCATTCAATTTATTTGGTATCTTATTGGACTAATTGGATTTCGATCGGTAATGCGACCGTAATAGTAATTTGTACATAAAAATGGATTCTATGTGTGCGGCGAAATATCGTTATGAGAAAGTTATTGATAATGTAAATAAGAATAATGTAAATAAGAACAAACTCGACCTATGTTTACTTGTTTTTGTTAAGGTTCGTTTATATACACTGGCAAGATTGCACAGTAATGATTGCAGGAATTTCGTCGTAGAAAACGATATGATGCCAGAATACGAACGGAAACATGCACAATTAACCCTTTACCCAACAAACCGGCCAAAACCGGCCAAATAAAGCTTCAACAGCCTAAAATATCTTCGGTCTGTCTCAATAGAACCATACAAATATGGATATCATTGGAACCGGCTCCTTGACCACATTGTGATAGTTACAGTTATGCCCTGTGCCAATGCATTCTCTTATATATGCGAGTCGACCATAGGTCGCCTCGCATATATAAGATAATGCATTGGCTAAACAAAATCTGTTTTTACCATTTTTTCTTACATTCTTTAACAATTTTATAATTTTTAATGTGTTAAGCCAATGCATTCTCTTATATATGCGAGGCGACCTATGGTCGACTCGCATATATAAGAGAATGCATTGGCACAGGGCCCTTCTGTTGGGTAAAGGGTTAACGTGAGAAGTACACTCTTTGTAGTTCCATCTGTAGCGATGCTACCGGAATTTGCCTGTAAATATCATGCAACTATCTCTCAAGAATCAATCATAAAGGTATGTGAAGGCAAATGCCAGCAGCACCGTTAAAAGTAGAACAACTTAAATTTTACTACTCACTGCGTGCACTATGGTAAAGATCCAGGCTATATGCACTTTTCCGTTCATATCATGACACCATGTGGTTTTCTATATGACGAAATGTTTGCAAAACATACCATTCATACTTGACAGCGTTTGAATGTATCCTTAATGGCAGTTTATGATAAATCGCATGAACTCACTCCGACTGAAGACATTGAGTCCATTTAATTGATGGTGTTTGGCACGTCATGAATTCAACTATTATACATGTATCAAGTTATACATGTATACAACTATAATAGTTCAATATAGATATTGCCCTTTGGTGAATTCGATAAAAGGTGGATAATAAAAATGTTCACACACAAAAAACAAAATCAATGTCGTACTCGTTCGGTACCATGTTTGTTAATGCGATGAAATAACATGCCTCGATCCAAACGATATTTAATAATGATGGCACATGATACGGAAAACAAATAACATTAAATTGGTCTAAATTACGAATGTTACGAATGAGCGATTTAGTCATATTTGGTTTCTGCAACAACACGAAATGGTGGTTTTGGCAGCGTAATAATTCAACTAAATGTATAATAATAATTGAATCTATATGTGCCCGAACCGCGGATAGAGAGCTGGTGGTTGGAGATACTGAGTACCCCGACCAACGTTCTGGAGATCCTGATACGACACCGTGCACACATAGGAAATTTGCTTCCCCGGAGAACCAAAATTAGTTCCAAGGTTTGTCCCAGTGGGGGAACCAAACGAAGAACCAAACAAACATGTTTTGGTTCTTCGCGAAGAACCAAATGAAGAACCGGACATATGTTTTGGTTCCTCACGAAGAACGAAAAATGAAGAACCAAACATGTTTTTGTTCCTCGAAGAACCCAATTAAAGAAACAAATCAAGTACACAACAGACATTCTGGTTTCACAAGGAACCAAACTTGTTTCATGTTTTTCTCCTGAGGGGAGAACGAATGTGACCTGCTTTTGGTCAGAGCATTGAATCAAATAGTTCCTTTGGTTTTCCCATTTGATTCATTCAATGCTTACTATAGGAAACAATGATAAATGCTTGTGAAAACAATGTCCATGACACTAGTTCTATTAGTTCGTAAATACGGTGTACCGTTTAAAATTGATACCACACGATGTTGGTTCACCGAATGGACCCCGAAGATCGGAAGATGTTCTGATGTCTGAAGGAAATATCGAATTATATTAATAAAGTTATTGTTTAATACCAACCCCATACTGTGGTGTGAGCAATATAGTTACCCATGTCAGCAATAAAATGATAGAGTATATACATATGACTCGATGGATATGTGAGCATTGGTATTTCAAAGGAATCCCGCTTGATTTAGTCCACGCGCCTTGACATATTGTTAAATTCTAGACTATATGACATTTAAGCTAGGCCGTGTTCCGACACAAACATTGGATTCGATGGGTTCTTTGAAGAACTAAACTTGGGATATTGGTTCCAGATGGAACCAAATCAGTGTGGAACCAAACGGTTTGATTCTTTGTTGGTATTTGGTTCTCCGGGGAACCAAGTTTGGAGCCGTTTTATTAGAGTGTACGAACTTCTCCAATCAAGCATAGTTGTGAACACAGTTTTATCATATTATAACCTTGAATGGCTGACCCAGTAGTCGGTCTCCGGTTTATAAACGGGGTCCGCCCTGACACAGCAGTCGCTCTCCGGTTTTTAGACACGGTCCGCCCTGGCACAGCATCATTCTCTGGATTTATAAACAGCTGAACAGGGTCCGCCATGACTGCATGGCACAGCAGTCGGTCTCAGGGTGTATAAACAGGGTCCGCCCTGACTGGCTTTCCGAGTTTATAACAGGGTCCGCGGTGGCCTGAAATGTTCATTTGTTATGTCAAATGAAAATTATTTTTTTTGCCAAATTATATCGGTTTCTGCAAAATTGAGTCTCATGTTTCAACAATACTGTGTGACGACTTTTGCTAGCTTCGTCGTCGTACTGGAATTTACTTCACTCTGGTGTTGTTGCATATAGTGATAATGATAATGAATTGAAAGTAGTCAATTATTAATAATTCTGGATAAGTCTCTCGCAAACATAATTGCCAAATGGATATATTTTGGCCAAATGTAAATTATTTGTGCATTTGGCAAATTTTGCATGCAAGTGGGAGCGCGAACCCTGTTTATGATATCAGTG
Organism: Siphonodentalium dalli; assembly: GCA_032622095.1. NCBI lineage: Eukaryota > Metazoa > Mollusca > Scaphopoda > Gadilida > Siphonodentaliidae > Siphonodentalium > Siphonodentalium dalli. Next base: position 277,090,768 of record CP136064.1, on the reverse strand, counting down.
TCTATGATAGAGAATATACATTTCTGGATTCGGTTGTCGGTGATCCAAGTCGATGTTGCCAACGGAATTTCTCCATGACTTGTTTGTAGACTTTCTTCTGCAGTAAGAACGAACCACCAACAAAAATCCCCTGTGAGCTGTTAGTGATGACATAGATATATCCCAGCGCTTCGTTATTGGTGAAAGCTGATAGAAAGCCAAACACCCAAGTCAACCCCATGATGGACGCTATCCTGACATATGCAAACAATCTGCGACCGTCCCTTTTCCTGTTGAGATCAGCAGCGTTTTGACGGGTTTGTTTTTCGATCGCCACAATAATGCAAACGAAGCAGACGACATCATAAACCAATAAAGAGAGGACAGGGAGGCCAAACGTGTAGACGGTCGCCATGGGGACGGATATCCAGCATAACCCGCCATCACCGTATCCGATATAGAAGCCATGCGGACGAAACGTGTCGACCATAACGCAACTTACGACAACAAGCGTTGGTAAACTGAATGTAGTAACTAAATAACGCACGAATGTTTTGGATGGGTTTCCCGACGGCTTACTGTTTACGAATGTTCTTTTGAAGTCAAAGGAGATAGCGGCAACCCAAGAGAAAGATGCCAACAAACACCAATGAAGAGCAACGGCTATAACATAACACATCTGCCTGTGGCGAGTAGTTGTGAGAAAGAGGAGTATTTGAGCGAACATCAAGCAAGAAGAAAATGCAACGAGACACTTGCCGGGAAGATTCATCAGAGCTTTACACGAAAAGTATACAACTATTGTGATCAACAACGATACTATAGAGAAGCCAAGAAGAACATTCGAGATTACGGCCATCACTGACTGTGTAAGAGTACCAATGTCGCCCCAAGTGCTCACGGTTCGACCCCCAGTTAGGTTTGATGTACATATATATAAAATATCGTCACTCACAGTGAAAACTGATCCAGATAAGTCCAGCTCGATACCATTCAGAATGACAGTGGTGTCGTTCTGTATACTAATATTCCCCTGTAATGTAACCATGTCACACCCCAATTCCACGGGGAGATGCAAACAAACTAAAACCAGTGTGTTACAGGGAACGTCGTGGGTGGAGAATAAAACTTCTTCGAATGGGATGTGATCGAGCGAACCGAAAATAGAACCGTCAAGATATAGATACGTGGTCTGATTTTGTTGAACGAAATCCGCGTTGCATAATAGAGTTTGCTCCCCTGTTGCGCACCGAAGCGGTCTCTCGTCAGTGTTGCTTAGAACAACGGTAAGGTGGCCGGGTATAATGTTTCTGGGAAGTCCTTCTTTTAGTAGATTTCTTATTTGATTTGAGTTATCTGACCTGAGTGAAACCTTCATTACTTTTGATCCTGGTACATGTAAGTAAGTTAACGATTCGTTGAAAGCCAAGTTATACATGTCATCACACTCTCTATATCCGAAATCTGGGAACCTCAGAAGTGGTTTGAATGTGACATTGACGTTATTACTAGAGGTCTCTATGTACGACGTTGTTGCATTCCTGTTATATTTTATAACCCGATTCACAATCCATTCTTGATTTCCACAATCAACCCTTTCGTAATAATCCAATCGCGATCGGTTTGTATCATTGTTGACAATACCAGGAAGTTTATCGAGTTTTTCAAACTGACTGTTGAGATGTGAGAAGAAATGTCCAACACGCCAATCTGTTGACTGCCAGCTAAGCAGATCCTCGATTGAGTGACTCGTGAAATATTTGAGATAATATATATTATTTGGTGCTCCATAAATTTGACTTGTTCTGTTTTTAATGCCGATGTCTTGGACCCATTGCAAGTTTACACACTCGTTCGAGCCAGATAACATGAACTGATTGTCTGAGCAGGTTTCATGATTCTTGTTGTCATTGATGAAGTTTGCGACATCGGATAAATCAAAGTTGAATAGGACAGTCATACCGTGCAATTGGCTCGGACAATACCAGCTGTTGGGATCTTCCGCTAAATGTAACACTTCGCATTCCGTTAGGCAGTTACTACAGTACGGATTTTTGACACTGATGTAATGCAGTTCTGATATTTTACAAAGCACAGGGGACACAAACAGGTTACATAATGCATCAACACCTGTGTTCGTGGTACCATTTGAATGGTCTCGTTGCGTCTGACACGGTGAGTCATATAATATATGTAGCAATCGTGCCCGTGTCATCCGTTCAACATCAGCAAAGGGGGTGTACGAATATATCAACGGGATACTGTTTATATTGTTCATCAATATTGTAGTGTTCATATATATGGTTGATATTGAACAGGTTGTTTTGGCCCATGGAACCAGACGATCACGATCGAAACCACTGCACATGCCACAGTAAATATTCTTGAAAGTTATATGTGGAACGTCTACGAACGACGCGAGAAAATTAAAATGGTCCGACATATTTGGTAATTCGCACAACATTTTTGTCCAGTAACTGACATTTCTTCGCCGAAAACAGTGATCGATAACTGATACATTTAGGGTTTTTATTTCCCTCCACGAATCGAACACAGTGAATTGGTGAACTGTGCTATATTCATTGAACCACTTTTTATACTGGAAATGTTCTATTCCATAATGATCACCTTGTGTTACCATATAACCACGAGTAATAAGGTCAACAACATTTTCTGGGGAATTTATCCCTAAGCAAGCCGAGAAGTAATCCAGACAACAGTCCCGGAACATTATGCAATCAATGTCGCATCCACAAGCAGCCGTTGAGTTATATTTTCCACATATGTTACTTTTGCTGGTCTTATCGTCATCAACGACACTTGTTACGCGTGTAATTGTCCAAACACTGCGGCCGGTACTTTCATGTTGTGGGGTGGTCTTATCGCCGCCCTTTCCGCGTGGAATGGGCCAATCATTACGCTCGAAACTCTGTGTTTGCGGGGTGGTCATATCGTCGCCGCCGATAATGTTTGTGTGTGGAATGGACCGATCTTTGCGGCCGTTAATCTCTGTATGTGAGGTGGTCGCATCGTCGCCCCTAAAACTATTTGTGCGTGGAATGGTCCAATCATTGCGCCAGGTACTCTCTATTTGCTGGGCATTGTCATCGTCACCGCCGACACTGTTTGTGTGTGGAATGGACCAGTCGTTGAACCTGGTACTCTCTGTTTGTTTGGTGGTTTCATCGTCGCCTCTGACACTTTTTGTGCGTGGAATTGACCAATCATTGAGGTCGGTTCTCCCTGTTTGGTAGACGCTCACATATTCGTGCCCAATAGTCTTCTCTTGTGTAATGGTCTTATCGTAGTTCCCAATATTTTCTGCGCGTGTGGTGGCCCCATCGTGGTTCCCGACACTTTCTCCTCGTCGAATGATCCAATCATCATGTCCGACACTTTCTGTTTGTTCCATGGTGGGTTTCGTCCATTGAACGGAATTCCTCTCTGGTGAAGCAGCTTCATTCTCAGATGTCGACTGAATTGTCGGAGGACTGCGTCCTCTACTTCTAGCAGACGTCGGTTTACGACCAGACGACCCATCGACTGTGGTGACACACGGGGGTGCCACCATGTGCTCTGACGTCGACAAGCTTGCTTCGGTGGCTCCAGACTGCTGCGAGTCCGTTGGCAATGTAGACTCTAACGCCCGCGGCATCCGCGTGAAATCTGAATACGTGTTGTGTAATTCAGTTTTTTCCGATGTTGTATTTGGCCGTGGAGATCTTATTGGTGCATGTTGCGGCGGAGCTCCCATGCTTGTGTGACGTGATGGTAACAGAAACGAGAGCATCACCAGAGCTCCTGCAAATACAAAGAATATGTATCGAGCTAGGGCTTTCTATTGGAGATATGCGTATAACATAACTCGGATCGAATTACTATGTTTGTATGGAAAATTGTAGGCCGTTGTACAAAGTGGTAAAAAACTGGAATACAACCAAAATTGAGATTCGAGATCTCCCCCCTCCAATGTTATGTAAACAAAATTAAACCTATAACACCCAAACCACAAAAGTATTACTCTGTCGGAAAGCGGACTGAAAATATATTTCACTGTAGATTACGATGTGAATGTAGCAACTTGCTGTCCGATAAGGTCCTAAATCACATTGCAAATTCAAAAGACTGCACCTGTGGAAACGGTGAAGAAAATGCCTTTCATTATTTCTTTGATTGCCACATACATTCAATACCAATAATTCGTCTATTAAATAAATTACTTCCTTACAATATTTATTCATTACAAATTTTGCTTTTTGGAAATCCTACACTACCTGATTGTGACAACATGAAATTTGTCTTAGCTGTACAGTCATTCATACTCGAGACAAATCAGGATTCTTTTGACTAACTCTTCCAAATAATGATACGAACAAGCCAGCAATCGAAACAAACAAACTCGACTTTAAATATATATATATACAAACTTACGACTAACTCGGGGGTGGGGGGGGGTGGAGGTGACCGGTGATATGTATATATGTTCAACTTGTTTTGGTAGTCATGTTGCTTTGCCATTACTTATTATTTATTTTTCAGTGTAATAACATATGGGAGAGGGGGTACACATAAGTGAGTCAGCACTTGTCCTCCAATCCCATTGTCTGTATAAAAAATGTATGTGTTATATAGCATGTGTTATATAAATTAGACAAATAAATATGTTTAAACTAAACAAAGTGGTATTGGGAATATAACTTGTTGTGGGTGCACGCCCCAGCAATAACCGACCCCAGACATCAGAGACTGCATCGAGCTTATCGAATCTCAGAGAAGCATATCCGCTACACAGTGTAGACTAACTTTTGTTTGAAAATATATCGCTTATGTGACGCCTACCCCCGAGCACCGCCCGCGGCCAATGTAGTAACACGACACCATACAACTTACATGACTTTGTTATTTTTCGCCACGATATATTGCACCATATAAACGAAACATGCTGAAACAAATTGGTGTTTAGTCCTACATTTCCGTTTAATTCTGGAGAACTTGGAGCCGTAATTGGTCGGGAATATTTCACTAGATAGTGCCTGAATACCCAATAATCAAACCAGGTTCCGCTGGTGCATGTGAAGAGACGGTCCTATAATCGGCAATGAAATAGACAATCGAAATTAGAAACTGGCACCGGCGAAGTTCCCCGACACCCATAACTATAAAAATGTTTTGTATTTATGGGTGGCGAGGAACTTCCCGTGCGCCTGTGGGCTTCTTGGACAAAGACATCGCGTTATTTGCTCATAATATAGATTCTAAGGCGACATGTGATACGGTATTTAACAACTGGCACGTAATATCTAACTTATCGTGTCCTCGTCTTTTGAAGAAAATGAATCCGTATCATAACAAAACGCCCAAATATATGTATTAATATACTGTGACAACCACGTGAATCTTGAACTGCCGCCATGAAGAAAATAAGATGAAAACGAAGGCATCAGCCCGGGAACTAACTCACCAAGCACTAATCAGAAATCCAGGGTTACAGTGCGTTGGTTGAAAAATTATGAACTATTGACCGCATTGTGAATATTTAGCAGAATGATTATTTTCAACGAACCTGTAACCGTGTAATAATATGTCAATTGTTAGAATTGGGCAATTATAAACAAACTATGCTACATAACTGCTTACGCAAATACGCATAATTCCGTGCGTGACGGGACCCTGTGGAAATAATGCGAAATTTGTTTTATGGTTCGGTATGTGGTGTTGGGGATTATCTTATGGCATGATTATCGTCGGACATTTTACTGGAACAAAACTCAACTGAACGTAGCAATCAACGACCATTGTAAGCAATTGACCTAATTTCTCACCAGTGCTATATATGGCTTATGGATGCCCAACCAATGCGCTATTAACGTGGGTGCACATACTTTAGTTATTGAGAATTGAATAGATAGACAACAGTATTAGTGCATATTTAATTTGACATTGTGACTTCCATTCTTGTTATACTAATGTGGAAGTCAGCAGTCGTATGGCGCAGCAGACATTTTGTGTAGTATTCTGCCAAACGAATGTCAGATATCGGTCCTATTGTGGCAATTTGACATTGTCTTATGTCGCTTCTTCGAGCAATTTTTGAGTATTTATTATCTTAGTACCTATATTTTTTGTTTATTGAATTCGGATCACATAATTATATAGGCACGAACGAATTAGCTACAAACCTTTAACCTGAACATGTTCTTGAAACTCAGAAGATAATCGTTTTATCGGAACATTTTGTTTTATTTTGGCCGACATTTTGATATCCATCATCACGTTTGCGTAAAAAAATTGCCTTATAAATATTACAACACAGACTCTATGCAAAAGATCGTAATCACCCCTGGTCAAGTGGTCCTGCAGAAATGCTATGTTGTTGGTGTGTCCTGCTGTTTTGTATGATGCGGTTTGTACAAAGCTATGCTGGTGACCGCGTGCGCGTTCCGCCTCGTGTTTACGTCGAAACTACGCAATTACAACACGGTGTAAACAGTCTGATGATCACACATGAATGCACTAAAACCTCCGACTTACATACATTCTGCAACTCCGCGGACGACTTAAGAATGGCGTTCTTTAGCGAGTATTAATCTAGTTATTGTTATGCACAAATACCCACGTGTTATCGCGTTACATGGCTGAAATAATCCCATATGACGGGAATGATGATTTTAATAACAAAGATACACATTCATTCACAAGATATACAGCGTACGCTTGAGACAAGCCCGATTTGGTATTTTAGGGTCTTCATTGATGTTGGTGTGAGACCACTGAGATGCTAGTGAGAATCCACACTGATGTTGGTGAGGATCCACTCTGATGTTTTTGAAATATTTTTCTTCCATATTACTGAACTCAAATCATGAACAAATCGATTTTAAACACCACAAGGAGAGAAAATAAAGTCCACCGGGATGTCAGAAAGATCTTTAGAATCGAGAATAATGACCCAAATATCACAAATTGGACTATACCGTGACATTGGTTCCTTATTCTCAGTTACTTATATATTATTCGGAAGCATGCAGACTTGACCAAATTAACGCTGCGATAGGGTGGCTCACCTCAAGTTATGTTAGAAAACCGAAAACCGCACCCTCTTGACCGCGCCAATGGTGAGCCCTCCCAGAACTACCAATACCCGCACACACGACCACTCATAAGTTCAATACTTACATATACACCTCACATATACATGACAATTCAGCAACACACTGTATACTCATACACGCCATCCATGATCATACAGCTACTCCCCATACACCACCAATGATAATACATCCACAACATATATAAATATACGTCCCATCCTTACCAAAAAGGGTACTCCCTATATAGTCACACGCTAGCCAATGACCAACCAGCTTACTCCATGTACGTATATACACTTCAATCATGACCGTACAGTCATCCCATGTACACCTATACATATTACCCATAACCATAACATCACTCCATATTTATCTACGCACTCCACCCATGATCATACAGACAGCATATGTAGACATATACACCCACCTATCACAATACAGCCACACACGTTACACATATACACCCCACCACGACTTTACAGTCACTCCATATATACATAAACAACACACGGATGACCATGTAGCTACTCTCGTTATATATATACACCACAACAATGCCCATACGGCCACATCGGCCACCCACACATAACCATACACCGTACAGTCACTACATGTACATGTATACCGATTCACATCACACAGGCCCATACAGCCACTCCTTATATGCCTATACATCTCACCATGGGCACCCCACTCATAACCACTCCGTGTATACCTATTCACATCATTCATGACCATACAATAACTCCATGTATACCTATTCACCTCACCTATGATCTTACAGTAACTCCCTAGCGGCCATTTTGGCATCCACCCTGTATCCAGTTGATCATTTTTTTGTCATAATGGGCCAGAATGGCCACATATCATGGTTCATCCCAGTTCCGTCTCAAAGTTCTGCCCATTTCATTTCAATAATATGGCCAGAATCACAAAAGAGGTTGTCCGCAAAATTCCATACTACAACTTTAAAATGAATTGGTCATGTCCCATATGGAACTGGGACAAACAGAATAGAACGTAGTAGTCGGTTAATTAACTAACACGTATAATAACCAAGTGAGTCACAATTTGCTACCTTTTCGGATAACGCAGAGAATAATGTTTGGGATATATGTAAAAATTTTAGTTTTTACAAAATTGGTTGCCATATTTGTGAAAAAATGTCATATTTTCAACTTCCGGCGGCCATTTTGGTGGCCATTTTGGATGGTGAGTTTATATTTTGCCCCAAAACAGTATCATTATGTCTTAGCTTCACGAAAATATATACATTTGTATACAGTTTACTAGATTTTCCCGCTATAATTTGCATAAAACTGACTTAGGGTCTAGTCTGAAAAACGGCGGCCATGATGGACGCCATGTTGTCTAGAGTCTATTCAGCCACTTTTTTTTCTTGTTAACATTGCTTAAAAGTTGAAGGACATAATAAGGAACCAAATGAGTGGGGTGAAGTTAAGTCCCAAGGGGGTGTGCAAGGATACCCCTATTAGCGCCCGGACTTGTGACAGCCACGTGAATCTTGAACTGCCGCCATGAAGAAAATAAGATGAAAACGAAGGCATCAGCCCGGGAACTAACTCACCAAGCACTAATCAGAAATCCAGGGTTACAGTGCGTTGGTTGAAAAATTATGAACTATTGACCGCATTGTGAATATTTAGCAGAAGGATTATTTTCAACGAACCTGTAACCGTGTAATAATATGTCAATTGTTAGAATTGGGCAATTATAAACAAAATATGCTACATAACTGCTTACGCAAATACGCATAATTCCATGCGTGACGGGACCCTGTGGAAATAAAGCGAAATTTGTTTTATAGTTCGGTATATGGTGTTGGGGATTATCTTATGGCATGATTATCGTCGGATATTTTACTGGAACAAAACTCAACTGAACGTAGCAATCAACGACCATTGTAAGCAATTGACGTAATTTCTCACCAGTGCTATATATGGCTTATGGATGCCCAACCAATGCGCTATTAAAGTGGGTGCACATACTTTAGTTATTGAGAATTGAATAGATAGACAACAGTATTAGTGCATATTTAATTTGACATTGTGACTTCCATTCTTGTTATACTAATGTGGAAGTCAGCAGTCGTATGGCGCAGCAGACATTTTGTGTAGTATTCTGCCAAACGAATGTCATATCGGTCCTATTGTGGCAATTTGACATTATACAGTTGTCGCCCGCTGTCGAGGGAGACATTGAGATTTGTCACCCGCTCGAGAACGGAATGTCTCCCGAGGAGCGCAGCTCCGAGGGAGACATTCCGTTCTCGAGCGGGTGACAAATCTCGATGTCTCCCGAGAAAAAGGGCAACAACTGTTTTGTTATCCGATTATACCACAGAAAACAATCCTTGCCATCCACACGCACGATGTTGCACTGAGTCACGAGTGCTATTTTTCCCGATTATGTATATTTTCAGTAACTACTTATCGTCGTATAGGATTTCTGTTCCATAAACGATAGTCAAGCCGTTAAGCGTTTGATAATCAGTGTGTATTTACGATCATTTTGGTGGTAAAATCGTCAATATCGGTCCATGCAATGTAAACCAATAAGCCATAAGGTATGTTATCGCCTTCTGCAATTCAATTCGCGACAAACGTATGCATTACGTTGTCCACCAGCAAACATTTATAACCAACCAACCTCAAGGGATCCACTCATTCAATCTTGCACTATAATGTCGACATGAACATATTGAATCACCGAGATGTTTCGATGTAAAAAGTACATAATAACTCTTGTCCGATAAAAGTATAAACTTAAAAGTTCGAATATTAGTTTTCATTAAATATATGCAAATTAGCAAACACCACAACTGGTGTGTTTTGAGAATCCGTGGGGTATATAAGAACTATGATTTTAGTACGTCGTAGTGATGTGAAATAGCTGAGTTACTGCATTGCGACTGTGAGAAGGAGAGTGTGTTTGGAGATATTCTTGCAATATAACATCAAGCGGGCGACAAAAACAATGTCTCCCGGCTCAGCGGGCGACAGTGTGATTTGTGGACTAGATACTGGCTCTATGACGCTCCGACGCTCTGCTCTGTTCGCCGTCATGAGAGACCAGCACAATCCATCCGCCATTTTGAAAAAGGGAATTCCCTGTCCAATCAGAAAATAGCATCCCGTTGCTAGCCAACTAATTAAGTTCCAAAGAGGTAGATGAATTGAATTGTGAATTATCCATTACGGATAGCAAATCATTGTGTAAAACTGTTAATTAACATGCATGGTTGTTAAATAATTTAATATTGAATAAACAAAATTAGATCTGAACAAGTTGGAATTATGACTGCATTAAATTAATCTTATATGGTAGAATTAAAAATAAAATTGAAACATTATAATTTATTAATATTTTTATTTCCGAGAAAGAGAGTGACCGCGCATACGTATACCAAAGGCTAAAGTTGACCTACTAGTACTAAGCGTTACAACTGACAAGATTACATGCAGTAACAAATTTACAATTATATATTTTTTTCATATCATAATTATGGTAAGATCTATGGTAAATTTGATTATTTATTTTTTTACAATTTTATACCTAGCTAGACTAGAGCTCTCTATGCTATACTGTTGACATGCGGATGTCACATGTTGTCATTCAAAATGTCTATGTTTTATATGTAGCCATGTACGTACTCTCAATCTCATGCAGATAGGTGCCTATAATCATGATGACCCAATATACTGAGAAAGAAGTATATATAATAGTTATACGGCCTGAAGTACATGTAATACTAATATACAGTATTTTCCCAGTCCATTGCTGGTAGGATGCCACATGGAGTGCATTAAACTTGAACACTGTATATGCATATGCACCATTGGAATTGCGTCAATTTGTGAGGTAAATGTTACATAATGATCAACGTATATAGCTACTATTCAGCACAGACACCGTAGGCCTACATATAGAGACTTAGAGTTTAATTGCCATTATTAATTTTAAATAGCAAAGTTTTGACACACCATCCATCACTATTATTTGGCCATCACTGGAACCCTGAATATATATACATCTTTAAAAATAAATGGAGTACCGTAGAAGCGAAAAACAATTGAAATGAAATTGTACTGAACCTGTTTAACTAATAATTCAGTCAGGTAATTAATATGGAAGGTGTCTATCTAATATTAAATCCTACTATTTAGAAATCCTAAATATTGTATAAAATAATATGTTTGGAACAAGAAGAGACACAAGACAAGACACTATTCTATTCGAAATTTAGTTTTCTCTGCATATAGTTTTATACATAAATTATCTTGTTCAGTTTGCAATCACCCATGCAGTTTGCACAGTTAATTCATCTTCACTAATTTTCTTTAACTTCTCCACCTTTCTAAAACAATTTCGGCAAACATTTATTTACGGAATGTCCTCGGTGATTAACAGTTCTTGCAACACAGTCCGTATTGTATTGCTAAATCTCCGCAGTTTATCCCGTGCATTTAAGGCCGGTGTGCGCACAAAGCGAGCACAGAGACTCTTCCGCATCCATTGTTTTCTTCACCTGTAATTAGCAAGGGCTTTCCCGACATAGCCGTTCTCAATTACTACGTCACAGCACGTCCTATATTTAACCGGGCAAAATAATGCCCGGTTATATATAGAATGTACTGTGACGTAATAATGGCGGATGGATTGTTCTGGTCTCTCATGACGGCGTGCATAGTGTAACGACGTAGCCTCATAGAGCCAGCGTCTAGTCCATGTGATTTGTCGCCCGGCACGTGACAGGACATGGGCCAATCAGAAGGGTGGAAAATAGGGAGAAGGGTAACAATGCCTGATGTCGCTTCTTCGAGCAATTTTTGAGTATTTATTATCTTAGTACCTATATTTTTTGTTTATTGAATTCGGATCACATAATTATATAGGCACGAACGAATTAGCTACAAACCTTTAACCTGAACATGTTCTTGAAACTCAGAAGATAATCGTTTTATCGGAACATTTTGTTTTATTTTGGCCGACATTTTGATATCCATCATCACGTTTGCGTAAAAAAATTGCCTTATAAATATTACAACACAGACTCTATGCAAAAGATCGTAATCACCCCTGGTCAAGTGGTCCTGCAGAAATGCTATGATGTTGGTGTGTCCTGCTGTTTTGCTATGATGTTGGTGTGTCCTGCTGTTTTGTATGATGCGGTTTGTACAAAGCGATGCTGGTGACCGCGTGCGCGTTCCGCCTCGTGTTTACGTCGAAACTACGCAATTACAACACGGTGTAAACAGTCTGATGATCACACACGAATGCACTAAAACCTCCGACTTACATACATTCTGCAACTCCGCGGACGACTTAAGAATGGCGTTCTTTAGCGAGTATTAATCTAGTTATTGTTATGCACAAGTACCCACGTTTTATCGCGTTACATGGCTGAAATAATCCCATATGACGGGAATGATGATTTTAATAACAAAGATACATATTCATTCACAAGATATACAGCGTACGCTTGAGACAAGCCCGATTTGGTATTTTAGGGTCTTCATTGATGTTGGTGTGAGACCACTGAGATGCTAGTGAGAATCCACACTGATGTTGGTGAGGATCCACTCTGATGTTTTTGAAATATTTTTCTTCCATATTACTGAACTCAAATCATGAACAAATTGATTTTAAACACCACAAGGAGAGAAAATAAAGTCCACCGGGATGTCAGAAAGATCTTTAGAATCGAGAATAATGACCCAAATATCACAAATTGGACTATACCGTGACATTGGTTACTTATTCTCAGTTACTTATATATTATTCGGAAGCATGCAAACTTGACCAAATTAACGCTGCGATAGGGTGGCTCACCTCAAGTTATGTTAGAAAACCGAAAACCGCACCTTCTTGACCGCGCCAATGGTGAGCCCTCCCAGAACTACCAATACCCGCACACACGACCACTCATAAGTTAAATACTTGCATATACACCTCACATATACATGACAATTCAGCAACACACTGTATACTCATACACGCCATCCATGATCATACAGCTACTCCCTATACACCACCAATGATAATACATCCACAACATATATAAATATACGTCCCATCCTTACCAAAAAGGGTACTCCCTATATAGTCACACGCTAGCCAATGACCACCCAGCTTACTCCAGGTACGTATATACACTTCAATCATGACCGTACAGTCATCCCATGTACACCTATACATTTTACCCATAACCATAACATCACTCAATATTTATCTACGCACTCCACCCATGATCATACAGACAGCATATGTAGACATATACACCCACCTGTCACAATACAGCCACACACGTTACACATATACATCCCACCACGACTTTACAGTCACTCCATATATACATAAACAACACACGGATGACCATGTAGCTACTCTCGTTATATCTATACACCACAACAATGCCCATACGCCACATGGGCCACACACAACCATACACCGTACAGTCACTACATGTACATGTATACCGATTCACATCACACAGGCCCATACAGCCACTCCTTATATGCCTATACATCTCACCATGGGCACCCCACTCATAACCACTCCGTGTATACCTATTCACATCATTCATGACCATACAATAACTCCATGTATACCTATTCACCTCACCTATGATCTTACAGTAACTCCCTAGCGGCCATTTTGGCATCCACCCTGTATCCAGTTGATCATTTTTTTGTCATAATGGGCCAGAATGGCCACATATCATGGTTCATCCCAGTTCCGTCTCAAAGTTCTGCCCATTTCCTTTCAATAATATGGCCAGAATCACAAAAGAGGTTCTCCGCCAAATTCCATACTACAACTTTAAAATGAATTGGTCATGTCCCATATGGAACTGGGACAAACAGAATAGAACGTAGTAGTCGGTTAATTAACTAACACGTATAATAACCAAGTGAGTCACAATTTTCTACCTTTTCGGATAACGCAGAGAATAATGTTCGGGATATATGTAAATTTTTACTTTTTACAAATTTGGTTGCCATATTTGTGAAAAAATGTCATATTTTCAACTTCCGGCGGCCATTTTGGTGGCCATTTTGGATGGTGAGTTTAAATTTTGCCCCAAAACAGTATCATTATGTCTTAGCTTCACGAAAATATATACATTTGTATACAGTTTAGTAGATTTTCCCGCTATAATTTGCATAAAACTGACTTAGGATCTGGTCTGAAAAACGGCGGCCATGATGGACGCCATTTTGTCTAGAGTCTATTCAGCCACTTTGTTTTCTTGTTAACATTGCTTAAAAGTTGAAGGACATAATAAGGAACAAAATGAGTGGTGTAAGTTAAGTCCCAAGGGGGTGTGCAAGGATACCCCTATTAGCGCCCGGACTTGTGACAGCCACGTGAATCTTGAACTGCCGCCATGAAGAAAATAAGATGAAAACGAAGGCATCAGTCCGGGAACTAACTCACCAAGCACTAATCAGTAATCCAGGGTTACAGTGCGTTGGTTGAAAAATTATGAACTATTGACCGCATTGTGAATATTTAGCAGAAGGATTATTTTCAACGAACCTGTAACCGTGTAATAATATGTCAATTGTTAGAATTGGGCAATTATAAACAAAATATGCTACATAACTGCTTACGCAAATACGCATAATTCCATGCGTGACGGGACCCTGTGAAAATAAAGCGAAATTTGTTTTCTAGTTCGGTATGTGGTGTTGGGGATTATCTTATGGCATGATTATCGTCGGATATTTTACTGGAACAAAACTCAACTGAACGTAGCAATCAACGACCATTGTAAGCAATTGACTTAATTTCTCACCAGTGCTATATATGGCTTATGGATGCCCAACCAATGCGCTATTAACGTGGGTGCACATACTTTAGTTATTGAGAATTGAATAGATAGACAACAGTATTAGTGCATATTTAATTTGACATTGTGACTTCCATTCTTGTTATACTAATGTGGAAGTCAGCAGTCGTATGGCGCAGCAGACATTTTGTGTAGTATTCTGCCAAACGAATGTCATATCGGTCCTATTGTGGCAATTTGACATTGCCTGATGTCGCTTCTTCGAGCAATTTTTGAGTATTTATTATCTTAGTACCTATATTTTTATTGAATTCGGATCACATAATTATATAGGCACGAACGAATTAGCTACAAACCTTTAACCTGAACATGTTCTTGAAACACAGAAGATGATCGTTTTATCGGAACATTTTGTTTTATTTTGGCCGACATTTTGATATCCATCATCACGTTTGCGTAAAACAATTGTCTTATAAATATTACAACACAGACTCTATGCAAAAGATCGTAATCACCCATGGTCAACTGGTCCTGCAGAAATGCTATGATGTTGGTGTGTCCTGCTGTTTTGTATGATGCAGTTTGTACAAAGCGATGCTGGTGATCGCGTGCGCGTTCCGCCTCGTGTTTACGTCGAAACTACGCAATTACAACACGATGTAAACATTCTGATGATCACACATGAATGCACTAAAACCTCCGACATACATACATTCTGCAACTCCGCGGACGACTTAAGAATGGCGTTCTTTGGCGAGTATTAATCTAGTTATTGTTATGCACAAATACCCACGTTTTATCGCGTTACATGGCTGAAATAATCCCATATGACGGGAATGATGATTTTAATAACAAAGATACACATTCATTCAAAAGATATACAGCGTACGCTTGAGACAAGCCCGATTTGGTATTTTAGGGTCCTCACTGATGTTGGTGTGGGACCACTGAGATGCTGGTGAGAATCCACACTGATGTTCGTGAGGATCCACTCTGATGTTGTTGAAATATTTTTCTTCCATATTACTGAACTCAAATCATGAACAAATCGATTTTAAACACCACAAGGAGAGAAAATACAGTCCACCGGGATGTCAGAAAGATCTTTAGAATCGAGAATAATGATCCAAATATCACAAATTGGACTATACCGTGACATTGGTTACTTATTCTTAGTTACTTATTTCTTATTCGGAAGCATGCACACTTGACCAAATTAACGCTGCGATAGGGTGGCTCACCTCAAGTTATGTTAGAAAAACCGAAAACCGCATCCTCTTGACGCGCGGTTGCTACAGTGGGTGCCAAAAAGGATACCCATTGTCGTTTCGGTATTTGTTGGCCGATTTTGACCAAACAAATGGTGTAGTGGGGTGGCCCACCCCAAACTATACTACAAAAACTGAAAACCGCACCTCTTTAGCGCGCGTGGTTGCCACCGGAGGTAGCAAAAATGGCATCCACCGCCGTTTCTGTATTTATGGACCGATTGAGCCCAAATAATCGGTGTGGTAGCGTGGCCCATCCAACGTTATGTTAGAAAAACCGAAAACCGCACCCTTCTAGCCCGTGCTGTTGCCCTAAATACTGAAACGGCAATATGTGTCACCTCATGTGGCAACCATACCGGGTAGAAGGGTGCGGTTTTCGGTTTTTATATTATAACTTGGAATGGACCACCCTATCGCGCGGTTTATTTGGTCAAAAT
Organism: Siphonodentalium dalli; assembly: GCA_032622095.1. Classification (NCBI taxonomy): domain Eukaryota; kingdom Metazoa; phylum Mollusca; class Scaphopoda; order Gadilida; family Siphonodentaliidae; genus Siphonodentalium; species Siphonodentalium dalli. The sequence continues at coordinate 277,074,174 of CP136064.1, read as the reverse complement.
CTGTCTATATTTACCGAAATGTAGTTAACGGCAATGGGTGTCATGTTTGCCACTTCATGTGGCAACAACACGGGACAGAGGGTGCGGTTTTCGGTTTTTATAGTATAACTCGGGGTGGGCCACACTACCGCATCGTTTATTTTGTTAAAATCGGTCCATAAATATCGAAACGGCAATGGGTGTCCAGTTTACCACCTCCTGTGTCAACCGCACGGGCTAGAGGAATGCGATTTTCGTTCTTTGTAACATAACTTGAGGTGGGCTACCGTGCCGCACCGTTTATTTTGTCACAATCGGTCCATAAATGTCGAAACCTCAATGGGTACCCTCTTTGCCACCTCCTGTGGCAACCACACGGGCTAGATGGTGCGGTTTTCGGTTGTTATAGTATAACTCGTGATGGGCCACACTAGAGGCCACCTCCTGTGGCAACCACACGGGCTAGATGGGTGCGGTTTTCGGTTTTTATAGTATAATTTTGGGTGGGCCACCTACTGCGCCGTTTATTTTGTCAAAATTGGTCTATAAATACCGAAACGGCATTGGATATCCGTTTCACCACCTCCTGTGGCAACAGCACGGGTTAGAATGGTGTGGTTTTCGGGTTTTCCAACATAATTGGAGGTGGGCTACCATACCTCGCCGTTTATTTTGGCCCAATCGATCCATACATGTCGAAACGGCAATGGGTGCCCTTTTTGCCACTTTCTGTGGCAACCGCACGGTTTAGAGGAGGTGCGGTTTCTGTTTTATAGTATAATTTGGTGTGGGCCACCCTACTGCGCCGTTTATTATGTCAAAATTGGTCCATAAATACCGGAACGGCATTGGATATCCGTTTTGCCACCTTCTGGGCCAACGGCACTGGCTAGAGGGATGCGGTTTTCAGTTTTTCTAATATAAATTGAGGTTGGCTACCATTTTGAGGGATAGAGTATCTAACGACTGTTGTTGTGATGTATGCTGTATTAACGTATGTATAGATCTGACTACAATCAAGTTGGCTGCGCTAACGCTCTGTTGTGAGTACAATTAATTGGTATATGATTACAAGTGTTCACAGTATAGAGTCACAGTCTTGTAAGCTAGGCCACACCTAAGCTAATCCACGACATCCTCCCGGCGGAGGCGACAATAATAACATATCTACATTAAAATGTCCAAGTTAATCCTTGAATATTTCGGAAATTTTAGTTGATGCATCTACTGCTGCTCTTCGCTTAGGTCTGTCCATTTTGTTTGGAGTGTCTTTTGTCACAGAAATATTCCTATTGTCATTTACGGGTCCGGCAGCTCGTACTTCCAGCGGATACAACTTCGCCACAGGACGATTTGTTACACCTCGTTTCGTACATAATGTCGCTGAGCGAACATTCCCGTCTTGTCCGATGTGAAAATCAGTCACCAAACCAATTTTCCAACTTGAACGGGAGCATTCATCGTGGATTTGGACAACGTCGCCCACGTGTACATTGTCCGTTCGAAATCAAGGTTTGTGATAATTTTCCCGTAAGGATAGAATGTACTCCGATGTCCAACGCATTCGAATAGCATCCAAAGTTCTGCCCAGTCGTTTCGCTTTGCGACTCAGTTCATTGCCATCGAGAAAGTCCGGGTCATTTACTTCATCAGCATCGCCATACACGTGTGGAAGAGTCAGCATATTCCTCCCAAGTATCAGATTGGATGGTGTGACCGGCTGTAAATCATTTATCTCAGAGGAAACGATAGTTAAAGGGCGGTCATTTATCATAGCTTCAACTTCGGTCACAACGGTAACAAGTTCGTCGGTGTTGACACATCGTCGGCCAAGTACTTTCTTGAGTGTAGTTTTAGTGAGTCCAACTAGACGTTCCCAAAAACCGCCATACCACGGTGCCCTCTTGGGAATGAATATCCATCTGATATTTCTTTTCGAAAGTTCGGAGTTCACATCTTGACTGGAGATCAATGCTTGAATGAATTTCGCTCCGCTCTCGAAAGTGCTCGCATTGTCTGACATCATTTTGTCAGGCAATCTGCGCCTGGCTACAAATCGTCGGAAACAGGCGATGAATGACTCAGCAGTAAGGTCCGGAACAACTTCAAGATGTACCGCCCTTGTGTTCGCACACGTGAACAGACAAATGTATACCTTTCGGTGTGAGTCAGAAACGGTTAAGTGTCCTGTAAAATCTACACCTGTGACCTCAAACGGTTGTCTACTGCTGTTAACACGATCCTCGGGTAAATGTGGAATCGGTGGTGGATTGTATGGTTTTCCAATTACTTTCTTGCACGGAACACATTGTCGTAATTCCCTTTTAACAATCTGTCTAATGCGTGAAATCCAGAACCTTTGTCTGATCGCGGAAATAGTTTGGTTAACACCTGCATGCATATTTAGGTTGTGGAAATATCTGATAACCAAAACGGTCAAGTGGTGAGATGTTGGTAATAAAATCGGGAATTTTGTATCGTATTTCATGTCAGAATTTCCTATTTGACCACGACTGTGAAAAATATTGCGTCCGTCCATGAATAATTGGAGCTGGGTGATCAGCGGCGTAGAACGTGTGGACGAACCATTATTCAGTATTTCAATGACGTCGGAGAACACTTCACGTTGACATTGGCGTACAAGATGTAGATCTGCGATTCCAATTCACCAACTGATAGAGGTCCATTGCAGCGATCCCTCTGGGGACTTCTTAATTTATTTGTGAATCGTATCACATATGCCACGATGCGTCGTACTTTGATAAATGACAAAAACTTCGTTACATCTACCAAGCATTCATCCTGGACGCTAGCTTTTGCTGAAGTGGTGTTGTTACGCGACACATCCTCATCCGGACTAGTAATTAGATGGAACTGTTCTTGTGAAACTAAACACTTTTTGTCAACTGGCCAGTTCCCACATTCGCACAACCAGTTTGGGCCAGTCCACCACGAGCCATGATCGGTCAATTGTCGGAATTTACAACCACGAGTCATAAGGTCAGCTGGATTCATATCAGATGAGCAATGTCTCCAATCACTCTCGCTTGTCAACGATTTTATCTCGGAGATTCGATTTGTTACGAATACTAGAAGCTTTTTCAAAGACGACAGCCAATACAAGACGATTGTGCTATCCACCCAATAATAACAGTTTATAGTGAATAACACACCGAAGCTCTCCCGAACGTGTTGAGCTAAACGCGCACCAAGTAGAGCTGCCATTAGTTCCAGCTGCGGAATTGTCAGAGACTTTAGAGGGGCAACTCTGTTCTTCGAAATGACGAATTGCGGAATATTGGAAGAAGGAAATGTTACATATACCACACTGCCATAGGCTTTTGAGCTGGCATCTGAGAAAACATGCAATTCGATGTCACCACCACGAACGTTATCTGGATTAATATTTCGAGCGAATACTGCACTAGACGCAATTTGTAATTCAGCTTTTATAGTCAACCATTCCGCTGTTAATTCAGTAGTTACATTTTGATCCCATTCCAAACATTCGGACCATATTCGCTGCATAAGTATCTTAGCACTTGTAGTTATTGGTCCAATGAAACCAAGCGGATCAAAAATGCTTGAAATGTCTCGAAGAATGTCCCTCTTGGTAAAATTTGTACAAAAACTGTCATTCAGGAATTTATTTGGCAGTGCCATAGTATCGGATTTAATGTCCCATCAACCCGAGGACTGATACCATTTCATCCATGTTCAAAATGTTGTCTCCGTTTGCGTCACTGCAGAGTTCTGTCGAATTTTATGACCAGGTGCGCACATTGAAATTGCCTTGTGTCATGATAAGCCTGGTTTGAGCATAATAGTCACACATTTCACGCTCAGATGAAAAGCTTGCAACGAAATTGTCAACGTATACATTATTGATCAAATAGTTGGTTACTTCTGTCGGATTCGAAAGTAGATGTTTCCGAATTGTGGAATTTAGAATGAATGGCGACGATCGCGCCCCGAATAAAACAGTCCTGAAGCGATAGAATTCGAATTCTGAATGTGGGTTGTGGGGATCTGATAGCCACATGAAACGTGTGAAATCACGGTCCCTTTCTGCGAGGTTCACATGTAAAAAGGCCTTCTCTATATCGGACACGGCGGCATATTTGAACTAAAGGAATCTCACGAGAATCGATGAGATGTCATTGTGTAATGCTGGGCCAGTCATGAGACAGTCATTGAGGCTTGTACTATTTTGACCACTTTTACAACTGCAAACGAACACAATCCAGATTGGCGTCGTCGTGGATTCTTTGAAAACAGGATGGTGTGGTATATAGTGGCATTTACCTGTTTCATTTAGATTAACATCATATATAGGAACTCTTTCAATGAACCCACGATTTAAGTGGTCCTTCAGAAGGTCCTCGTATTTGAGAAGTAGTCCCGGTGTCCGTCTCAGACGTCGTACTGTAGACCTCGTTCGTTGCGTAGCAATATCAAAATTTGTCGGCAGCTCACTGCCAAAAATATTTTCTCAATTCAGGAAAAAAATAATCTTGAAATGAGATATTATCTTGGGAGAATAGCTAGAAAAATAAGAAAAAACATATTTTCTAGGTCAAGAAATGAAAGGGTGGGAAAATTCAGTGTGGGAAAACACAGTAATCTTAGTAAGAAAATCCTAGTAAAACAATCTTAGTATAGATTTTTTTTCTTAATTTAGGAAAGATTGTTTTTCTCACATAAGTTTATTTTTCTTGAAATAAGATAAGTTTAAGATACTGCGATTATCTTGGGAGAATAGCTAGAAATTTAAGAAAGCTATACAATTAATCTAGAACAAGAAATATATATTTTCTATAGTTAGAAATATCGTCAAGATATTTTTTCTTAAGTGATGCCAATTTTTTTCTAGAATGAGATTTTCTCAAGCAGGAAAATAAATCTAAGTAAGGAAAACAAGTTTTATTAACTAGGAATATTTTCCCCAATTAGGAAAGATATATTAGAAAACAATTCTTAATTAAGAAAAACATTTAATTTTAAATTAATATATAATTTCAATTGTGTTTTAAAATATACAATTGACATTTATTCTGAATATAAAAACTTCTTTGTAAATATCATTGTTAAATGTATAATAGAGACAATAAGGGGGCTTAAAGGCACGGGAGGCCTTAGTTGTCGAAAATATTCATATTTGTTTCAATCACCGTAAACAGAAAAACATTAAAACGCATACAGTTTTGTTCATATATACCATGACCATCGCGTAAACAGCATGCTATCATAAAGACCTACCTAAGACCTACCTAAGCAGGAGCCTGATTGTGTTACAGAAGGCAGCACAGTGTTACTGGCTAATCACACACAAATGATATAAATGCTCTTTATTCGTTCCATATCAAAATTCAGCAACAATGAACGCTCTTTATGTTTACCATCATAATATAAACAAACACCAGGAAAGTACCTTTTTATGCTTTTGTTTACATAAGAATGGTCAAACATATGACAATAACATACTGTTTATGCGATATTTCTTATTTGTATACGGACAAAGTCTGTCTGCATTTTAATATTCTTTCTGTTTGTGGCGGTTTTTGACCGGTGGAAATATTTTCACAGCATACCCACCGCCAAGGCCTCCCGTACCTTTAAACTTTAAATATCAACAATTTCTCGTTACAGTTATGGGTTTCTAAAATTGCAAGTGGCCAAACAAGATACTGTGTACATTCGCGAAATGAAACTATACAAAGTACCTGTATCTTGTTCTGCCTCTTAAAATTGTATAAACCTATATACGCAACAAAAAATATATTGATTGCCAATAATTACATCCTGACACATGATTTTCAATATATTTATAGAAAGAGTTACCTCAAATCTGTCGGTTGCAAAAAAAATATATAACAATTTCTGTTATTTGAGTATCCAGTTCAAACGATAGGAAAAAAAATCATCACACATGACAAAACAAGCACTGTATGTGCCTTAATAAACATCGTAGCCCTGTATTTTTAAATGCACATATTCTAGGACGGGTGATGTGTAATAAACACAGAAAGACACTTGTATTAATGGATTTGTTGATACGGCACTTGTGCCATTGAGGAAAGATAGAACTCTAGGGTGTGCTGTTCATTCCGTCATTGTGCGCTAGCACTCGTGTCATATCAACAAACCCATAAACCAAATTGTTTAATTCTGAGTATATACAGCATGGTTTCAATAGCTGTTTCATGAATCATGCAGATTGCAGGTTTACTGTTCAGGTACTAGCCCAAGTCTTTTCGGTATGCAACAGCTTGAGATATCGAATACAGTAATGCCCCGAGTATAATCGACTCCTTAAACACAGTAGAATTATGGGTAACTTTTCAGGATTTAGTCGGAAATATGGCTTGTTGCCATTCATCGGAAAGCTCTCAGAGAGCTTTCCGATGAATGGCAACAAGCCATATTTCCGACTAAATCCTGAAAAGTTACCCATAATTCTGCTGTGGTTAAGGAGTTGATTACTTAGAGCATTACTGCAGTTGAAACTGTTTTGGATCGAGTCCTGTCCGGCTACTCTTCTATAACCTCTCAAGATTTTGAAGTGTTGAATGGGTCACCATGAATCGCTCAATTAAACAATCGCAACGGTGTTGAGTGTTTTGCTTATCGCTCACTATTTACTGCTGTATATAAACAAACGATTGACTCACACAAAGTGTGTTTTGTGGATAATAACGCATTCGTATGAACATTATCCTATACTATTAGTATATTCTTGGGAAACATTTAGTAAATGTTATTTATAAATTATAACCTATAACGAAGGCCATCCATTCCTTTAAGTTCCAAAGATATAAGGAGAATCACTGCATTTTAATTGCATACCGCATCCATCGTGGTGCTGTTTTGTGTTCAAGTGACAACCTTACCATGGTGTTGGAAATTACTGCAGTGTGATACCACAGCATTACCTGGGTAACACCACGTTAGAGATGGTCAATTACTTTAAGTATATGCAGGTTTGAAATCATCACGCTTGGGAAAGGCTGCCCTCTATGTTCCTATAAAAAAGCGTCACTTTGACCTAATCTGACGAAATACTGGTAGTGCTACAATCAAGATAACTTCAACCCACAATTCTGGGCGTAAAGTCCATTATAGAAGAGTATCGGGACGGGAATCGGTCCAAAACAGCATCAACCCAACCGATACCACAAGTTGTGGACAGGGAAAACTTGGTCTAAACAGGTACTAGTACATGCATGTATTACAAGCATTAAAGGGTACACTAAATCCGGCCATTTATGAGACCATCTCCTTGTATACTCAACAGAATATATGCAACAAATGAATGAATTTGGCCCATGGATAAGTGCAACACCTGTGTGCTCTATGAACAATGCAAACATGGTATTTATAATGATAATGAATTATTGGCTGGAGTCATAAATTCATTTTCATTATAATTTATACCATGTTGTTTGCATATATTCTGCTGAGAATAAAAGGAGATGCTCTTAATGCTCAGTGTAAAACACTGCAAATATGGAACTTAAAAAGCTTTTGTCTATCTTCTACTGGAAACAACTGTTAAATTTATTAAGACTTTATCAAGTCTTTTCACAGTATATAGTCTACATGTTTAATAGTATAGCACTAGTACTCACTAGTATTTCCAGACTTTTTGTGATAAAAATGCGGATAAAAGTGCAGAATTCTAAATTGATGCATTAAGTTGCAGAATTTTAAATTGATGCATTAAGTGCATGAGCGGCTTTAGAGTTCTTTGAAGTGCGGTCATGCAAAATAACATAAAAGTTTGTAAAACAAGGTACATGTACATACTATGATTATAGCGGTATGAAGTGTCTGGAGCACCTTTGATGGATAAAAGCGAATGTATACAGGCCTTAAAATTTTGCAAGAATCAAACTATAGCATTTCTACATCAAATCAGCTGCTTTTTACCAGACTCAAACGAAGAATCATGATTCTGACTCTCATCACACTAAAATCCCTACAAAATAATCTACTGGTGTGCAGATATTTCATTGAGTGTTTCAAATCATTTTAAAGGGACCCAAGGCACTCATAGTGAGTAAATATGCCAAACATATAACATACAACAGTTCGTAAAAACATCACCACTCAGAAAAACATGAATTCCTGATTCCTATATTAATTATTGAAAGTTTTCCAATAGCGAAATTTCTCCTGTTGGAACCATTGCTATGTAAACAAAACTGTTACAGTGATTTGTCAACAAACATTGCTACTAGTAATCGCGTAGAAGGTTAAACATATTTTAGTCTATTAAAATATTATTTTCAGAATATTTTTCAATGCTTTGGCCATGCAATGTTTAACCCTTTCATGATGGGAGCTGCGCTGGTACAGCATTAAAGATCATGTACCAGTGAATTCTAGTATATATGCAAGTCGCACATAGGAAGCCTCATATGTATAAGAGAATGCACTGGATTACAAGGTCAAGGTAAATATTGTTAGGCCATGTATTCTCTTATATATGTAAGGCTCCATTTTGGAGACTCGCAAATATAAGAGAATGCATTGGCGCAGGGTTTTAGCAACATTTCAAGAATCTCCAGTCATGGAAGGGTTAAGTTTTTATTAAACTTTGGCATCTTATTGGACTTATTCAACATTGGATGGTAATGTCACTGTAACAGTGATGTTTATCAGAATTGCTAGCATGCAATGACATTCTTTCATATAAATTAATTAACTCACAGAATATCGAAAGACCAGATGTGAGTATAATATAAATTTATCACCCCATTTTATGCAGGGATACAAAAAATGAAGATAACATATGTTATGCTTTAAAGTCAGCATGGACAATTAAAGGTAAACAATCTGAATTGATGGTCTCCATACCATCAGATTCCAAGAACAACATTTCTTAATCGATTAAATACCAAAACATAATGCTAACTAAGTACTGTCAACTCTAGTGTAACATTTTCCAAAACATGTTATATATCAACATTTTGTTCATCGCAACTTGGTATCAAGATTAGGTCAGTCGACTCAGTCGGCTCGTTGAATATTTGCTAGGCCGGGAAATATTCAAGGCGGTGAAAAATAACAGATTTCCAAAAATTTATATTTTGTAACTCAGAACTTTAAAGTGTGTGTTCCTCGACTCGAATCAATTATTTTTACCCCCGAAGCCAAAGAAATAGTAATTGAGGAGCGTGAACTCGGATTATCTATCTTTAAATGTGCATGTATGGTACATGTATAAGCCACTTTAAGCTCCTTGTACAGATTACTTGGTGATACAGCAGGTTGACAAAGATAAAGGAACATTAGAATATATTGATTCTGTTATGGATTTTAAGGCCTGTATGTGTACATGAATCTGATTATATTGACATACTGCAATAATATGTCACTTAAAAGTTCATATCCTTCAGATAAGCTCAGAAACAAGGCTTGAGACTGTTCCATGGGTACTGTTGTGCTTTGTGTGGAGATTTGAAACTGGTACACCTCCAAATTCTGGTCAATGTAGTATGAAATATAAAAAAGTTTATGCATACGCTGGATGCCATAGTGCACATTTTCTGAGACTCGATGAAGCATATAAGTACATGTCTGTTGTAGAATTGAATTCACTAACTTCACTTGCCAAGATTTTCACCACATAAGTCTGATAAAATGTAGAGGTCACTGATCGGTCTCCATCAAGGAAGGAATGCATACATATATGTGTCATTTTTGCCTTTGATGAACACATTGATCGTCATTTGGTTATAAATTAAAGCCTCCCCTTCGCCGCAGTGTGCACTAGTTACCAGGTAAGGATGGTACTGGATTCAGAGCATACCGTCCGTAGGTATACATATGGTACATGTGTATAGCCAAGAGACCCAGGACTCACTGTCACACAGCAACAACACACATGTCATCACCATTGTCATGCATGGACGAATACCGATAACATCTACAGTACATGTATACAGTACATGTATCCAGTACATGTACACCGAATAACATTTGAAATCCTTCCTCATCCAGTCTTGGACAGAATTAATAATATTGGTATTAAGGGTCACCATGCAGTGTCTGCAAGAAGCACTCTGACGGGAAACATGATTCTATGATTGGCTATCAGATATTCATATCAGGCCTTGAATGAAATTTTGATGTCTCAATCCAGTGAAGCAGCTCATCCTGTCTGAAAAAAAAGAAGATTTTAATGCTTGTAATGACATCAGAAAAGAGGAATGACTGATCATATACATATTATTAAGATACATCATCCAAATTGATCACCCGGGGGCCGAGTTATAACAGTAAATTATATCCATTCAAATGCTGCATGATGGTCAGAAACAGCTACAAATACATGTACCGGTATCATATACCGGTGTAACAGATATCTCCCCCTGGATATATCCCCCACTCTGGATACCCCCCCCCCACCCCCCCATGAATGACTAAAATAAAATTTCACTCATTTGATATATGTTACTTGAACAAACAAAAATAAAAAATAAAAAAACAAACTTAAATCTCATAAAACATTTCTTTCTGGCCATTTCAGGGTCAAACGATATTAAATGAGTGAATTTTCTTTTAGTCATACATGGGGGAAAATGCCCAGGGTGTGCGAGTGAGATATCTGAGGACATTCGCAAGTACACTCCCCCATGGAGGAAGATATCCAGACAGGAGGAGGTGACGTGTTACACCGGCAGAGGCGGACTGGGCCAAGAAACCGGCCCGGGAAATTAATATAATACCGGCCCATCTGTTTGGGGGGGGGGGGGGGGGGCATCCACAGTCCACCTTGGAAAATTCCAACTGCACCCCCCCCCCCCTTGAATCAGAATCGGACCAAATACATATTTTTGCATAATTCCATTTTTTGCACCCCCCCCCCTTTAATCAGATGCAGACCAAATACATGTTTTTGCATAATTCCATTTGCACCTCTGGTCTAATATCATATATATTCATAAACCATGGTTCTATATATTCCCGGTATGAGACCATTCAGATATTTTTACCTGAAAAATTGCATAAAATCTAACATCTAGCGGTCTAACTCCAGACAAATGCACACGGCTACGGACAAGAGACCAGGACACACCGGGCTGTTCATGGTTGTTCGGCCCGGGGTGAGAACATTTTGAAAACTATACAAGAAAATCTCGAATCTGATAAACTAGACTGGCATCAACTGAAGCGTTCCTATTTTCTTGTAAATTTCAATTGGGGGAGGGGTGCGTAAGATTTTTTTTGGGATTTACAGCTGGGAGTTACCGTTAAAATCTCGAGATTAATGGGGTCTTTACGTGGTGTTATATGATGCCGACAAGTTCATTTAATGTCAAAATTACGATTAGCCAATTCGGCTGGTTAAACAACACATGTGGCGGCCCACGTCCGGAATTTTCCCGGTCTCCCGATCGGCCATGCAGTCCGCCTCTGCCCTCATGAATTTATGTGAGAAGAGTACCATCTTATTGGATACACGCAGGGAAGGATCCAGAGATTTTTTGGGGACACCTGTTCTGTATTTGAGTATGTCCCCATATAAATTTGGATGTTAAAATATTCAGTACTGGACACTTTATTGTGCAAATAAAGGCTCTATATAATAGACTATAATATCTGCAGGTTGATGATTTGCATTACTAGTACATGTTGTTGAATTATTGAAAAATTCCTTGAAAATATGGAAAATCCAACTTGAATAAATACTATCCACTTGGAATTTGGGTCTCCAGAGTTTGGGAGCCCAAACCTGTAACGGGTATCAAAACATCCCTGGATCCTTCTCTGGATACACGGCTGGTTAAACAACACATGTGGCGGCCCACGTCGGTTTCATTTGCGGCCCAAGTTGTGGTTGGGCGGCCCAACCACATATACCCCCCCCCAAACCGTAAAAAACACCCTTGGATTCTCGCTTGATAGAAAATCACGTGGAATCAGAATTATTCCGGCCTCCGGCCCATCTGGAAATTTCACGGTCTCCCGACCTCCGCCTCTGTACACCGGTACCTGCACCAAATACTCCCAAAAACATTCCAGATACATGTATATAGGTACCGGTATGATATCATATTGGTCTTGTAAATATCATATATTTGTAAATGTTTTAAGGCAATTTAAACAGCTTGGGGGGGGGGGGGTGAAAAAAAATATCCGGCACGTATGCCGGGGTGGGTGGGTGGTCAAAGCCACCAACAAGCAATTTTTTCCGCAACTAAAACAAAAATTTCCTGCTTGTTTTTTTAGTGTTTTGGCAATGAGTTGGGCTTCAAAACCACTTTGAATGAGAGAAATAATGTAATTCTAACTGGTAAACTGACTGCAGGCAGTTATCGTGTTGTATTTTGTTGCAAATCTTGAAATCCAAGATGGCCACTGGCAGCCATGTTTTTTTGGCCGAATGACCTCAAAATGACTCATTCCTATTTACATGTCCATGTTAACATCCATGATAAATAGTATGCACAGAAATTCATATACAGCTGTTTACAGTGAATTTCCCCCCGCAAATCTCTGTTTTAGTGTTAAAAGGGGGGTGGGTGTAAAAAATATGGTCGGAAAAAACTGCCGAAAACGGAAAAAAATTTGGCGGTGGGGGTGGGTGGGTACAAAAAATTATCGAAAGGGAAAAAATGCCATACATGCCTGAAATTTGTTTCCGACCCTCCCTGGGGGGGGGGGGGCAAGCAATGTGGCACCCCAAATGTCAATACAACATTTGATTTTATCATCTTTACTTGAATAAATACTCTATTTCCATGCATATACTAGTAAACACAATTATACATAATCATTGGGGAATTGAACAAATTATACTGTATAATATACAAGCATAATTATGTGTACTAGAAGATAGCAGCACAAACTAGTACTTCTGCATGTCAAATATCACACATACCAGTATATACCACTTATACTGCGGATTGACTTCTTTAAAAATATTGGCCATCATATCAGGGGGGGGATTTCCGGGCACGTATGCCGGGGTGGTTGAACTTGATGGGACCAACCAATTTTTTTCCGCAACTAAAATGTTTTTTTCCTGCAAGTCGTTTGACTGTTTTTGAAATGAGTTTGGCTTAAAACTCATTACAATAAGAGAAATACCGGTATTTATAAAACAGAAATGACAAATTTCATGATGATCAGACAAACAGTATAGCTTGTAGCTCATGCTATTGGATTGAATTTTGAATTCCAAGATGGCCACCGGCTGGTGACCGGCAGCCATGTTTTTTTGCTGAATGACCCCAAAATGAGTCGTTCCTATTTACATGTCAATGTTAACATCCATGACAAATGTATTCACAGAAATTCATATACAGCTGTTTACAGTGAATCTCCCACACCCAGAGGCGGACTGGCCGATCAGGAGACCGGGAAATTTCCCGATGGGCCGGAGGCCGGAAAAATTCTGATTCCACGTGATTTTCTATCAAGCGAGAATCCGAGGGTTTTTTTTACGGTTTGGGGGGGGGGGGGGGTATATGTGGTTGGGCGGCCCAAACCACAACTTGGGCCGCAAATGAAACTGACGTGGGCCGCCACATGTGTTGTTTAACCTGCCGTGTATCCAATAAGATGGCACTCTTCTAAGAATATATTGATTCGGAAATTATTGCACATATCAAATGTTTTACTTCGGATATTGTGTACTGCCAATATATATATATATAAATATATCACCCGAGAAGCGGAAAACCGGCGAGGAAAGACAGAAGTTACCTAAATTGGGAAGTTGGCAGGTTCCCCATGTGAGCATAATGTGACGATTGGGGGGGGGGGGGGGGGCAGAGGCGGACTGGCCGATCGGGAGACCGGGAAAACTCCGGACATGGGCCGCCACATGTGTTGTTTAACCAGCCGAATTGGCTAATCGTAAGTTTGTCATTAAATGAACTTGTCAGCATCATATAACACCACGTAAAGACCCCGTTAATCTCGAGATTCCAGCTGTAAATCCCACAAAAATCTCACACACCCCTCCCGGACCCTCCCCCAATTGAAATTTACAACAAAATAGGAACGCTTCAGTTGATGCCAGTCTATATAGAGATGCTAGGATTTGCGAGCTTCTTGTATAGTTTTCAAAATTTTCTCACCCCGGGCCGAACAACCATGAACAGCCCGGTGTGTCCTGGTCTCTTGTCCGTAGCCGTGTGCATTTGTCTGGAGTTAGACCGCTAGATGTTAGAATTTATGCAATTTTTCAGGTAAAAATATCTGAATGGTCTCATATCGGGAATATATAGAACCATGGTTTGTGAATATATAGGATATATTAGGCCAGAGGTGCAAATGGAATTATGCAAAAACATGTATTTGGTCTGATTCTGATTCAAGTGTGGGGGGGGGGGGGGTGCAGTTGGAATTTCCCAAGGTGGACTGTGGACACCCCCCGAACAGATGGGCCGGTATTATATTAATTTCCCATACCCCCCCCCCGCAAATCTGTTTTATTGTTAAAATGGTGGGGGTGGAAACCGGTGGATGTTTGGACGCGGGGGTGGGTGGGTCCCAACAAGGGTCGAACGAAAAAAATCAGCATACATGCCTGAACATATTTTCCGACCCCCTGATCATATGGCCATTTTCGTCTATTTTTCCAACTATACTTTCTATAAGCAATGGGAATGCTTGATAGAAAATTTGTAAATAGTATATACAAGTAGGGGGTTAAATGTAGCACACCATGAACTTTGAAGTTGCCGACATTGTTTCTGGTGTCAATTTTTAAACTCCACCCATCCCCGGTTGTCAGGCCGCATTCATTGGCATTACACAAACATGCATGGAAATACAAGATAGTGATTCGTCTTATACATGCATATATAAGTTAATTTAACGATATCCGTGTGGTTGTATTAATTTTCAACTTTTGGTGTATCAGACATATACTGCCGGTAATACTGCGGTCATTACGTGGTATCACCCCGTTTTTAAGGTCAATTATTTTGAGGATAGCGCAGGGAAGAATCCAGAGATTTTTTGGGGACACCTGTTCTGCATTTGAGAATGTTCCTATATAAATTGGGACATTAGCCATTTTATGACAAGAGCTGCACTAGTGCGGCATTAAAGATCCTATGCCATTTCATTCTCTTAGGCCAAAGTGAAAAATATGTGTGTTTCCACTCCCATCCATAAAAAAAACAGGGGCGGGGGGGTGGCTTTTCACTTTATTTTTTTTTTTCACTTTATTTTTTCACCTGGAAATTCAAATATCATATTTGTGCTATCTTTCTAATAATTATGTCATTTATGAACTTATTGTGAAGGCTATCAATGTATGTACTGAATTTCAGTGCCTTGTATTTAATCTACATGTGCAAATTGTACATATGTTCATTAATATTCAATAAAACAACTAGTTTCAATATTTACAACAGTGTAGAATAACTTTCCACATAATTGGGCGTCAAGGCCTTTGGGGTGATTCTTTTCATAGACTTGAAAAAAGGTGTTGCAGTGGGGAACCTTTGTCATTTTGTTTCTGCCTTGCGCCATGTGTATGCATTTAAAAAACTTAAGTGCCAACACGCTGCTGGCAATTGTTTGGGACGACATGTTGACACTATTTCCCGGATGTTGGCAAAATTGTTTTAGATCTTCCGGTAAATATACACTCCGGCTTCCGTTCGGTAAATTACCGTAGGCCTATATCATCCGGTTGTTACAGTCCGTTCTTTTCAGACACCGTTGGAAGTTTTGGGACAGATGTATTCTTTGCGATTGCGTTCGCGTAAATATTGTGTAGCATTATTTTGCCGGTATATTTGGGCATGTCGTTAGTTGACGTACATTAATAATGCGGTCATAAACTCATCACCCTAATGCCGCCATGGAGCTTCATTTTACAGTGTGTCTGAAAACCACGTGCGCGTTTGTTTTTGTTTACAATCTGTTGCTATATCGGTCACAACACGGAATTTTATTGTCAGTGGGTCGATTTAATAACCAAATAAGGATACAATTTTAGTATGCTTGTTTATGTGAGAGGTCTATATATAACAATATAAATAGTGTAGTAATTAATTCACGTGGAAATAGTAAATACATCGTATTTTATTTTTCGGGATTTGGAAAATAAATAAAGTGAGTTTCGTCGGGGGGTTTTGAGGTGGGGAGGGCGGGGAGTGGAAACATGCCTATTTTTCGCTTTGGCCTTATATATGCAAGTCTTCCGCATAAGAAAATGCACTGGCTTACAACGTCAAGATAAAAGCCAATGTATTCTCTTATATATGCGAGGCTCCTTAGATGGAAGACTCGCATATACCGTATAAGAGAATGCATTGGCACAGGATTTTTGCTAAATTTCAAGAAGCCCCAGTCATGAAAGGGTTAAAACATTCCTCACTGCACACTTGATTATGGAAATAAAGGCTCTATATCAACTGAATATTGATGATTTGCATTGCATGTTGTTGAATTATAATAGAAGATTTCCTTCAAAATATAGAAAATTCAGCTTTAATAAAGACTATTCACTTGCAATTTGGGGACATTTAGGCCTCCAGAGTTTGGGCCCCCATACCTGTAACAGGTATCAAAACAGCCCTGGATCCTTCCCTGGGATAGCGGTATATACATGTATTGGTGACAATGTACCAATATTCATCTGCATGGTAGCTATATACTAGTAGATTATACACTCACCACTGGTATTTTGATGAACACACTTCTTCCAGTAATATTTCACCTGTCATTTGTTCATTACCACATGTCTAGTAAGACATGACCGACGCTTAGACTAATCATGGGCAAAGTAAATCTTCATCTTCAGATGTTGAAGACGACAGGGCATCCACCATGGCTAAAGAATCTGGCATTACTGAAATTGAAGAAAAATATGCTGCATATACATGTATGTGATATGGATACATGTATTTTTATAATTTGCAAACATATTTATAAATAAAGTGTAAAGTTCATTCTTCCAACAATGTGAGCGTCGTCGGCGATTCAGACGACCATGATTCAATCGTAAGTGGAGGAATCGGGCCTGATAAAATCATGGATAGTTTGTTCACACGATTACGATGTCATCGCAGAGGAGTATATTATCGGCGGTTAACCACGTGATTAACTACCCTATGATCTTTCCATTTACTTTGTATGATTTTTACGAACACACAAAGTTCTGTGATTCCATCACAGGTGGAGGTAACCAAGGATATGCTACAATTTCGCATCTAAAATCAAACATTGCTTGATATTACTTTTTTCACTTGCGATCATGTCGTGAGCATGCATGCGCAGTCCAACACACACAATGGACATCTTTCCACTTACGATTGAATCATGGTCATATGAATGTTCACTTAGTGAACGTTCAGATGACACGATACAATCGTAAGTGGAGGAATCGGGACCGACGAGATCGTGGATAGTATGTTCACACGATTACGATGTCGTCGTACATGATGAAATCGTAGGTTGTTCGTAAAGCATGTTATTGACTACCCTGCGATCTTTCCAGCCACGATTTTTACCTACACACGACTGATTATGTCACAAATGGAGATAACCAAGGATACGCTACGATTTTGCATCTAAAATCAAACAGTGCTTGATATTATTTTTTTTATCTAATATTTTGACGTGAGCATGCGCAGTCCAACTATCGGTTACTTCCTACGACGGACATATTTCAACTTACGATTGTATCGTGGTCGCCTAAACAATCACTTAGTGTTAAATTGACAATAATGAGATTGTGTTTGTGGGAATTCTATCACTGTATCAGGTTGACATTTGTTAGAATAATGCTATGATGTATAACTGACAATTGACTTATAACTTAGTTATATTATAAGCTATATTTTCAATAAATGGGACCTTTTTGTTTTCCAACTGACTATTATCATATTAATATGTTAATGTCGACCGATAATACACTGCATTTATGCCATAATTTGATTTTGCAAACTAAAATAGCCATTCCCGGATAGTATTACGTTTATGTAGCACAGAATTTAGGCCCAATTTATAACTCAATAAAAATCGTTTTTGCAATTTTTTATACAGTTGGGAATATTGTGTAAGTGTACGTTGGTATATGAATCATAAATGCAGTATAATCATAGGCCATCATACGTTACTATGTTGTCATGACAAATCATCATTATGACTATCCGATCATCGTATTCTAATTTTTGTTTACACATTTCACCGACAGTAAAATTCACGATAATTTAATTTGAAGAACGTGAATAAATCACGCAATTTTAATCGTATTTCAATTAAGTATATCACTCGTAACATCATCTTCGTAAAGAGAAAACACTTCAACATTTACTAATTAGCTTCACTTACCTGAATAATAGTTTAAATATATCAAGTGTCTGACCGTAAAAATTGTCAAAATGGAGAAACAAAACCTCGTGCATGAGTCATGACCTCCAGCTGCCGGCGGTATGTAAAAGACCCGGAACGGTGTTTAACCGTGTTTTAGCGGAACGAAATTAAATCAAGTACTAAACCGCGAAAATAGTTAATAAGCTCAATGAAACAATAAATTGATTAGACCACCGCCAACAGGGACGTGAAAACAGTGCGAATGGGGTGTCTATACCGCCAACTTTGGTCAAAATTTTCAATAGTTGAAAATTTCATGACTGCCACATTAGTTGTACATTTTACACCATATAGGCCTATGTATGGGAGTCCCTTTTCACATTTATTATTTATTTGCACTTAAGTGCAAATATGTGTCTATCAATTTATTTGCGCTTAAGTGCACATGCCAAACACTCCCTTACTTCCCTCTGGTTGTGAATGATGGAGTCCATCTCATAATATATTATTATGAACTTATGGGCCCATAGTAGTAGCCCGGTGAATGATGGAGTCCATCTCATAATATATTATTATGGGCCCATAGTAGTAGCCCCATACAGACTCAAAATTTTAAGAAAAAACATATTTCCATATGCATATCAGCATATCTGTCGCTGGTGTCCCAAGAATTGGTACCTCACTCCCAGAGCTCTAGTATATTTGATTAAAGGGACATCTCCTGCACAGATATATACCATTTCCATGGCCATAAAAGTGGAATTAGGGGTTAATGGAGGCTTGCTTCCTGCATGTGGTTTACTTATTGACTTGAAATAGGGGAAAACAACCCTATTTTCATATTATCAGCATCCCTGTCCCTAATAATTTGTGTCTCCATCTCAGAGATGTAGTATATTTTATAAAAGAGACATATCCTGCACAGATCTATACCATTTGCATGGTCATAAAAGGTATCTAGGGATTACTGGGGATTGCTTCCCTCATATGGGGGCCTATATAGACTTGAGTGATGTGTTTAGGCCTGTGCCATTTAAAATTAATTCAGGGGGGATCAATGCATATTAATTTTTATTTGCGCTTAAGCGCAAATGATTTGCGCTTAAGCATAAATGATTTGCGCTTAAGCGTAAATGATTTGTGCTTAACCGCTCATGATTTACGCTTAAGCATAAATATTTGCGCTTAAGCCCAAATGAAAGAGGTTATTTGCGCTTAAGCGCAAATATGTGTGTTTAAGCACGAATATTTGCGCTTTAGCATAAATAAATAATAAATGTGAAAAGGACCTCCCATATATATGACCATATATATTACTTGAATCGCTCACCACGTTGTTGAAAGAAATAGGTTTGTGCAACCATTGTTTATTTTTTTAACCCTCTCATGGCGGGAGTTTCGCTGGTGCAGCATTAAAGGCCATGTGCCAGAGCATTCTCTTATATATGTGAGTCATCCATATGGAGCCTCGTATCATATATAAGAGAATGCACTGGCTTACAAGGACATCTTTGCCAATAAACTAAACATTTCTCAGGTTATTGCATGCACTTTTATTACACAGGGCAAGGTATATTACATTATATTAAGGGTATTTTACTTAAAATATTCTGTGGAAACTACATAAAAGCAATATTGTATGCATCCATGTATAGCCAAATGAAATTAAACTATGGATATTTTATTGTTTATTTCACCAGAGACATGTATTCTGTTGAGATATTGCCTTATATATGTTATAAACATGCAAATAGTGGCTTCATTTGGGGTTGCTTCCATAATTTAGAGAGTCAAACCTGAAGAGATTCCCTTATTTCAAATTTTTAAGATGCCAAGGCAACTGAAATGGTGTATCAAACCTCAAATGGCTGTATTTCTTATCAGATGGACATGTCTACCAATAAATTAAACATTTCTCATGGTCATTGCATGCATTTTAATATACAGGACAAGGTAGAAACATCATTTGATGGAAATATTACTTAAAATAGTCTGTCAAATCTACATAAAAGCCATATTGTATGCATCCCTGTATAGCCAAATGAAATTAAACTATGGATATTTTATTGTTTATTTCATTAGAGACATGCATTCTGTTGAGATATAGCCTTATATATGTTATAAACGTGCAAATAGTGGCTTTATTTGGGCTTGCTTCCATAATTTAGAGAGTCAAACCTGAAGAGATTCCCTTATTTCAAATTTACAAGATGCCAAGCCAGCTGAAATGGTGTATCAAACCTCAAATGACAGTATTTCTTATCAGATGGACATGTCTACCAATAAATTAAACATTTCTCATGGTCACTGCATGCATTACAATATATAGACCAAGGTAGAAAACATCAGTTGATGGATATTTTACTTAAAATAGTCTGTGGAAACTACATAAAAGCAATATTGTATGCATCCCTGTACAGCCAAATGAAATTAAACTATGGGTATTTTATTGTGTATTTTATCAGAGACGTGTATTCTGTTGAGATATAGCCTTATACATGTGATTAACATGCAAATTGTGGCTTCATTTGGGCTTTCTTCCATTATTTAGAGAGTCAAATCTGAAGAAATTCCCTTTATTAGTTTTATATTTATGATCCCATAATCCCATGAAATGGTATTTTAAACCTCAAATGTCAGTATTTATTATCAGATGGACATATCAACTAATGAATTAAACATTTCCCATGGTTATTACATGCATTTTAATATACAAGGCTATGTAGAAAACATCATTTGATGGATATTTTACTTAAAATAGTCTGTGGAAACTACATAAAAGCAATATTGTATGCATCCCTCTATAGCCAAATGCAATTGAACTATGGATATTTTATTGTGCATTTTATCAGAGACATGTATTCTGTTGAGATATATAGCCTTATACATGTTATTAACATGCACATAGTGGCTTCATTTGGGCTTTCTTCCATAATTTAGAGAGTTAAAGCTGAATAAATTCCCTTAGGTTTCAAATTTAAAAGATGCCAAGCCAGCTGAAATGGTGTATCAAACCTAAAATGTCAGTATTTCTTATCAGATGGACATCTCTACCAATAAATTAAGCATTTCTCATGACCATTGCATGCATTTTAATATATATGACAAGGCAGAATACATCACTTGATGGATATTTTACTTAAAATACTTTGTGGAAACTACATAAAAGCCACATTGTATGCTTTCCTATATAGCCAAATGAAATTCAACTATGAATAAATTGGATATTTTATTGTTTGTATCATCAGAGATATTAGCATTCTGCTATTATATAGTCTTGTGTGTGTTATAAACATACAATAGGTGCATGGCCTCATTGGGCTTGCTTTCATAATACAAGAGAGTCAACTCTGAATAAATACCATCGGTTTGAAATTGGTAGCATCTTCCATCCTTATATAAGAGGGGTATATACCAGCTTGAAGTACCGGTTTAATTAATAGGTTCAATGCAAGGGGCCACCAGAGAGGTTTGTCTAGTTCGGGATGGTGTGGCAAACCGCCATTTGGAGATTTCAAGGGAGCTCTAGGTCTCCTCAATGGCGACCCACTATATTGTGTAAACAAAATTTTATTAAAATTGTATAAAGGTCAGCATGCCCTAAGAGCATTGGGAAATAGATCAAAACACTTACTGACATATTGCCAATAACAAAATTACATCTGTTGAAACTATTGTTATGTAAACAAAACTGTTACAGTGATTTGTCAACAAATATAAAATTCTAGCTGTATTATTAGTTCAAATATTTAACTATGAATAACATTTTCAGAATATTTAATCAACAGGTTGGACCTTTTCCAATGTTATGTAAACAAAACTGTTACAGTGAGTGACTTGTCAACAATTATATAATCCTATAGCTGTAGTATTACATGTAGTTCAAATATTTAAGTATGAATATGAATTTTCAGAATATTTAATCAACAGGTTGGTCTGGTTGGACCCTTTTCAATGTTTACCATAAAATTTTGATCACAATTTTGCTCTCGTTGGACTTTTACAGTTATTCCAATACAGCAGTAATTTCTACATAACAATTAATTCTTGGTTTAGAAATATTTTCTTTAAGTATTTCTTAACTTAGAAAAAAAATCTTGAAACAAGAAATATATATTTAATTTTTGAAGCCATTTTCTTAGTAAGGAAATTGTTTCTTGTTTCAAGACTAAAATCTATCTTATTTGAGAAAACTATCTCTTGTCTGGTGGGAGTTTCTTAAATTTTCTTGATGTAGCAGACTTGGGGGGTATATTTCCCAAAATAAGATTTATTTTCCTGTTTCAGGAAATAGTTTTTCTTGTTTCAAGATATTTTATCTTATTAAGAAATTATTTTTGGCAGTGAGGGATCCATGGTCGTCCGACCATAGGAGGGGTGCTATGTAACAATTGTCCACACATTCGATGGATTCACAGTAACGGACAAGAAAATCGTTAGAACTATCTGCTGGAGAATCAACACCAATCGACTCGAGTTTCCAGAATTTTTCAATGGCACAGTCTGCTGAACAGTGGTCTGCCAGTACACTCAACATCATGGAGTCCGAATTCGACGAAGACGTAATCGGGCCAGCGAGAAGTTATCCTAATTTTGAATTAACTGCTATCGGTCCTGACTTTCCGCGAATCTGGGTACCAACAACTAAATTGTAGTATTGATCAGCACCAATTAGTATGTCAATTGTGAAAGAATCTGATAATTTCACTGGATGCGCCAATGTGAGATCACGGAGATGTTCATATTGTGATAAATCATGATATGTCCTGATATTCAATGGTGTGGAAATTTGTGGAACTACGAGGAGAAGGAGTTCAATATTATCTGTGCCACATAATGATCGCACACTAACCACATCGAGAGATCTTGTCTGAGGCGTTTTAGCTCCAAAAGCTGACATGTTTATTTGACGTTTCCCTATATGCTTCAGCTGAAGTCTCTTTGCACAAGTTTCGGTGATAAACGAACTTTGGGAACCATCATCAAATAGGAAATTTG
The DNA here is from genome assembly GCA_032622095.1 of Siphonodentalium dalli. Classification (NCBI taxonomy): domain Eukaryota; kingdom Metazoa; phylum Mollusca; class Scaphopoda; order Gadilida; family Siphonodentaliidae; genus Siphonodentalium; species Siphonodentalium dalli. Next base: position 277,050,906 of record CP136064.1, on the reverse strand, counting down.
TACTTAAACAACAGGTCGATGAAGAAACGTCAGCTACCGCGGTTTTGAGTAACACAGCTGGTGAAGAAGCGGTACTGCGTGCACTTTTGTCTGCATCAACATGAAACTGGTGAAATTGATCGTGGTCACGTGATGACGACGATGCGAACATTTGATGGGCAGGCTGCTGTTGGTTGAACGCGTTCGTTGCCTCGATTTTGGACGGATCACACAGGCTTGAATGATGCTTACGTTTACATATTCGACACCGGAAGTTAGATGCACAAACCAAAACACGATGAGAGTTTGAAAGGCAATTATAACACAAGTTCTGCTGTCTGACGATTGGCAATCTGTCCTGAAATATTACTCACAGTAGCACAATATGATGACTGGTGTGATTGATATTTGCAGTAAACACGGTTTAGTCATAGGCGGAATATTGAATTTGTGGCGATCGGTATGCACTGTATTATTTGCATTTGCCATCATAGTGGAAACATAGGGATCATAATTAGTTTCTTCACAACCAACTTCAAGAATTTCGATTTCTTTGCGGAGGAACTCACGAATTTCACTGAGGTGAATTGTCTAATTCCATGATGACGAATGATAGAACTACGAATGGCAGGAGGCAATTTTTGCATGATAGTTGTAGTTAACATGTCACTATATGAAACAGTTTGTTCTGTCATTGCATCCAGGGATCGTACATGTGACTCGAGTTCGTCTCTGAACAAGATTAAGCTGCGCAAATCGTAGGGGGGATGAGGAAGCGCCGATAATGCCTGTAGGTGAGCACTGACAATTTTGTGAGATTGTCCAAGACGTTGCTTTAAAAGTTCAATAGCCTGAAGATAATTATCATTGGTTAGAGGTAAGCCCATAATGCACGACGATGCTTGTTCTCGTAGATGTTGGAATTTCTGAATCTTAGGTAATACTGTGTCCGAAACGCTATGGATAGCTGCTTCAAACGAGTCCCAGAATGTTTGCCACTCCATGACGTCACCCGAAAATATTGGTAAAATCAATTTCCGAAGAGTTGTATTCTTTGTAAACACTTTCGGTGAGTCTGAATCAGAATTAATTGTTGTGGATTTAAGCTTATCTGTTACTTTTTTGTGGTCAGAAATCATCATTTTTGCAGACAGTAATGTTTTTTCAACTTTACACATGTAGTGTTCGGTCTCATCGGCCTCCGTCGCAAAATGTTTATCATCCTCGATGAGGTTTAATATGGCGTCATTTAAATTCGTTAAATTGTCTATTCGTAAGGCTACTTGCGTGCTGACGATATCCAACTCCCGATAGTCTGGCGGTTTCTGTTCCATGATCTGTTCCATTTCGTTCGAATATCTCGTAGCATGACCTCGCAATGCTGTCCGTTTCCGCATCAGAGCAGCCAGTTCTTTATTCATTTTCAAGATGGTTAGAGGGACCAATTTGAGGGATAGAGTATCTAACGACTGTTGTTGTGATGTATGCTGTATTAACGTATGTATAGATCTGACTGCAATCAAGTTGGCCGCGCTAACGCGCTGTTGTGAGTACAATTAATTGGTATATGATTACAAGTGTTCACAGTATAGAGTCAAGGTCTTGTAAGCTAGGTCACACCCAAGCTAATCCACGACAACCATACCGCACCGTTTATTTTGGCACAATCGGATTGCGGTGTTCGGTTTTTCTATCGTTTAATCTTGACCACATTATTTAACACGGGTACCCATTCATTATATAAAAGTGGTATTAGAAGAATTGAGTTGATAATATAATGCCATTCACTGTATTCACATTCAATTTAATTCTACATTTTTGTATTTTGAAGACCAAGATATTTTACCGAGTTTCATTTCATATATACGCCGCAATTAAGTCGAGCACGACGTACTTACATGTACGCCCTATAATGTGGTGTATATTATCTGTAATACGGCGTAATTACGTCTCAGTGTGACATATATTCGCCGTAATATGGCGTAATTACGCCCTTTTGTATTTAAGGCGGGTATGTATCGTAAATATCGGCTAGCAGCGGGGTATGTATCCTGAATATCAGCTAACAGCGGGGTATGAATCCCGAATACCATTTAAGACGGAGTATGAATCCTGAATATCAGCTAACAGCGGGGTATGAATCCCGAGTAATAACATGCACAATGTACATGTAGTACCACGTACTTACTTTTGTACGGCGTAATAACACAATGTAGTACCACGTACTTACGCCTAATGGTACGGCATATATCCGCCGTACTTATATATCACAATACTGTGTATACATGTATATCCGCCTTAATATGGCGGAATTATACGCCCTAGTAGGCGCATATATGACACAGTTCACGAGAACAAAAATTTACCCACCCAATAGTACTAATATGATCAAGTGCTATTGGATGGGGTCAATTATTGTTCTGGGGACCTGTGCAATGTGCCTACACATATATAAAAAATACATTTAGGGATACCATTTCCAGAAAAAGCACGAAAACGATCATTCTTCTGTTTTGGCGACCAACACACTTGAGCGCGAAAAAGGACATTCGATGACTATGTGACGAGCACAGGATTCATATGCACACGATTCATATGCGATTCGGCAACAAGCTGCAAACAAGTTGCAAAGTCCCGACTAAAAGTCACTTCCTGTTTACGTTCAGACATCGTGACAACAAAAGTAAATGTGCGAAGCACAGATCAAACTCCAGGCAGAGTTATCTCCCATCGCTCCGCTGAGATACCACTGCCATAATGACATTAATTGGTAAAGAATTCTTATGTGTTTTTAGTTCTTATGTTTTAGGATAAAATTGTCTATGTCTGGCTCAGTTCATATTGTTCTTATCAATACCGAAAGAATTACCATTATTGCAAACTTTAAAAAAAATGTAGTGGTCAAAACAAGATAATAGGTGACTAAATAGTAGTAAATACAGTTCCGCGACGATATGTAAAAATAGATTTATCGTATGCAAAGTACACTCATTGTGGCAGTGATATATCGCAGCGATAGCGTAGAGGGCGCTGTATGGAGTTTGAGCACAGATATCATCACACAAATATCGTTCCAATAAGCTATACATATTATATTAACCCAAATTATTTCCCCTCACATTCAGATCATATCAGGGCACATTTAGAAGCATTTATTTGGAAGTTTTGAGGTCGCACATTTATGTATTTAACATTGAAGCGAGTGCGCCTCCGGCAATGTCGGAAACTTTTTGGCCTGCGACCCCGGTTGTCACAAATAGCGATTTTTCACATAAAAATGGTAACTTCCCATGATATATGATTGTTATGCCTTTAATAATCATATATCAATGCACCCCTCCACAATTATCCAAAATCTGGAAAAGTTCGGGAAATGCCAATATATTCAATCATAAAACACCCCAAATTTCGATGCACATAAAAGAAATCAACCCGGTGCTTCCCGATTTCCATAAATAGTGAGAAAACAACAAGGTCCCATTTGTTGAAATTATAAGGCAATTGTCGGGTATACATCACTATATTACCCCGAACAAATGCCAACCCGAGGAAAAGTCAAATAAGTGAGTTTTGATCCAAAAATATGACGGCATATTTTTATATTTTTGCATTATAGTTAGGGAGCCCGCATATGTTCCATTTACACTTTTGCGTACAAAAGGTTTGACCCCCTAAAGTTGGTACCAATAATGGAACATTCTGAAAAACCGATTTCTTAAGTTGCGCATTCCTGGGGTTTAGGGGCCACTGAACCCCAAAAAGTGCCAAAAATCACTTCTATTTACACTTCCGCGTACATCGATGAATTTTGGTTTGATGATACTCCTAAGTGTACTGATTAAGAAAACACAACTTAAGAAAGGGATTTTCCTGGGGTTTTCAGATAAGAAAGGGGGTCCCATGCTGAACCCCAAAACGTGATTTTTCACTTTTTTTTACACTTTCGCGTACATCCATAATTTTTGGTCTCAAAGTACTTTGATATATACTAATTATAAAAACACAACTTAAGAAGCAACTTTTCCTGGGGTTTTAAGATAAGAAGGGGGTCATCGGGTCACCACTCAAAACGTAAAAAATCACTTTTATTTACATGATTGCATTCGTCCAACGTGTGTGTATGTGCGCACACCCCTGGAACGTTGCACTATTACAACCAATACATCCCTAAATCGATACGATCAACTTAAGGACGTGACACATATTTTGCGAAATATTGTTACACTGGTTGTATTAGTTGTTGTTGACTATAATCAAGATGGCTATTGATAGCGTATATACCCTGTGCCAATGCATTCTCTTATATATGCGAGTCGACCATAGGTCGCCTCGCATATATAAGAGAATGCATTGGCCTAACAATTGTTTTTTCATTTTTTTTAAATAAATGTTTCTTACAATTTTTAGGACATAAAATAAAAAATATATATTACCCTGCAGGGAGCCCCACACATATGTAGAAGCATATAGAAGAGTGTCGTCTGCTCACGTTTGTCTGGGGCTCTGTATAGGTGAAATTATAAAATTGTTAAAGAATACAAGAAACAATTATTAAAATTATAAAAATTGTTAGGCCAATGCATTCTCTTATATATGCGAGGCGACCTACACTGACAATAAATTCGGTTTTTATTGGTATTGATCAATACCAAATCTGATTCCCTTGGTTTTGATCAAAACCAAATCTGAATCCCTTGGTTTTGAGGACATGTTCAATACCATATATTGGTTTTGACCGATAGTCTTCAAGAGTTATCGTTACTGTTTCCGTGGAGCACACGGCCAGATTGGAGGTCGCCATTTTATTTCGAAGCGACTGAAACACATTCTAGTGTTAAAATCACAGCAAATAACTTTGACTGGTTCAATGGGTGATCACAGATATGTTTCCTGATGGCCGGACAATCTTATCTTCGGGAATCTTGACATGTATGTATCTACAAACTTTTAATTATAGGATGCTTTCGGTTTCGACTTCAACTTTACACGAAATCTTCACACATATTTTGTATCAGCACAAAAGCTCATATATGGGCACCAACACGATAGAGAAGTGACAGAACATTTCAAACTCAACAAATAAGATTATGCCTTTGTCAATGGATAAGAGATAACAAATTTTCATCAAAAAGACTTCAAGTTGAAAAATAAATTTCTCAGTAAATTTGATAAAAATTTGTCATGCTGTTTCAAATTGGTCATGTTCACAGTAATTTATCAGGTTCAGAACTTTAGGTCATGTTTATGGAATGGCATGTACTTTTACATTTATTCCTTATTTGCGCTTAAGCTTAAATCACTTACGCGTAAATGCAAATTATTTTGCTCAAATGCAATTCATTTACGCTTAAGCACGAAAAGATCATAATTTTCATATTTATGCTTAAGTGCAAATAAGAAGTAAATATTAAAACCATGTCCCATATTGTATGGGAGTTCAAATTCACATTTAATAGCCAATTACGCTTAAGTGTAATGCATTAAGACATTACGCATGAGCGTAATTCAGATTTCCATTATGTTTTTCAAAGCATCATCTATTAAACTTAAGCGTAAAGCCATTACGCTTAAGCGTAATGTCGTTATGCTTAAGCGTAATGTCAATACGCTTAAGCGTAATTCATATTCCATATGTGAAAACTCCCCTGAAGCTGAAATGGATGCAGCCAATTCCTGATGCTAGTAACTTTTGACAAATATCGAGCTTAGATTATATCATTATATGTAAGATAATAAGGCTATACAAAATATGTTATGCTTAAGCGTAATGGCAGTGCGCTTAAGTGTATTTTTCAATTTTCAGTGCTTTATGACTAATTCGATTTTCTCAATATTAAATCTATTTTGAACCCTTAAGCATAAGTAGCTATTAAATATGAATGTGGCCTCCCATACCAATATGGGTGAACCACAAATCAATCTTTATTTAGACCGATCTGTCTAAATGTGTTGGGCAATCAGTCTAAACAGATTGAATGTTGACAATTTGCCAATAGACAAGACATAAAATTTTCATAAAAAAAAATCTTAAAGTTGAAAAAGACATTTGGCAGTTTATTTGATAAAAAGTTGTCATTCCGTTTGAAAATTATCATGATTCATGGGAATTTATCAGGTCTAGGTGAATAGGTGTATGGGAGGCCATGCGCAAATTACTTAGACTTTAGAATCAAAAAATTATGGATCATATTTATGCTCAAGCGCAAATAAGGTACAAATGTTAAAATTGCATCCCATATTGGTGAACCATCGAATGTTCTTTATTTGACCGATCGGTCTGAAACGTCTAGACCAATTGGTCTAAAGTATTCCTGTCAGTACCTTCTCTGACACCGGTCTAACTAAATTGTAAGAGAAGGAAAGCATTTTCACATTTATTCATTAGTTGCGCAAAAGTGCAAATTATTTACTCTTAAGCACAAATTATTTACGCTTAAGTGCAAATTATTTACAAATGAGCACAAATCATTATCATTTATTCTTAAGCACAAAATTGACAAATGGATCACCCAGACCTGTTTGAATTTTATAATATTTCATTAATTAATCATATAATCAAAATGAAGATAATTATGTCACAACATAGACATAAAAATTTGATGGGCTTACTAAGGCTAAGGGGTTACTTTTTCCACCCGCACCCACTGAATAATTATTGTTTTAAATATAAAAACTTAAAGTCATTAGCTTCACTCCCGGTGGGCATATATTTGATGTCAGACAGAACTGTGCCCGATATACCACAAGAAAGGTCATAAAAAACTAGAAAGAAAACCCCAATGTGGCATATTATTAGTGCGGTACTCGCCCTGTATTAAATTGTTGAAAACTGCGATCAGAGTAAGAAATCTTCTCAGATACTAACACATTTTCGGAGCGAATCAGCGCGCGGAGTCTCATTGAATTATATTCGGAAGAAATCGGAACCACCCGAATAACGACGATCGGCTGGCACGCACGACTGGGAGAACAGCCAAAACAAAGGCCGGCATGTCGATAACGAAAGTAGATTCAACAAAAAGAGAAAAAAATAAAAAAATAATAGGGGGCCTATCATAGTTTTTGCATTCAAGTTTTCTAAGTAAAATGTCGACAATTATTTGGCAACTAACAAAGTTTTCACACTCTGTATATATATTTATATATATATGGAATTTTTGCAAATTTAGGAGAGAATGAGTACGTATTCACAGTGTGCAAAAGACGATTGGCACACCTCCGAAATTATCCAGGTTCACCAATAATAAACAAATCTGGGAATTCTGCCTTCTAATATAACGTCAACATATTTGGCCGAATACAAGGTGAAGTTATCTGCATGCGAATTATTGACTTCTGTAAATGTAAATTATAAGCAATATTTCAATAATATTTGACATCACAATAGACCAATCGTGCTGAGCTAGATCGATTGGTCTTCCTGACACTGTTGTAAGAGATTTCTTGAATATTGAAAATTTTTTTGCTTGAAGATTTGTTCAAATTTATGATGAATATACCAGCAAAAAATTATACATTGTCTTTCATTAGTTTCAAAATTGTCTTTCATTAGTTTCAAAATGAATAAGAATAAGTTTTTTTACAAAAAAATGGTTGTAACTTAAAAGAACAATTTAGATTAGGCCTACTCCCTTTATCCAAGATTCATGCTGGCTGTGAAAGACCGATGGGATTATTTTAGCCCGATCGGTATATTTTAGCCCGATCGGGCTATTATTGATTGATCGGTGGTTCACCCAGACCTGTAGGATATGCGCACTATAGGATATAGATAAGGCGTTTTATGTATGGGAGGCCTATTTCACTTGAAAGAACAATTTATAGTAGGCCTACTCCCTTTATCCAAGATTCAGGCTGGCTGTGAAAGACCGATCGGTCTATTTTAGCCCGATCGGGCTATTATTGATTGATCGGTGGTTCACCCAGACCTGTAGGGTATGCGCGCTATAGTATATAGATAAGGCGTTTCATGTATGGGAGGCCTATTTCACTTGAAAGAACAATTTATAGTAGGCCTACTCCCTTTATCCAAGATTCAGGCTGGCTGTGAAAGACCGATCGGTCTATTTTAGCCCGATCGGTCTATTTTAGCCCGATCGGGCTATTATTGATTGATCGATGGTTCACCCAGACCTGTAGGGTATGCGCGCTATAGTATATAGATAAGGCGTTTCATGTATGGGAGGCCTATTTCACTTGAAAGAACAATTTAGAGTAGGCCTACTCCCTTTATCCAAGATTCAAGCTGGCTGTGAAAGAACGATCGGTCTATTTTAGCCTGATCGGTCTACTTTAGCCCGATCGGGCTGTTATTGATTGATCGGTGGTTCACCCAGACCTGTAGGATATACGCGCTATAGCATATAGATACGGCATTTCATATATGGGATACCCATTTCACATTTATTATTCATTTACGATCAAGCGCAAATATTTCGCAAAATAACATCTATCATTTGCGCTTCAGTGTAAATCATTTGCGCAAATAAAAATTAATATGCATTGATATCACCCCCCTGAATTAATTTTAAATGGCACAGACCCACCATATGAGGGATTCACCCCCCCCAGTAACCCCAATATCTCTTTTATGACCATGGAAATGGTAGAGATATGTGCAGGATATATCTCTTTTATAAAATATACTAGATCTCTGGGATGGAGACACAAATTCTTGGGGACAGGGATGCTGATAATATGAAAATTGGGGTTTCCCCCAATTTCAAGTCCATAAGTACACCATATGAGGGAAGCGAGTCCCCAGTAACCCCGAATTCCATATTTATGGCCATGGAAATGGTATATATCTGTGTAGGAGATGTCCCTTTAATAAAATATACTAGAGCTCTGGGAGTGAGGCACCAATTCTTGGGACACCAGGGACAGAGATGCTGATATATGCATATGGAAATATTTTTTCTTCAATGTTTCAGTATTATATGGGGCTACTACTATGGGTCCATGATAATATACTATGAGATGGACTCTATCATTCACAATCAGAGGGAAGTATAAAGGGAGTGTTAGGTATTTGCGCTTAAGCACAAATATATTGATAGACATATACTTGCGCTTAAGCGCAAATGATTCATTTTCACATTTTATATTAACTAATTGCATTTAAGCGTAAATCAGTTACGCTTAATGTAATCCTTTACGCTTAAGCATAATTGACTTATGCGTTATCATAATACATTGGAATTATATTAAGAGCAATAATTTCATCGGCTGTCTTACCTTATATGTATATTTGTATAATCTGATGTATGTTAACTTACTGGCATTAGTAATGTGGTTGCATCCATTTCAGCTTGAGTATGTGGAGTTCAATGGGGGTGTATATGAATTACGGTTAAGCGCAACTCATTTACGCTTAAGTGGATTTCATTTACACTTAAGCGGAATTGAAATGAATTATGCTTAAGCAAATACATGTACCTATCTCCAACTGGTTTCCTCAGTCTGAACATCCATCTTAGTATGGGATCTGGGTGGAGTCCTCACCTATGTTTGAGTAATGTTTTATGGCCTGAGTTAATTTGAGTTTAGAGCAAATCACATGGGAGTCTTTTTTACATTTATTATTTATTTGCATACAAATATTTGCGCTTAAGCATAAAGCAATTGCGCTTACTTAGTGCACATACACAACACTTCTTTACTTCCATCCAATTTTAACTGTCAATTAATGATTGAGTCCATCTTATGGTATATTTATTTGGGCATATATAAACTCAAAAATTGAAGAAAACATAATTCCATATGGATATCTATATCACTATCGCTGTCCCAAACAAATACGGTCTGTACTAGAATAGTGAATAGCAATATGGCACACATGTAGCATTGCACAGGTAATTAAACAGTTTGAAATACACATGTAAGACAACTCTTTCTGCACGAGACTGTACCTGCTGTAGTTCGATCATAAAATCGGTCAACGATCTGCAACGATTACAAATTTCTATAAATAGTAACATTTTCAACTGTTACCGTTGTTCATTGCTCGATCATGACCACTTTGATTATAATTCTTTCATAACTCGGTCAATGTTCTTCCGTTGGTGATTTCAGGCAATAATTCCTTTTATATCCCTCCCATTCGAATTGACTATACCGCTTGTTTTTCGTTTTATTAAGCTGATGTTACGCTATTCCAGCAAACGGCCTCCCTCCACGGAAGCTATTTTCTGAGAACGAAAGCCGACTCAATCCCGACCAAGTCGGAAGTGTTCGGGTGTTTCCGCGACTGCACACGACAACTCGTTTGTGTATTTATTTCGCGTTTACAGTGGAATTATTCGTCCCGATTGAGGGAAAGTAAATAGTTAGTTACGTGGCCGTATAATTAGTACAAACTGATATCTGGTTAGGGCATTTCGTGTATGGGGGTTATTTTATTCAGTCTTTCCACAGAATAACGCAGGGAACTCAATTGTGAGGTTCAATTTACGTTTCACATCACTTTAATGCTAACAACAGTTGTATGATGTTTTATTTATATGGACATTACTACACGTCGTTCAATAAATGGACCCAATATTTACGACCTATTTTAATCATGCACAAATTACAAATCAAAAAATTATTTGCAAGTATTCGTATCTTCGAATTATTGAAAATTATGAAATTAGCACATGCTGCACGACCACTGAGCCTCACTTGTGTCTACTTGCTGCCCACGGACCCAAACAGGTAAGGTCATATAGGCAGAAAATTACGGCATACAAACTGATTACCCGTATAATTTTCCTAAAAAAATAAATTACCTCGAGGCAGCTTTTAGTTTCCCTCATGATCTTTCGGCAGACATATATTCTCAAAATATTTGTCTTCACATTGATATAATGACCACTATTCATGTGGTTCTATCAGTGTCTACTGTTAACACAATGAAGTCATGATAGCAATTTTTTTACCTGTCTTGTTGACTTATAAAATAAATTAAGAATTTCCTCGCGTGGGCTTGTTATATTGTTACATCAGCCGGGACATCTCGGTTAGTGAACCTTCAGACGACCACGATTCAATCGTAAGTGGAAGGATTTTCGTCATAGAAAGTAACAGGAAGATGGAGTGCACATGCTCACGTCTAAATCGTAGAACAAAAAATAATATCAGACAGTGTTTGATTTTAGATACGATATCGTGGCGTATCCTTGGTTACATCCACTTGCGACGTAATCGCAGTCGTGTGTATGTAAAAATCGTAGCTGGAAATGGTCGTAGGGTAGTCAATCACATGCTTTAGAACAACCTACGATAGAATAATGCACGTGACATCGCAATCGTCTGAACAAACTATCCACGATCTCGTCGGGCCCGATCCCTCCACTTACAATGTGTATCGTGGTCGTCTGAAGGTACACTTAGCCGAGACGACACAGTCTGCGGGGACAAATCAATCATGCTGTTATGTGAGCTGAGACAACTCGGTTAGCTGGGACAATTCGGTAGTCAACGTCAACCGAGTTGTCCCAACTAAAGCTAACCGAGTTGTCCCAGCTAGCTAACCGAGTTGTCCCAGCGAACTCGGTTTGACGAGGCTCATGTAACAGCACACCATTATTTTAGTCAGTCAGCACAGAGGACCTAGGCACCCGGCAGACCGGGTTATCCCGGCTAACCGAGTTGTCCCGCTCATGTAACAAGCCCCTAAATACATAGGCCTACAGGGCGCTCAAAGAATTCTTGGAAAAATGACCACATCATGCTTGATTCTAGTTTGCAATTTGGGAACTACGCATTCATCAATATTTAACACATTTACCAGCATTTACAATGATTATTCACAAGCAAATTCTTGATGAATATATAACAATTAAACAAAGTGATTTATTTACAAACATCAATTTCAATGGAAAACTACATTACTTCCGAATGGACACTCGGAACTATCGGATCGTTCACTGAAAATGTTCCGTTGCGCTGGAAGGCGAAGATAAAATTATTGGCGCAATCAATAATCGCATTGAAATCACACCAAATTTAATTGTAATTGACCCACTCAACCCGCTGTCAGTTCATAATCTAGTTAATCCACATTACTTCATGATTGGGAAATCATCAGATAAAAATAATGTAATTGTTCTTGCAAAGAATTGAATATTTCTCAATCCAGTCGGCGGGTGGGGGGGGGGGGTTTCAGGGCACGTATGCCGGGGTGGATGTGTGGTCGACGGGACCAAAAAAAAATTTCTGCAACTCAATTTTTTTTTTCCTGCATATATTGTTTACTGTTTTTCCAATGAGTTTGGCTTAAAGGTACTCAATCCGATCAGACGCTCCTAAATTACTATTTCTTTGGCTTCGGGGTTATTAATTGGTTTAAACAGAAAACTCGAGCGGTAATAATTTACCATTCAATTTTTTCTGTTTAAACTCTAGTTTCTGGCCCAGAAAGAATTTAAATAACTAACTTGAAAAATCTATATCTGATCACGCTGAGCTTTGACAGGTAGGTTCCTTGACACGATTCAAATATATTTTAACCCCGAAGCCAAAGAAATAGTAATTTAGGAGCGTCCGATCGGATTGAGTACCTTTAAAACACCTTAGAATAAGAGAAATAATGTAATTCTAACTGCTAAACTGGCTGCAGGCAGTTATCGTGTTGTATTTTGTTGCAAATTTTGAAATCCAAGATGGCCACTGGCAGCCATGTTTTTTTTAGCCGAATGACCCCAAAATGACACATTCCTATTTACATGTAAATTATGTTAACATCCATGAATGCACAGAAATTCATATACAGCTGTTTACAGTGAATTCCCCCCTCCCTCGCAAATCTCTGTTTTAGTGATAAAATGGGGGTTGGGTGTCCAAATATGGTCGAAAAAACTGCCGAAAACAGAAAAACAATTTGGATGTGGGGATGAGTGAGTCCGAACTAGGGTCGAAAAGTAAAAATCAGCACAAGTGCCTGAATTATTTTCCGAGCTCACCCCCTTATCCAGTTAGGATTCTCTCTTAACTAAAATATGGTAATACAGACCAAATAAGGAATTTACTATGATAGTATTGTGAGTTGTAAGTTGTAGATGCACCAAACACAAATCCAAATATAAGGAAATGATGTATTATCGTGACTCTGCTTATAAACAATTCACTGCTCTTTTTGCTCGACTTGCATTTTCTCTGACACAAAGCGTGTTTTGTGAATAATATCACATTCATATAATAATTATTCTATACTATATAATAGTATCTTCTTGAGGAAATTATCATAATTTGATAAATGTTATTTCTAAACTATAACCTAAATGAAGGCCGCCCGCCCCGAAGTCATGAAGAATGTGATTACTAACACCCCCCACCCATGATGGGTATTTCACCTGTCATCAAACCATGCTACATGTATGACATGCCTGCAATAATGTTTTCTTTGTTTGAAATCCTATATGTCGTGGCCAGTACATTGAAAAGATTTATATCCAGAACAATATGTGATATTTTAAGTAAATCTATAGATGTACATGTCATTTCATATACTAGTGCATGTCCAAGCCTTGAAATGGTGTGCCTGTCATTTGCAGAATGATGTCCCCAGAGGGTGAGTTTAGTGATGGTACCCCGCACAGTGGGCTAGAATCACCAAATACACCCTCTGGAGAGCTCATGCTGCTTACACCTCAGCAGAAGGAGGTTCACAGAGGGTGAATTTGGTGATGCTAGCCCACTATGTGGGGTACCATAACTAAATTCTTTCTCTGGGGACCTCATTCTGCAAATGACAGACACACTATTTCAAGGCTTGTTGGTATCATTTTATAAGACCTGTATGTTATATTTTATAGAGGACTGTCAGCTAGAAGTCTTGCTGTGGAAGTAAATTGACTGGAAGACATACACTGGACCAAAGTTGGAACTTGGATGTATTCAATTTACAACTGTACATGTAAGTTTTTATATAAATACGCATCACTTAGAAGATGTATAATCTGATTTGACGCCCCCTAAATAACTATTTCTTCAGCTTCGGGTTTAAATAATATTTTATTTGAGTTGAGGATCCTATCCCTCAAAGCTCTGAGTTATCAAATCTGTTAATTTTATCCACCTCGATTATTTGTCAGCCTACCAAACATTCCACTGACTTCTTCTAAAAATATGCAGATATACAAGATATTGAGAGGTCTCGCAAGGTAATCGCAAATCAATTTCGGAAGATAACGTTATGAAAAGTAATGTTGGATGACTATTGGCTTTCGGTGTAAATTTCCGTTGTTGTTCATGTTGTAACTGGATGATCCGGGGACAATCAGATCAGATTGTGCACCTTTAACAAAAAGCCTTATGTTGTATGTTTGTTGAATTTAGGTCTAAATTCCCTACCTATGGAAAAGAGTCCAAACAAATAATGTCTAGCAGATTCTGTACTTCTAAGTGTCATGGTATGGAATGAGACTAAATAAAATAATACCTGTGAAGGGTAACTGGAGATTAAAAAAACAGGGGCAATTGGGGGGGGGGTGAATAATCACTGCATTTTGCACTTTAATTCACAGAATACTGATGACACTATATAAACCATAGCCATGATAGCCTTATAAATGGCCTGGTAAATATCCAATAACCTGATGTGCTTTTAAAGACAAATTAAAGTGATGTGAAACAATCCAGTGAGGTGTTCCCGGACCTGCTGATGGAATAATAAACAATCATGCCAAAATAATTTATCCAAATAGTCAGAAAACAACAATTAAAGTCAGTGACTAGTATAATAGTAGTGGGACAATCATTTCAGTAATGTTTATACTCAATAAGGTGCCCTGAATAAAGTAGTAAATGTTTACATTTGTACGTGGTTCAACCGTTGTATTCTCTGAAATGCTACAGTGGATATGGTTGGAATTTTAGTTCTTAATCTCAGGTTTTTGCTACATAATTCCAGTGGGGATAGTGTTTGGATACTAACTGATTGTTTATATGCACCCATATATGCCTGTTTAAAAAAGGGGATGTATTATGCTGCATGTCTGTCTGTTAGTTCGCTTTTGGATTCCAGATGTCAGATGATAACTTTAGATAGTCTCAACTGAGTTGAATGAAATTTGAAATGTGTGTGTTTTAATGTACAAAATACAGGTCAAGTTTGAGTTTTGGTTCAGCACGTCAATTTCACCAGAGTTAAAGGCCTTTTGTTGGAATTGCCATGGGCATATTTTGCCATGTCCTAACAATGCTTTTAATATTCAATGAAATAAGTCTGCAATATATGTCTTTAAATCTGACTTTTCCTAAACATAGTATTTTATGCATTTCTTTTCAGAGTATGTTCGTTCACTGACATTGGAAACTTTAGTACCAGAATGTGCACAGCATACAGAGGAGGCATGTGTGTTATCTGTGCAGATACAATATGTTATTCGTCAACTTTTCATTCATAAATATTGCACCACAATATACAAGTGTGGTGCAGCCTGTGGGAAGTTAGTAACATGCTATGCTGTCAAGTGCTGCTATATTCATCAGATGCGAATATAAAGGAGTTTGCTGATCTTTAAATTTCTACTGCATGACAGGTGTAAAAACAGATGAGCTGTCATTCTTGGGAATGTTCAATATAAGAAGGGTGTGATGAACTATATATTAAGTGTTAATTCATTGCAATTGTTGCAATGGTGAGGTGTGCACATACATCAGGAATATACACTGCTGTGGAAGAATGGCTAGGATGACAATTATTCCTGCTGGATATGTTTGAATTAAAGTTTAATTTTCAAAATCTCACTGTGTCTTCATTGATGTTTATCTTAAAACTTCATTCAACATTGATGCAACCAATTATGTCATTTGGACAATTTACTTCATCTTCGACTATTAATTTTGGTTGCTTATGATATGATTCATGAATGGGGTGGCCCTCACATGTGCAGGCAAATTACATGCCTCAATTTAAGGTTACTGACAGCACTTAAATGGTAGAATAGTCCTCAGAGGTTTGTGATTTCAGGGAATTTTACATGTAATTTGCCACATCTTGCAGCATCTTGTGGAATTTAGTTCTATGCCAGCATGCACACTTGAAAAATTAATCACAAAATTATGTGAGAAACACTTGACTGTTTGCGTACCAACTGTTTCTATCATAATAATTTCAGGACTGTGTAAACAGTAAATAAGTGATAACCGTAAACAAAAAAATTACATGGTCACCGTTTATTTTCTATTTACTTGGCAACCAACATTATTATGGTAGAAACCATCAAAAATAATGGATTTTCGTATAATTTAAGATTTGACCAATTGGCAAAAAGAACCCATATACATGTACATGTATGTTTGTGGGAGGGTATGAAAGGCATAATATAGAAATTTGATAGCCTGTAGCATGCAAGTGATCAGCTGAATTTTTGTACTGGAAATGGAATCTGGTGGCATCTGTTTCAGACTGTCTAAAGCCTTTTTATAATTAGCCCTTTAATATATCAATGGATTGGTAATTATAATAAAAATCAATTTATGACTTGGGTCATAAATTAATTTTCATTATAATTTTACATGTCGAACTTGGAAAACCAAATTCATTCATGTGTTGCATATATTTTGTTGAGTATGGATATGGTACAATAAATGGGTGGATTTAGTGTACAGTACCCTTAAAGGTTGCAGGTTTCATATATAAAACCAGTTTGGGTTTTGATCAAAACCAGTTGGCGCTTGGTATTTGGTTTTGATCAAAACCTAATTTGGTTACATATATGGGACAAAAGTTCAATACCAATTTGGGTTTTGAATGAAACCAATTGCTCAATACCATTTGGTTTTGATCAAAACCAAAATTGGTTTCATATATTGATCAAGTGCTCAATACCATTTGGTTTTGATCAAAACCAAAATTGGTTTCATATATTGATCAAGTGCTCAATACCATTTGGTTTTCATCAAAACCAAAATTGGTTTCATATATAGATCAAGTGCTCAATACCATTTGGTTTTGATCAAAACCAAAATTGGTTTCATATATTGATCAAGTCCTCAATACCATTTGGTTTTGATCAAAACCAAATTTGGTTTCATATATTGATCAAGTGCTCAATACCATTTGGTTTTGATCAAAACCAAAATTGGTTTCATATATTGATCAAGTGCTCAATACCATTTGGTTTTGATCAAAACCAAAATTGGTTTCATATATTGATCAAGTGCTCAATACCAATTGGTTACATATATGGGACAAAAGTTCAAAACCAATTTTGGTTTTTATCAAAACCAGTTGGCGCTTGGTATTTGGTTTTGATCAAAACCTAATTTGGTTACATATATGGGACAAAGTTCAAAACCAAATTTGGTTTTTTTAAAAACCAAAATGTTTAAGAGTGTATGGTCGACTCGCATATATAAGAGAATGCATTGGCACAGGGTAAAAAACCCAAATATATATCTTCTCGAATGTTTCATACAAAGTGGAACAAAGGTTTTGTATATTTTGTTCAGATAATGCTATTGAAGACGAAAAACATTTTCTTTTAGAGTGCAGCTCTTACCGCACACAATGTCTCGAGCTCACAAACCGTATGAAGACACAGTTCTCAGACTTTGAAAGCATGACCCAAACTGAACAGCTTGTTAAAATCTTATCCAACAATGTGTCAAATACATGCACTTCAATTTGTCATATGATCCGAAGATTATTCTCCGCACGTGATGAGCATTGTATCATAAATCAATGAACAAATACAGAATAATGACCCATTGCACATTCAGCTTGACCTTATATTAATATAATTTATTATACTGTTCAATACACAATGTACAATTATATGTTATTATGTATGCATACTGTCCTTATAAGGATGTTTTTGCCAATTAAACTTATCTTATCTTATCTTACAGACACTGGTTTCCCCCCAAATCGCTCGGATTAGCCAAACACAGCAAAAATGACAACTCGCGAAAATATAACGCTACTTTTTCGTAATGGCATAAATTTGCCCTACCAGCAATTCTGCAGGACCCACCAACATCATAGCGAGTTATCAGAGCAATTTAAACAGGGGTTGTACACGTATACTAACATAATTTACTTACGTAAAAGTTGCGGGAAAATCATCATCGTCGGTTGTAGCATAGGTAAATCTTACAAACTGTTTTCCAACCAGCCTTTCTGGCACGAGAAGTGATGAAGTGTCGTCACGCCCAAAACATCCCGAGGACTGATTATAATATTGAATTTCATCTGTCACAGTTCAGAATATAACAGTATAATTAATCAATAAGAGTATTAAGAGTGAAAATTACGTTGCTCGTTGCTCACTGCGAAGTTATTTAACGCATTCTGGAGGAGCTAAAATTTAATTATCACCACACGCATATTTGGCATGTAAGAGGCTCTCGTGGCTGGTAATGCTTGCACTCGATGAGATTGCACATGCATGGGTCGACTATCACACGATCATCGCTGCTCAGCTCTGTTTAATACTATATTCCGATATTCCGAGGACCAATAATCCGAAGACGCCTTATTCCGAAGTCCCATGCATATATTTCGGAGGCTTGATATTCCGAAGACCAGAGGGAAAGGGGGGGGGGGGGCTACAGCATAATATTTTTTCAAACAAGCTGATATTTCCGAATAAATAAGGTATCAAATGGTTTTAAAAATAAACTATCATATGCTCGTAACAGTCAACATGCTATGTTTTTGTCAGCTCCTCATATATTATATTTTTGTGCGTTTGCACATTTTGAATGCGTGGTACTCACCAACCTCGAAACCACGTGATTCCCCACCGTGGTTAGAATATTGGGATCAAATCATGCTCTGACGTGAAATGACTAAATGTTTAGTAATTTCGTGAAACCACTGTGGGGCCATGCAGTCACTTCAGGAAATGACTAAAACTTTCAGTCATTTCATGACTGAAATATTGTGAGTTTCTTTACACACTCTGCATGTGAGGGTCAGTCACTTCGTGATATGACTAAGACTAATATATATCAGATTTATGGAGGCAAGGACTCACTGTGAAAATTCAGTGCTTCAAATGTACTTGCACCAGTGAGCGTGAACAAATAAATTCCAATTTATTATCGAAATGACCATGTATCAAAATGTCACATTGAGATGTCCCTCAAATCAGATCAAGCATAAACATATATCTCGAATTTCGCCCATGTCGGGGCTCGAACCCGCGCCAACATCATCAATCCCAGACTGCGGTGACCGTATGCACCACCTAACGGGGACATCCTTATAAAAGGAAGCCATTGTTATACGGGGACATCCTTATAAAAGGAAGTCATCGGCTATACGGGGACATCCTTATAAAAGGTAGCCATTGGCTATACGGGGACATCCTTATAAAACGAAGCCATTGGTTATACGGGGACATCCTTATAAAAGGAAGCCATTGGCTATTCGGGGACATCCTTATAAAAGGAAGTCATCGGCTATACGGGGACATCCTTATAAAAGGAAGTCATCGGCTATACGGGGACATCCTTATAAAAGGAAGCCATTGGCTATTCGGGGACATCCTTATAAAAGGAAGCCATTGGCTATACGGGAACATCCTTATAAAAGGAAGTCATCGGCTATACGGGGACATCCTTATAAAAGGAAGCCATTGGCTACACGGGGACATCCTTATAAAAGGAAGCCATCGGCTATACGGGGACATCCTTATAAAAGGAAGTCATCGGCTATACGGGGACATCCTTATAAAAGGAAGCCATTGGCTATTCGGGGACATCCTTATAAAAGGAAGCCATTGGCTATACGGGGACATCCTTATAAAAGGAAGCCATTGGCTATACGGGAACATCCTTATAAAAGGAAGCCATCGGCTATACGGGGACATCCTTATAAAAGGAAGCCATTTGCTATACGGGGACATCCTTATACAAGGAAGCCATTTGCTATACGGGGACATCCTTATAAAAGGAAGCCATCGGCTATGCGGGGACATCCTTATAAAAGGAAGCCATTTGCTATACGGGGACATCCTTATAAAAGGAAGCCATTGGCTATACGGGGACATCCTTATAAAAGGAAGCCATCGGCTATGCGATGACATCCTTATAAAAGGAAGCCATTGGCTATACGGGGACATCCTTATAAAAGGAAGCCATCGGCTATGCGATGACATCCTTATAAAAGGAACCCATTGGCTATACGGGGATATCCTTATAAAAGGAAGCCATTGGCTATACGGGGACATCCGTATAAAAGGAAGCCATTGGCTATACGGGGACATCCTTATAAAAGGAAGCCCTTTCACCGAGAGTTGAGAAGAGTATCAGTCTGAACAAGGGTTCGAATTATTGACACAGAACGGATCTACCATTACATTGGAACAGCATAATTCACTTCCTCCGAAATTGTATATGTGGCCATACGATTTCTGGTACAGGCGTATATATATAAGATTTATGGAGGTTGGAATTATTCCAATATTAAATTTTCAGATTGTAGATTATACCACAAGGATGTAGTCCTATATCGAGTATAATTTTCATTATAAAGTATACTTGGCAAAGAACTATACTTAACCCTTTCATGGTGGGAGCTGCGCTGGTGCAGCATTAACTATCCTGTGTCAGTTCATTCTCTGATATATGCGAGTCTCCCATAGGGAGCATCGCATATATAAGAGAATGCGCTTGCTTACGAGGTCAAGGTAAATTTATAGGTATATAAGACAATCCATTGGCACAGGGTTTTCTGGGGTGAAGGAGAAGATCACTCGATCTTTTCGACCATCCCGGGCGCTTCGCGCCCACCCACTCTCTCTCCTCTCACAGGGTTTTCGCAAAATTCCAAGAAACTCCAGTAATGGAACGGTTTTAAATTATATACTTGCACCCTCTCCACTTGGAAACATTTTTATCAGTCTGTTATCTCCGGCAGTTTTTGCAATTACATTGTACATGTATATTGTATCTAAATCGTGTGAATTCGACACTCAGTTAAAATGTCCAATTTGAGACAATAACACCACCTGTGTACGTTTTATTTAGATAGGACCAAGAGTCAATTAATATGAGGCACGTGTTGCCAAATATCTACTTTAAAAATCGGAAGTTTTAACACGTTTTTATCTGTTTTTAGCCTAACACAAATTAAAATGACGGTCTCTTATAAATAGCGTTCATGCTTCCGTCGTCCCAAAGCGGTTGATGATAACGAGCGTTGTCAATTATGAACTTTTGTCAGATTTATCTAATTTCAATACACTGATCATTGTTATTTGTTTAATGATAGACTATACTTCGGGAACATCAATTGATACAGTGGTTTTCTTGACCACATCACAACAATTTTCAGTCATTCAGTCATTTTGTCATACGAAAGAGACCATTTTACACCTTTTCTTTGAACGCGCAGTCTCAAAGTCAATACTGCTTGAATTTCAAGACCATTTAAATGATTCTTGTAATATCTCTTCACAATTTACACAAGAATTTGTAATCTTAGGTATTTTGAAAGACAGCAACTGCAATACAGCAATACTTGATATATGTCTTCTTTTATATAAGAGATATATATATTCATGTAAAATGAAGCCTATTAATCCCTCACTCCAAGGATTCGAATCCGGATATACAAAGCCATAGAAACTTATTTCCCTGCCAATCCAGATTCGAAGAAAGAAATTTGTTTTCGTGAAAGATGGAACATGATAGAAAATCTTCTTAAACATCCAACACTCCAATATTTGTAGATTTTAAAAAGGCGCTTATGCCTCAATAGTTAAACCCTAAATGGTAATTGATAGAGCAAATATAGTAACTGAATTCTACATCATATATCACGCCGTAGTGCATGAAAAGGTGTCTGTGAGCCACTCAATGTGCCCTCTGACCTCCATTCTGGGATATGACGCAATCAGTTTCAAAGATTTCTGCGAACCGGTTGTAGGTTGGTCTACGATGGGGGGTTTGGAGGTCTCTCAGAGTGGTCCCCGACTACTTTTGCCAAATTACTGTGATCCCAGGCATCCCCCAAATGAGACATACCCAGAGATTAATTAACAATTTTAGATTCTACCCCCACCAATACCATTTAACAAAGAGAGATATAACTCACCCTGGACTATAGAAACAAATTGACACATCACTGATTATATAATTTATTTGTTCATGTACTCGAGATGTTATATATTGAGATCTGAATAAAAATTATTAATAAAAAATATGGTTAAAATTTACTAATTATACTATTTATGGGAAATTCAGAACGTAAATTAATTAAAGCTGCATGCACATATAGTTTTTGAAATCTTAAATATTACACACCAACGACCAGTTTAGCTGTCTAATAAGAGAAATTTAAAGTTCTTATGAAGACAAAATATTAATTTATTGTTCTTTATCACCATTGTTGTTGTATACAGAAAGCCCATTTTCGGACAATAATATGTCAAGGTAATATCTAGTATCGCTGCTTCGTCTTTCTTTTAAGTTGAGCTGTGTCTGCAAAATTTGTCCAAACACAAAATGTGCCTTTAACTATTTTATAATTACGTGTCACAGGTAAGAAAGTAGGCTAGGGTATGGAAGAGTTACGCTCTCCCATGCCCTGGATTGAGATAATTTTTTTAATGGTGAATTGTATGCATTTTGTCTCTCTTCCTTTGTTATCCTCTTTTCGCTATAAACAAATAAACACAATAAACACAAATAATGATCGTTTGTACTTGTTTTCAGCTAAAATGATATAATCGTTTGTACATTGTCGTGATGCATAACCATTGCAAATTCATTTCCCCTTTGCCCAGTTAAAGGGGTACTGTACGCCATTTTCATTAAATTTCCGGTGACAAGAACGATCTAATATCGATAATATATAGAAACATAAGTAATTTGAGTCGAAGATGTATTCTGTAAACGCTCAGGTTAATAGGCTATCTTAAAATTTAATAATTTAAAAGTTAATAATTTGATATAAATTGAATTTATGACTGGAGCCATAAAATGGCGTCAATTAAATTACGAATTTCCGTAATCAAACAAAGTAATTGAGGGATACTGGATTGTTAAACCGATCGCACACACGATCGCTTAAAATATTATGATGATACGGGGAGAACACTCAAGCCACTCACTGACTAGCGACGATACAATAACTTAAATGATTATATGGGACTAGTATGCCTATAATATAACTTTTATTTGATTCATTTGGTTGAAAACTGTACAAAAATTACTCGACAACGACAATTTGTATTTTTGCATTCCGGTAAATTTGTCATCCGTAACACTACTTCGTACTCAACAGACTTTCAAGTAATGAAAAAATTGTTACCTTATTCTCCGAATCGGAGACTGTAGAAACCAACAACAACATTTGGCGTACAGTACCCCTTTAAGTGACAAGACATACCTTTATAAATATTGATTAATTTGGTGTGAAATCGGACATAGCATCTTTAAAATATGGGTCGGTCGCCTGCGTCCGCCCTCAATAGTAGACCTGGTTCGAAACCTCTGTATTGAATATGTACTTTCGCATCTAGCAAGTGGAAGGTGACCGTGACTGTGTATGCCTACATTATTACACTGTGACAAATGATGGCAATTATATAAGGTATGATAAGATTCTCGTCAATGGGAACAGGCATTGCGTGTGACATAGGTGGACAAAAATTCGATAGATATATATTGCACAAGTAATTAACTATACTCGTATTTCAATAAACCTATCTGATCCCAACACATGCTCTACATCTGATAACCGTAAAGGTGTACCGACAAACAACAAAGCCGTTCACTTTAGAAAACAGATATATAAAAACACTCATGAATGTGCCAATGATATAACAGGTTGTAATATTTTACATGCTCGAGCATCGAATTCTATGTAAATCCGTTCCAGTCGGTCGTCATCGAATCTACAAACTGTACCACACACATGCCAGTTGTCTAAAATAGCCAGTGGCTTATTTGCTATTTATAATCACCACTTTGAGAGATGATAGGGATATATTGTTCATTCCTCCACTCAGAGATACATTATATACAACACACTATACAATTACATAATATAGAAACCATACGATGGGCTGATATTCACACAAACCCATGCGTGCTATCTTAGCACTGGAAATGGGCGCTAAATTAGTTTGTCTCAGGTTGAGTGTGGATACAAGTAATGGTGATAATTTTGTCGTGGAATTGCATGGGTTGTAGAGTTTGACCCTGTGCCAATGCATTCTCTTATATATGCGAGTCAACCATAGGTCGCCTCGCATATATAAGAGAATGCATTGGCTTAACAATGTTTTATCATGTTTTTTAAATAAATGTTTCTTACAATTTTTAGGACATAAAATAAAAAAAACATCCATTACCCTGCAGGGAGCCCCACACATATATAGAAGCACATATAGAATAGTGTCGTCTGCTCATGTTTGTCTGGGGCTCTGTATGGGTGAAATTATAAAATTGTTAAAGAATACAAGAACAAATTATTAAAATTGTAAAAAATTGTTAGGTCAATGCATTCTCTTATATATGCGAGGCGACCTATGGTCGACTCGCATATATAAGAGAATGCATTGGCACAGGGTAAAAAAATCCCGACTTCCGACTGGATTTGATATGGCGGGTCACATATAAGTAACGCATGTTGTCTTTATTATGAAAGTTGTGTATTGAGTGTGGAATCGAAAGAGTATACCCGGATGATGGCGAAGGGACGCAGTATGATCTCACGGCAGTGGGTACCGTTCAGCAGATAAGCCGGAACTCGGTTAAAAGAGCCACAGTCCCGGGCCGACCGGAACTAATACATTTACAACACTGTCGGCGCGAAATGCTCTTTTAATATTTCAGTTAAGTGAAAATACAAATTTGTAAATAAAATGTTTTAATTTATCAAATCGCTTAAATGGGCCGAAGTTCAGGGCCCCGTGGCCCCTCAGTATACACTGCTGACTAAACGCTCCCGAAGAACGCCTGTTTGAGCTCGAAATGTGCGCGAAGCGCACAATGGTACCAAAGCCCCATATATAGGCAGTGTACAAATGGGCCACAGGTCGTGCACAATGGGACAGCGCGATTCTAACACAGGGGCCACAGGAGCATGCGTCAGTTAGTATAGTAACAATGTAATATATCTTTATTGTGTTGCGTGTCAAATGTACATGCCTCATAAGATCAATGGAGTAACTAGCCATGGTTCGAAGGGTTCGGACGAGTCCGACCTGCATGTGAAGCACAATGCTACATTGTCCGACCATGTCCTGTCTACACGATGGACGTTCTCAGGACATACATTACACTGTGTGTTATCAAAATTACATTAATGTCGGCCATATTCGAACAGGTAGCGAAGACATAATTTCGATTTACAGCAGAGACACAACAATTATCCCAAGATGGAAATAGTTCGATTTTAATTTACTCTTTGGACGCTTACGCTTAGTATTGCATGGCGCTATTTTAGATATTAATGTTGTGACCCGAATACCCTCAAACTGAAGAATTGGTAGGCGTCCAGAGGACCAGAACCTTTCGTACTAAACTATTGGCATTAATCCACTTGCTTCTTAATCCAAATACTCGCACAGTATATCCATTTGTCGTACACGAACTACCAGTGCAGTGGTTCGATTATAGCTTATGTAAGGGAAATGAAAGTTTGGTGCGTGATGCGACCATCATATCGGATAATGCCTCATCTACAGCTGACGAATTCGCATCAGAGCGAACGCCTTAGAGCAAACTGCATGCATATATGTTGAAGCGAGTGGGGGGGGGGGGGGGGGTAAATACATGTCTTAGTGAAATAAAGTGTTTCCACGCCTCCATGCACTGACAAGAAAAGCATACTACACTTATTAACCTTTCCATTTCACGCACGCGAGCACCAGAAAGTAATAAAGAACATTTATTTACCTGTCATTTTTGACGGGCAATCCCCTAGTATATATATAGAGGATCCCTAACGAGTTATGTCGGGATATAAGAGTTTGATAAATTTCATATCCAAAAATAACGAGTTGCAGATGAAAAATAAGGGCCAGACGACTCAGACGAATGGTATTTTTTCACGGGTCACCACCAAGTGTTTGCTCTTAATTTGCTAATTTATACCGTAGAATTAGCCCGTGGTGACAATATGATTTCCCATTAGGCATTACGATTCATATGTTATAGAATGGTCGAAATTAGTATTATTTGTAACTGAAAAATACATCTTAGTTCTTCTATTACGATCATAGTTTTGATGAAATTTAAATCCTCAATGCACATTGTGACATACAATACTTAAGAAACTTTGAAATTGAAGAGGATCAAACTAGTTATCTGCCTCGTGGAATATAATCCAGGAAAAGACTGTGTGATGTGTTCACCTTTCACTGACTACTGTATAAATATGGCTGTAAATAAACACGATAATACAACATGTAGCTAAAAAGCCCATCATTCAGTTACGAGTAATACTAATTGCGTCCATTCTATCTTATGAATATTGCCTGCCCTTTTAAGACATAAAGGAAGAAAGCTACATGCATCGCAGTTAAAACTCAAATGTATGTACCTGTAAAAGTAAAACATCTTAATGGCATACTTTTTGGTAACATGTAAGGAGTGAAATTGTCCAGTCAATTGGAAATACAGTTTTTTTTCAACAGGTAAATGCGTACATCACGACAATATATCAGTCACAGCTAGTTGGGATAGATACCTTCAAGACAACAGCAAAGCCCGTAATAACTATGATTTGACGACAACGTTCTTATATATAGTCCCACATCTGTCGATGGAATTTGATAGCATGATACATCAAACTATGTATACTAGTATCGCAAGAAATTCGTGAGTAATAAAAGTAAGGGGCATGAAAATAACGTAATTACGGACGCAAGACAAGACGGATCTGTGCATTGTACAGAATGAATACACCTGATCATTTCACTGAATACAAACAATCAATAATAAATAATACATATCAGAAGAGTCAGATTCAATCATACTGTATGGGGTCACTGCCGTATATAATTTGGTCGCCGATAAACATATTGTTAAATTTTGACGGCATGAACTTGGAAACACGCACATTTTTAACTTTGAGGGGGCGCATAAAGCAACGGTGATTGACCGTAAAACTGATGAAACGGTACGGGACCGTCGGATCTTCTAAGAGTGTATTTAAGAACCATTAACCATTAACCCGTTGGAAATTATAACCCCATTAAATTTACTGTTATGGTATGAAAACTATTGAAAATGTCTCTGTTTTTAGGTACCAAGAACTTCTTTAAAATAGATTGTTTTCAAAGGTAAAGTTCATATATCCATGTTATCGTATCTGAAGATCGTGAGAGGAGACTTAATTATTCCTTGATTCGTGAAATTTAATGATTATTTTCATTTAGAAAGGCAACTACTCATAACTACTTTCAATATTGAGAATTGCCATGTCATGCCTGTTGATCAATGCCAAATTGGATTAAGAGGAGTTCTGGGTCATGAGTTCATTACCAAGTTAAAGCTGAGCACCATATCGCTTAATGCTGTGGCCAAATTACATTTGCTCGCGGCTTGAGTGGATCACATTTCATATCAACATTTGTTTTCATTGGAATAGTTGTAATTTTTCGTTACGCCATCAGTTTGCCCTAACAGCATCACATCAATTCAACAGGATCCACCAGCATCATAGCATTTTATCAGGACAACTTGACTGGGGGGGGGGGGGTGTAAATATTGCATGCATGATATATGCACACTGAAATTATATACGTTTACCTCTCTTGCTAGATTAAAATTTAAATTTGTGTCTGTTCAAGAGAAACGAGTTAAAACATAAGCCGGCCATTGTACAATGTTTAGCGCTGCTGTAGGTAATTATATAGTGAGACACCACGTAGCCTTGTTACGCCACCTAGTGTGGTGTTACTTGCATTTGGTTTTTTTATATCGCATGGAGTACAGGGCGAATGTATTCTTGGAGATTGTTTGTACCTTACTCAATCGTACCGATATAATCACGTAGATGCCGAAATTGTAAAGTTAACGCCAGCGGTGTATAATACGTTTATGAAAATATGATAAATCCTATCGATAGAGTCAGGACAGGCTCAAATTGTAAACTTAAAGTCACCGGTGTAATAATATGTTGTTGAAAATATAAATAATCTGATAGCCTGAAAATATTGTATAACCTATTGGGAGCCCATAATAAATGGGAATAACCTATTGGGAGCCCCTTCTGTATTTTATGGAGATTGTTTGTACCTTACTGAATCGTACCGATATAATCACGTAGATGCCGAAGTTGTAAAGTTAACGCCACTGGTGTATAATATGTTTATGATAAATCGTATCGATAGAGTGAGGACAGGCTCAAATTGTAAACTTAAAGTCGAAAATATAAATAATCTGATAGCCTGAAAACATTGTATAACCTGTTGGGAGCCCCCTGGTGTAGTGAACTGAATTATGGGTAATTTTAATTGGAGTGCGCATGTCTGTTTTTTTTGTAGTAACGGCCATCTTTTATTTTCTGCATGCGCAGTCTATATGCGTTCTTTTGGGGAAATTCGCTATTTTGGTTAAGTGAAACAATGGTATGAGTTCAATGTTTGTTTGTATATAAGAAAGTATATTGAATTTTGGAGGCCGACAATTGTATCTATTTGAAGATTAAAAGTTGCTTGTGTGTATTTAGCTGTGCATGGTTCGTTAATTAGGCCAGCCTATTGTCATATTAGAACGTCTCCAATAACATACAACCTCTCTGCAGTTAACATTGTGAATTTGGCAACAGTCCAAGCAGGCCCTCTAATGGAGCACTGTGAATTTGGCAACAGTCCAAGACACGTGGGGTATATATAGAATACACACGTAGTGTTTCTGAATACCAAATTTACACCACGAGTGGGATTGATGGTTTACCACACGAGCTTTAGCGAGTGTGGTAAATCATCAATCCCACGAGTGGTGTAAATTTGGTATTCAGAAACACTACGTGTGTATTTTGTTTATACCATGACCGGTACAGGAGCAACAACTGCTATGAAATCGAAATAAACCCACTTAAATTAAGATGATTCTGTCGCACCATTCACAATCATCCCCGTTGTGTTCCCCACACTTGGCCGTACATCGACGTACACTATCACAGCTGATCAGGCGTATTGATACATTGAATTAGGTCAACATTCAATTGTACGAATATGGTATCATTGTAGCCAATTCACAATAAACTGTAATCATGATGAAACCGCCATAAATAAACAACATGAATATATATATGGGAATACGAATTTAATGAATATAAATATAACACATTGCGGGAACTTTTTTTTCTCCGCCGTACAGTGAACAGGAAACCACGAAAGTCATTTTGAAATCCACCGTTTGTTGTTCGAGTTTTTTACGTCTATTTCTTGAAATATATGTTCAATTTGTTGATCTGGATGTGATTTCCACGGAAATAACTGTTCGTTTTTATCGCATTAGTGAGTATAATATTCAATTGAATCGAAAGTATCAAATTGTTTTCATCGCGAGGCGCTACATTTTAAAAATAGAGTGATTTTGATCGAGGTCATGGAAGGTTAATGAAAGGTCAACTCGGATGTAGTTCTACTATGGGTATAAACTTTAACCATTGAAATGCCATTAAAACGTGTTACCCACAGTAGAAACGTGTTACCCACGGTCGGACTCCTGTTCACACACAGTAGGGTGTACAGCACAAATATATTATATAGCATGTTTGTACACAGTACAATAGGGAGTCATGGTATAAAATAACTGAACACCTGTGGCCAACTTGATCTCCAGAATGTTTTTAAGTGGAAGGGACAGTGTAGTGGGGTGGGGGTGGAAGTTAGATTTTGAGTGTGTATGATTCACAACTTTTGTAAAAAAAAGTTAATGCACATGTAGTTGGAAATTTCATACATTATTACACTACAACATAAAGGTTAAAATACATGGTTACCATTGCCTGGTATCCCAACTAGTAATTATTGTCCCCATTATGATGGGGACGGGGATCGAATGATGGAGGTATTTTGAGGGGGTGGGAGTCACAACTGTTATAAAGAATTTTAACAGTTGGAAATTTCATACATGATTACACTAACTTTTTGTCCCCATTTATTTTACTGCTGTCTTGTTTGTTACTGTATTCCTGATATGGAAATAATAAAGAGCATTTATTACGCCACCTGTGGTGTATCTAGCTGCTGAGATTTTGATATTGCGTGGTGGACAGGGCGAATGCATTGTGGGGCTTTTATTTATAGAGTTGGAAATTCCGTTTATTTAAAAGTCGGAACTACGCGACCAGTAGCCCAAGTCCAGTAAAACGGTTCGTTATAGGTGCTGGTTGTTATTGTTATTTTAACGGAATTCTGAGTTGGTCATTCGCGAAACCAATATATTTTATATTCTATAATTAAAACCGTGGGTATATAATATATGATCCTCTTTATGGATATTGTAGGAAGGTAAATTTAGCTAAAGCGGTGGGATATCTTGCAAGACAACACATTTCGGTTTGCGCTATAACTGCTCAATGTTTTAAGGTGTTACACAACGTCTGATAAAAAGAGTTCTATCGGGAATATTCACACTATTTTTTCAGAGAACATGCATAGAGTAAACATAGTCCTATCGGACTATCGTAAAGTAGTTCCGTTTAATTCGGGATTAATTAACCCTCAGACTGCCGAAACTGCCGACAATAAATTCGCTTGTTCGTGTCCGCCGAAAAGCAAACTTGCCTGTTTAGAGGTCCCATTTTCGTGGCTAATGGTGATAGAATCACAATTTTTCAGTCAAATTCATGGATAAATTACATTACACTTAATCGGCTTATGTCCGCGGCCATAAACCTGCGTTTTGATAACAATTTATTTGAGACAAACTGTTGCGCGGGTATCAGTCGGCGCTTATCGGTTGAAGTTATTATGATCGTGCAGCCTGCGCGTGCAACAAGTGTTCAAATACAACAGAAGAAAAAAATACTATGTCAAATAAATAACGTCATCAATGGACAGACAAGTTTCATTTCCGCGGGACACGAAAAAGCGAATTTAATGTCGTCAGTTTCGGCAGTCTGAGGGGTTTAATTAATCTCCTTTACGATATCCCGATAGGACTATATTTACACTATGTTCTCTGAAAAAAAAATGGTGTGAATATTCCCGATAGAACTATTTTTATCAGACGTTTTGTAACACATTAAAACATTGAGCAGTTAGCGCAATTTTCTGGAATTTCGGACTATTTCGTCTATAAAAATACGATGAGCAACTGAAAATGTTTTTCAACATTCTGGAAGGGGTAGATGTCCAGGTATATATGTTTAAAATTTCACGCATAAACTATGACAGATAACAAAGTTATAATTAGTTTTATAGGCCCACCATAAATCCCCTATAATAAACGCATGCCCCCGTAGGCACATGGCTTTGCTGTGGATGCTTTCGTTCCCAGCATGCATCATTCTCGCTATCTGTAAAATGTCTATGAACAATGGCTGTGCCACGCACTCTTAGCTTTGATCCGCATTTAGAAGCATTCTGGTATGGCGAATGAGAAACCTGCAGTAATTTATAAGCCGTAGTTCATTGTAATAATTTGAAGAATTACTTATCTTAACGGAATTCTGAGGCGGTCCATTCATGTAACCAATATATTTTATATTATGATTTATATTTATGGCTAATAATACGATCTTGGTGGCGTTACCATTTCTGACTATGGTTTTCTTGTTATAGTTCGCAGTATGTTTTCCGCAACATATCGCGCACATAATGTTCATATGTTCATTAATCATGGACGGTTCCGACAATTCGTGTGCATACTTCAACAGCACAAATATTTATTAACATTCGGACTTACTCCCTAATTATTCCAAATCCAGACGCAAGACTATAATATACCAAACATGCAGAGATACACTTGCGGTGTATACCGACTTAATTACACCCATTATCGGTGTATACCGATTTAATTACACCCATTAGCTGATATATCATGGCACCTGAACCAAGTTAAAACTTCAGTACAGTAATTAAGAGACATATGTGGAGAGTCCAAATCGACCAAATGGTTTAGAGATATAAACGGGACAGTAAATCTTGTTTTCCCGATTACGACCGTGGATAACAAATGACCAGAGCTGTGGATGCATGTGGTTCACCATATAATAAATGACCAGAGCTACGGATGTATGGTTCACCATACAATAAATGACCAGAACTGTGGATGCATGGTTCACCACATAATAAATGACGAGAGTTGTGGATTCATGGTTCATCATATAATAAATGACCAGAGCTGTGGATGCATGGTTCATCATATAACAAATGACCAGAGCTGTGGATGCATGGTTTACCATATAATAAATGGCAAGAGCTGTGGATGCATTGTTCACCATATAATAAATGACAAGAGCTGTGGATGAATGATTCACCATATAATAGATGACCAGAGCTGTGGATGCAAGATTCACCATATAATAAATGACCAGAGCTGTGGATGCATGGTTCACCGCATAATAAATGACCAGGGCTGTGGATGCATGGTTCACCATGTTAATAAATGACTAGAGCTGTGGATGTATGGTTCACAATTTAATAAATGACCAGAGTTGTGGATGCATGGTTCACCACATAATAAATGACCAGAGCTGAGGATGCATGCGTGGTTCACCATATAATAAATGACCAGAGCTGTGAATGCATGGTTCAACATGTAATAAATGACCAGAGCTGTGGATGCATGGTTCACCACACAATAAATGATAAGAGCTGTGGATGCATGGTTCACCATATAATAGATGACCAGAGCTGTGGATGTATGGTTCACCATATAATAAATGACCAGAGCTGTGGATGCATGGTTCACCATATAATAAATGACCAGATTTGTGGATGCACGTGGTTCACCATATAATAAATGACCAGATTTGTGGATGCATGGTTCACCATATAATAAATGACCAGAGCTGTGGATGCATGGTTCACCATATAATAGATGACCAGAGCTGTGGATGTATGATTCACCATATAATATATTACCAGAGCTGTGGATGAATTGTTCACCATATAATAAATGACCAGAGCTGTGGATGCATGGTTCACCATAAAATAGATGACCAGAGCTGTGGATGCACGTGTTTCATCATATAATAAATGACCAGAGCTGTGGATGCATGGTTCACCATATAATAAATTACAAGAGCGGTGGATGCATAGTTCACCACATTGTAAATGACCAGAGCTGTGGATGCATGGTTCACCACATAATAATAATACTAAATAACGAGAGCTGTGGATGCATGGTTCACCATATAATAAATTACAAGAGCGGTGGATGCATGGTTCACCGTATAATAAATGACCAGAGCTGTGGATGCATGGTTCACCACATAATAATAATACTAAATAACGAGAGCTGTGGATGCATGGTTCACCATATAATAAATTACAAGAGCGGTGGATGCATGGTTCACCATATAATAAATGACCAGATTTGTGGATGCATGGTTCACCATATAATAAATGACCAGAGCTGTGGATGCATGGTTCACCATATAATAGATGACCAGAGCTGTGGATGTATGATTCACCATATAATATATTACCAGAGCTGTGGATGAATTGTTCACCATATAATAAATGACCAGAGCTGTGGATGCATGGTTCACCATATAATAGATGACCAGAGCTGTGGATGCACGTGGTTCATCATATAATAAATGACCAGAGCTGTGGATGCATGGTTCACCATATAATAAATTACAAGAGCGGTGGATGCATAGTTCACCATATTGTAAATGACCAGAGCTGTGGATGCATGGTTCACCACATAATAATAATACTAAATAACGAGAGCTGTGGATGCATGGTTCACCATATAATAAATTACAAGAGCGGTGGATGCATGGTTCACCGTATAATAAATGACAAGAGCTGTGGATGCATGGTTCACCATATAATAAATGACCATAAATGTGGATGTATGGTTCACCATATATTAAATGACCAGAGCTATGGCTGCATGGTTTATCATATAATAAATGACCAGAGCTGTGGATGAATGTGGTTCTCAATATAATAAATTACAAGAGATGTGGATGCATGGTTCGCCATATAATAAGTGACCATAGCTATGGATGCATGGTTCACCATATAATAAATGACCAGAGCTGTGGATGCATAGTTCACCATATAATAAATGACCAGAGCTGTGGATGCATAGTTCACCACACAATAAATAACAATAATAAAAATACATGACAAGATCTGTGGATGCGTGGTTCACCATATACTAAATGACCAGAGCTGTGAATGCATGGTTCACCATATACTAAATGACCAGAGCTGTGGATGTATGGTTCACCACATTATAAATGACGAGAGTTGTGGATGCATGGTTCACCATATAATAAATGACCAAAGCTGTGGATGCATGGTTCACCACATAATAAATGACGAGAGTTGTGGATTCATGGTTCACCATATAATATATTACCAGAGCTGTGGATGCATGGTTCACCAAATAATAAATGACCAGAGATGTGGACGCATTGTTCACCATATAATAAATGACCCGAGCTGTGGATTCATGGTTCACCATATAATAATTGACCAGAACTGTGGGTGCATAGTTCACCATATAATATATTACCAGAGCTGTGGATGCATGGTTTACCATATAATAAATGACCAGAGCTGTGGATGCATAGTTCACCATATAATAAATGACCAGAGCTGTGGATGCATAGTTCACCACATAATAATAATAATACATGACAAGATCTGTGGATGCGTGGTTCACCATATACTAAATGACCAGAGCTGTGAATGCATGGTTCACCATATACTAAATGACCAGAGCTGTGGATGTATGGTTCACCACATAATAAATGACCAGAGCTGTGAATGCATGGTTCACCATATAATAAATGACCAAAGCTGTGGATGCATGGTTCACCACATAATAAATGACGAGAGTTGTGGATTCATGGTTCACCATATAATATATTACCAGAGCTGTGGATGCATGGTTCACCAAATAATAAATGACCAGAGATGTGGATGCATGGTTCACCATATAATAAATGACCCGAGCTGTGGATTCATGGTTCACCATATAATAATTGACCATAACTGTGGGTGCATAGTTCACCATATAATATATTACCAGAGTTGTGGAT
Organism: Siphonodentalium dalli; assembly: GCA_032622095.1. Classification (NCBI taxonomy): domain Eukaryota; kingdom Metazoa; phylum Mollusca; class Scaphopoda; order Gadilida; family Siphonodentaliidae; genus Siphonodentalium; species Siphonodentalium dalli. The sequence goes on along the minus strand of CP136064.1, from coordinate 277,015,790 downwards.
TCATGGATCACCATATAATAAATGACCCGAGCTGTGGATGCATGGTTTACCATATAATAAATGACCAGAGCTGTGGATTTATGGTTCACCATATAATAAATGACCAGAGCTGTGAATGCATGGTTCACCATATAATTAATGACCAGAGCTGTGAATGCATGGTTCACCACATAAATGACCAGAGCTGTGGTTGCATGTAGTTCACCATATAATAAATGACCAGAGCTGTGGATGCATGGTTCACCACATAAATGACCAGAGCTGTAGATGCATGTGGTTCACCATATAATAAATGACCAGAGCTGTGGATGCATGGTTCACCACATAATAAATGACCAGAGTTGGGGATGCATGTGGTTCACCATATAATAAATAACCAGAGCTGTGGATGCATGGTTCACCACATAATAAATGACCAGAGTTGGGGATGCATGTGGTTCACCACATAATAAATAACCAGAGCTGTGGATGCATGGTTCACCACATAATAAATGACCATAACTGTGGATGCATGTGTCACCATATAATAAATGACCAGAGTGTGTACGCACGGTTTACCATATAATAAATGACCAGAGCTGTGCATGCGTGGTTCACTACATAAATAAATGACGAGAGCTGTGGATGCATGGTTCAACATATAGTAAATGACCAGAGCTGTGGTTGCATGGCTCACCATATCATAAATGAACAGAGCTGTGGATGCATGGTTCACCATATAGTAAACGACCAGAGCTTGATTGCATGTTTCACCATAATATAGATGGCCAGAGCTGTGGATGCATGGTTCACCATATAATAGATGACCAGAAGTGTGGATGCATGGTTTACCATAATATAGATGACCAGAGCTGTGGAAGCATGGTTCACCATTTAATAAATGACCGGATCTGTGGATGCCTGGTTTAGGGCTTCACGGTATCCACCTTCACAATACCGACTACGGTATTAAATGCAATACCGCGGTATGACTAAATACCGTCAAGATTAAGATCCAATGGAACATGCAGTACGCAATATTCTCATGTGAATGCAGTGTCACGTGGATACACGAAAATAGGACAACGCAATACATGTCGCTTGTGATCGTAACAATGTGTGGGGTCACATTTTTTAAATCACAACAAAGCAGTTTATTATCGAGAAACAAATTGATATGGCTCTTGATTGGTTTTCTAAAGAAGTTATGCCATGAGGGGATTTAAATCCAGATCATACTAAAAAGGTTAGGACGTCTCAACTAATACCTATTTATCTGTGGTGTCTTAATGATGGATAAACATTAGCAATTGGAAACAATTGTGAGAGTAACGTTTAAATTTCGTAATTGTATGGATGGCCATCATGGTCTAATTATTGCGTTGTGTGCACTAATTTAAACTGCAAATGGGACGACTATAAACACACATCCATCTGCGTACAACGTGTTGACACTGCCTTTGTTAAAATAGTTTTTCGCACTTTGCTGAAATTATGCTATGAGCGTCTGGCTGGTTGTCGTCTCGTCTCGCTAGTTCTCGTTCAGTTGCGTGTGAGGTAATGAACACATAGATATATATATATATAGGTACAAGTCTTTATTACGTCGTGAATAAGATACAAGCAGTGTATACAAATGTGATAATCAAGTCGCCGCGAAGTAAGGTCCCCGAATGGGTGATGCCTGGTGTGGGTGATGCCTGAAGAGGTGTACGAACCTCGAGATGAGACGAGTCTAGTGAAAGCATGATGTGATGGGATGTGGCTGTTTCTTATATACTATTTGGGATGCATATTAGATGAGGCGTTTGGCAATACACATCGGGATTGGTTCCGCCGTTATGGTCATTTCCCTTGACCATATTTGGGAGCCATCTTCATTGTGTGTATGTCTTCGCTGGGAGTAAGACGTGTGAGGTTTCTTTAAGAACCGAACACGAATATTTGAGTTTGGGGTTCTATATATTGGGAAATTCGTATAGTTTGAATCAAGTTGTGAGATTATAATGGGGTATGGGCAATTGTATATGGCGTTATGTCACATATGTCCCCCCCATCCGTGTAAGATTTTTAGCGAGCGGAAAATCTGATGTAATATCAAAATTATGGACATAACTGGGGTATTTGTGATTGTGTAATGTGGATGAGGCTGAATGAAGTGTAATGACGATGGTGAAATTATAGTAAGTCGATCGATGCATTGTAAAATTGATTAGGGTGAAGGTATGACTAATACATGTGGAACAAAGTTGTTTTAAAATGATAATACGCAATATTATGAGATTATGAAATAAATGGTAGGAAAAGCATATATGGATTGGTATATAAAATGATCGTACATGCAGTCATAATGCGTGCTAGATTGATATGTAGGATAAGGTGTGATGATAGAATATAGAGATACAAGTATGAGAAGTAATGAATACAATAATACGGTAATATTGCATGGTATGTTTTGTAAAGGAAGTTATGGTACATATACGTACATTGGTGATATGATAAATAACTGCATGTTGTATTGTAAATAAAATCATGATGATCTGTATACATTTGTGATTTTGGTTGTAAGAGAGACCAAATGTTTCACATCTGCCGTCAATTGCACAGGGAAATTTTTGAGAGCATGGTATCAGAGGTGAAATATTGCTTGGAATGTGGCATATGATGTTAGCGCTGTGAATTGGACGGGGAGACATTGATTGATGTGTCTTGTTGATAGGTGGCGAGATCCGTGACCAATCTTATTGATGATAATCGATGGACAGTTATCTTAATGCTTGGGGTTGGCACGTGTCATAATGGGTGAAATATTGCTTGGAATGTTGCATATGATGTCAGCGCTGTGAATTGGACGGGGAGACATTGATTGATGTGTCTGATTGATAGGTGGCGAGATCCTTGACCAATCTTATTGATGATAATCGATGGTCAGTTATCTTAATGCTTGGGGTTGGCACGTGTCATAATGGCGTTAGTATATACAGCTGTCGGGGTGTGTGTGCAGTAACGAAATTATAATTTGTCTATGGGTTTGTGCCCCTTATAGAAAAAAATGGTATTATTGATAAAATGATCAATAGAGATTGAGGGGTGGGTTATGGATGGAAGCGTGAGTTTTTATAATTTTCATATGTCGTAATGTGGCTAATTCATCATCAACATCTCGCGGGTGTTTTTTTTTTTTGGGAAATGTCAAATCTTCTTATGTGCTTTCTACTTGAGGTTGTTTAGCTGGAGATAAATGAATATCTTTCGTAGCTTTATTGGGTAATGGTGGGGTATGTCTGTGACGAAGTTGCATGTCAGTTCCATTTATCATTTGGTTAAATTTATTGCGTCGCTTAGCGATTTTAATTCGTCTCGTGTTGTGATTGCGTTGAGTCTGATATTGGGAAATTTTCGTAATACACTGAATAATGTATTTGCGACTTGAGATGGCAATCAGTAAAATTAATATGAATGTAATGACAGCAGGAATAATGATTTGGTAGTAATCGTGTTTTTGGTTTTGTTTGATGGGTTGCAGGGAAGTGACTGTTGGAGAAAGTCATATAAGGACAGTTGCTTCATGGGGGGTAACTTCTTTGGAATCGATACTTGAGGGGGCAAGTTATGAATTTGGGAAAATAATGGCTTCCATTGTGGCAATTTATGTAATTCAATAGTTGATTGTAATTGAGTTATTTGTGTCTTGATGGTGATGTTTGATGAGTTCAAAGTTGTGAATGCAATTAATTTGATGCTGGCTGATGTAGCTATGCACCTTGGTGGTAAAGTTATCATGGCGACAGGGGGTAATATTGTGATTCTATACGGTCATTGTCTTAGAAGATTGTGATGACAGTTTACTGTAAATGTGTGAGCTTTCGTTGTTGTTATAAGCCATGTACATGCTGCGAGTTTAATAGCAGATGGTAAGTTATACTGAGGATATATGGCTATTGGGGCAATTTATGGCAGTATGTTTGTATCATTGGTGAATATGTTCAGTAGGCAGTTATGATTATGTGATGTGGCGATCAAATTTTTTTGAATTCTACAATATGGTAATTTATTTAAAATACATGGGTGATTGTATAGTATTAGAGGAGTGCAATTGACGCGTGAAATACCGGTTCTATCTACAGCGTGATGATAATATTTTCAGTGCGCACTATCATGCGCCGTTGGTTATCTTGGGCGGTGGGGGGAGTGGGGGTATGTATACGATGTAGTCGTGTTGGGGGATATATTGTGATTTACACATACATGCTAGTCAGGTTAATTTTAGTCTTGCACATGTATATGTATTAGCGCGCACTATCATGCGGCTTTGGTTATTATGGGTGGGGTGTACGATGGGTTATGGGTAATTGTGTGACACGTTTGTCGTGTTTTGTATGTCACATGTTAATTTAATTAGGCCTTGATTGGCCGTTAACATGTACATTATATTTGGAGATTTTCTTGTGGAAGGGCGTTCGTGTGTTATGGGAAATGGATGGGGAATAGTATATGAGGATTTTATGGTAACTGTGTACGCACGTTTGTCGTGTATTATAGGTTACATGTTAAGTTAATTAGGCCTTGATTGGCCGTTTAACATGTACGTTATATTTGGAGATTTTCTTGTGGAGGGGCATTCGGGTGTTATGGGAATTGGATTGGGAATTGTATCTCACTAGATATGTGGTGTGTGGGGGAGGGGTGTGGCGGGAGTACTAAACCGTTATGGAAGGTTCACCTATCGGTGTCCTTGTCATAATAATTGGTTTGTGTGGGTCGCTTGAGTTTGACATTATGATATACTTGTGAGGTCGTAAACCTTGGTGAATTGTTTCATCCAGATAGGGTTATTTGAGTTTTAACTCTTTCATCCCTGAATATACAGATATGGATATCCAAGAACCCTGGATTATCAGCTTGCCTAAGTACAATTATGTGTCCCTGGTGTATTGCTGCAACACTAGCTTTAGAGCGATGTCGGGTATGGCAAACTGCATGTTTTATGATCGTTAACAAGTTACCTTCACTTTGTGTTATATACCAGGTGGGGTCGTCACTTCCTAATGATATATCAGGTGTGTGCATGTGGGAACAGAGAAGGGACATTGGACCCCAATATATGCTATTCTCGCATGTATCGCCTGTATCTGGGATATCAACTTCGCATATCAATGTTTTCCACAAATACATACATGTATGTGTCATTCTTTGCAAGTGTGGTGTATACACGTTGTTGTGATATGATACATGTACACTGCATGATTTCAAATGTTATGCCAATCATTGGACATAATTGCTTCATCAAAGGCAAGCGCAGACCAGTACTAACCTATAGCTAACATGCCCAAAAGACGCTATTTGATCGAAACAGACATATACTCCCACAGTTAGCAAGTTTAGACCACAGGGATTTACTTGTCAGCATGGTGAGGAATTATGTGTAACATTCCAAATAAAACAACTGCCAATGTCCTGATCGGATTCCGAAAATGATTATGAATGTCAATGTTATGTTTATAATATGCATGTGCGGCTATTATTATTAAAGTCGCACCGTTGTGCGGCACGGTGATTTCCGTAATATTGCGTCGAAAATAGGAGACATTAGACGGATACTACAACTAAAACATCGTTATAAAGGTCAGCATTATCTTCTTTATTTCATTAACGTAATAATAATAATGTTATCGGTATGTTTTTATGACAAACAATAAACCAAAATCGAAATGTGACCCAAAACACCACACCTGTGGCAGTATTGCGTCATCGATTTTTAGAAAACCCAAAATAATAATCGTGACGTCATACAGGTGCTGTCTATATTTAGGCCTGGAAATCCAATTAATGGCGTACATGTTAGGTATTCGTGCGGACCAATACATCAGTATTGATACCGAATATCACCCAACGGCTATACAAGTCGCTAACCAATAAAACCATTTGTATATCTCTGGAAATATTGTATTATTCCCGACAATTGCGCTCTGCCCGCTAAAGCGGGCTACCGGGATGAACGTAAATTACGTCGTGCCCGCTTTAGCGGGCTACCGGGTTGAAAGAGTTCATGAATAATTATGGGTAATTTTAGTTATGTTGTGAGGAAGATAAATTTGCTGGATAATGTTGTTTTTGTTTATGTTATTAGTTTATGTTGCAAGCTTCCTATTTATTGATATGATACCTGGTGTAACCTATTTTTATTGTATTTATTTTTTGTTGTTGAGGGAAGCAAGTTTTTTCCGCATGTCGCTATCTCTATGCGTGTTATGTTTTAAGAGGTGATCAATCTCTTAATATTAAATATAACACCTTCTGGGCTTTATCCGATACGAAATTCCATAAGTACACTTGCGCATAGTGCACACTGGACTTGCTAGCTTTGAGTTATAATCTGATTATTAAATGATGTTTAGTGTGTTAATTTATAAGTGGACTTTATTTGTAGATGGCGCGAAGAAATATTGCTTGAGAGCGTTTGTTCGTTCAAATAAATATGGTTTTAGTTGTTCCGGAGAATTTAGGGGAACTTATTGAATATGGGAGAGATGTCGGGATTGAGATAATATACGCTCTATAATAAAGAGCGTTATATGTTTGTTTCGGGGTTTCATGGCTTAAAATAATGTCGGCAAATGCCTGTGACGAATGAGGTGGGAAATGGAAGAGGTATTGATGATGGTGGAAATGCCGTGGTTTCTGTACCAATCGTTCTATAATAAAGAGCGTTATTTGGCGATTCTTTGTGGTTTATGACATCAAATAATTTGGACGAATGTCAATAAAATGACGTGCACATGGGGATTGTGAGAAGGTGTCATTGATGGGGGAAATGCCGTGGGTTTAATACCAATCACTCTATGATAAAGAGCGTTTTTGCCGGTTTGGGGAAGTGATGTTGACGGAGAAATGCCGTGATTATTGTATCACATACTATATAATAATAGTGTCTTGCGGCGTTGGGGGGTATGTATACGATGTGGCATCTAGATGTATATGGGACTGTGCTTGATATATATGCGTGTGCTTTGCGGCCGTGCGTGTGCTATGTCGCTGATTATATTATTGAGTCAAGCATATTAGAAGCAATGAAGACGTAACTGAGTTGCTGATTTCCATAATTTTCATCGATATATGTATATATATACTCGAATTGAAAGCATATCGCGAATGCGGATATATAATATTGTAAGTGATAGTAGATAATTCAGAATTCACAATTAGTTTCTTCTGAGATATTTGTCTGTATATACTTTTGAAGTTATGACTTCAGACCAACAGGAGTTTGCCATATGGAAACCCCATTAGTATTTAGAACGCGATGGTGGCAGAGATGCCAAAAGCAGTGATTGACAGAATGGCACGAGCCGTGCGTAATCGATTGGACAAAGACGCTGATTGTCAGTCATTATATATATACATAGGATCTATATTACATGCTAATTGGGTTTAATTGCTTCGAGGCTTGAGTCGATGATGACCCAACGTACACCTGTTATCGATAATTGAATTTTGGGAAGCGAGATAGTGCCCTGGTGGATCTATATGCTAATTGACCATGCACCAGGCATCGTCACGATTTTCGCTCTTTGGCAAGCCCATATTGTGAGATGACAGTGTGTCTCTCTAAATATAAGGGGGTAGGGGAGGTGTCGTTTTTTCTGCCTTTGTAAATAAAACATGTTTTATATAATGCTAATAACAATCATGTACACTATCTAACAATAGTGATTGTGAAGTATTGAAGTTACCATATTATAAGTTATATCTAGATATGTGATGCCTCGTATCGCATTCAAACTGCATGATATGGCTATGTGTCATGGGTGGCTAAATGTTTGCCGAATGTTGTGTTTTGAAGTTAGTTTGCATAATAACGCAACTAATTCGTGGTGATAGGGATGATATATGTATATGATGAATGTCTCGTATAATTGTGTTTAATATATTAAGCACGTGATTGCGCCTAATATATAAAGGGCGCTACTGCAGCGGTAGGTTCGTTGGATATTTGACATTTTTGCATGTGGGGGGGGGGGGGGGGGGGGGGGGGTCTGCGCGTTATGAGATACTTGACTAATGGTTATTAGTTGTGGGAATAATGGTTGAGTATGTGAGTTTTGAATACGTGATGTTGTTGAGAAGTATTTTGATACATGATTATGAATGTTCGATATCAGTTGTCATCTGATATAAATCATATGTTTCCGTACTTTCGTTTGACCAATTCTTTGTATCATTTGAACGGCTGCTAAATGAGTGGGAATTATTGGATGAGGTAGATTGGAGATTAGCTAGCGATGAATCTTGTGGCATGTGTTTGGCATTCGGTGTATATAATTTACTATGCCGGCCGCGTTTTTTGGATGCCCGACTCGACATTGTGTCTGATGCAGTATTGTAAGAATTGTCTGTCGTAATTATTTTGTGTTTTATGATAATGGTCGCTGGACAAAAATTGCGGGGGTGAATGGTTGTCTGTCTTATTAAAATGCTTCGAAGCCATGAGTCTGTTGGCCAGTTCAGCCAATGGTATTGAAGAGCTGTCATCTGTGTTTGATCGCTCAAGTTGAGCGCGTTTAATTGTCATTGTTTAATTGTCATCGTCTGATTCTAAAGTAGATTGAGAGTTATTACTATCAATATCGGTTTCACTCGGTGGAAATGCAAATCGATTATGTCGTTTATTCTTTAAATGAGTGGGCCGTTGAGGTGTAGGCCAATTAACAGGGGATGGTTTGATGTGTTTAGCGTGTGATTTTGTTAATTTTGCAGACAGGTCATGTCTTAATATGTAAGATATGGGGCCTGTTTGTTTTAAGATGCGCCAAAACGGCTCATATTTAAATGAAAATTTGTGATTTGGTTGGTGGATTTTGTAATAGACGGATTGGCCTATTTTAAAGGTTGGAATAGATCCACCTCTGTTCTGTTTGTGGTTGCGAGAGGCTGTTTCGAGATGAGATTTTGTAGCTTTAAAAATAATGTGTTGATTTTGAAGCGTGGTGGCTAAAAATCATCTCCTAAATACTTTTCTATGTGTGTTTAAATTCGGTCTATGCTTATCTGTGGTTCTCTAAAAAAAGTCAGAAAAAATGGTGAATGTGTATGTACACTGGAACAATAGAAGTTCATTGCTTGTGATGCATAATTTAGATATAGGTCCCAATTTTCTACATTTGCTTGGGTGATTTTTTAAATGATTGATGCTAAACTTCTATGCGATCGTTCACTTTTTCCATTGGACTGCGGATTATAGAAGCTTGTGAGACGGTGTTGGATATGGTAATATTTACAAAATTCAGTGAAGGTTGAGTTTGCAAATTCGGAGCCGTTGTCCGTTAAAATTGATTCAGCATAGCCAAATAGAGTGAAATACTCTGAGTTCAATCTTTCTAAAATTGTATCAACCATTTTGTTAGGTAATGCGTATGCTAAAGTATGTAATGAAAACTGATCAATAATAGTTAATATAAATCTATTTCCTGATTGTGTTTTGGGGGAAAATGGTCCCATAAGATCGATGGCAATTAGTTGTCCTGGTCTCGATTGGGCAGTGATTGGTTGAAGCGGGATTTTTGGATTGTAAGCATTTCGTTGTCGGCATGTAAGACAATTGTTTATGTATGTGACAATTTTTGCAAACAACTGGGGTGTGTAATATCTGTTTTGTATGGTCGCATAGAGCGATTGTACCGCTCTATGTCCGAGACTGTGATATTGTGATATGATTTATTGTGCTATTTTGTCCGTTATGTATATTCTTAATTTAGGTATGTCATTGTATATTGATATATAGTGAAGGATACTATCTTTAAGAATAAAGTTTTTGCTAATTTTTCGGGTATATTTGTTGATTGCATTGTTTGATAATCTCGGTGATTGTGTGGTCTGCTGATTGTTCATCTCTTATGTTAGTTATGGGAGGAAGGACCGGGCTGTCCTCAAGATCAACTTCTGATACAGTATTCGTCTTCTTTTTTGTTTGTTTGTTTCGTTTTGAAAATTCTTGAATATCTTTCATGTCAAGGATATTAACATCATGTACAAGGGGATTGGTGGGTGGATTTTGGTCGCTATCTGTACAAAAATTGATGCACGGGTGTGTGTCGGGGTTTATACGACTGCAAAAATCGGCCGTAACATTGTTCGTGCCTTTAATATAAGTAATTTTTGGGTTCAATGCTGATATTTCCAAAAACCATTTTTGAATTTTTGTGTTTATCAGATCCTGTTTTTTAAACATGTGGATGAGGGGTAAGTGATCTGTTTTAATCTCTACTTGGGAGCCCTGTAAGTAAAATTTAAATTGCCTTGCAAACGTGTATATAGCGAATGCTTCTTTTTCCGTGACAGAATAATTCCTTTGTGATTTGTTAAGTTTTTTACTGGCGAATGCGATTGGTAGTTCAACGTGTTTATCATCTTGGCTATTAGCATATTGTGATAGGATTGCACCGATACTATGGATAGATGCATCAACTGTGAGAATGAAAAGTTTGTCGGGATTTGGATAAGCTAAAATAGGGGCAGTTGCTAAGCTTTCTTTAAGTGTGTCAAACGCTGTTTGGCATGGCGCATCCCTCACGAATTTAGCATATTTAGCTGTGAGTTTGATTAAAGGCAATGCCGTGGATGCGAAAGTAGGAGAATATATGATCTGTAAAAATTAAGAATTCCAAGTAATCTGTGGACTTCTTTAACTGATTTCAGAGGTGGTAGAGACTTGATAATTGAAATCTTTTCAGGATCAGGGGATGTACCCTTGTCGGAAATAATATGTCCTAAAAATTTGACTTGTTGTTGGCAAAATTTAGATTTTGATAGTTTAACTATTAAGCCGTATTCCCTGAGTCTGTCAAATAATTTTGTGAGCTGTTGTATATGCATTAGAGGATCGGAACTATGACAGATCAGATCATCAACAAAACCTTCTACAAATGGGAGGTCATGGAGGGCCATATTCATGAGTTTTAAAAAATACCCTGAGCTCGAGACATCCCATCGGAGCTCTTTGATAGCTGTATTGACCTTCCGACGTATTCATAGTTAGAATGGGAACAAGTTCGGGTTCAACTCCTATAACATGGTAGGCATTTGATAAATCAAAGATACTGAAAATAGTTGAGCCGAGTAACTTGGACGATATTTCTGTAAAACTAGGCATAGACAATTTTAATGGAATGGAAACATCATTGAGTTTTTTCAGATCGATCACCAATCGGTAATTAGGGGTACCGTCAGGGTTGGGTGTGGATTTGCGGATGAGGAGACTGGGAAATCCCCACGAGGAATGGGCAGTGGGTTTAATGATGTATGCATCTAATAATTTTTTAGTCTCGGCAGCCATAATCCGTTGTTTGTTAAGCGGTGTTGGGTATTTTTTGCAAAAAATAGGTAAAGTATTTGGTTTGAGGTCGATTTTCATTTTAATTTTTGGTCAATATCCTACCTTGTTTATGTCATTTGTAAAAACATCAGGATAGTGTGATACTAGTTGCAATATTTGCTGTTTAAGGTGTTGAGGTGCACAATATCATCGATAGATATATGTTGAGTCTTGGTGATTGGAGGGTCTTGCCGGTCACCTATGGTGTTGATACTGTGGTTGGTTGGTGGAGATGAGTTAATGTTTTCCTCATCGGATGTCCTGCATAACATTTGCTCTTGAATGCCAAATGCTTGTGCTATTATACGACCTTTCCTAATCGACATATGTGAGGCGGATTGATTTTCTATCATGACGCAAATATTTTGATTAGTTGCATCTGCTATCGTGTCGTTTACATGTACATTGGGTTCCTGTTCAAAAATGGACATGTTACTTTTGCCTATTCGGATTATAGGTGTGTTAAACATAGTATTTGGTCCTATGAGTCTGCCTGTTATGATTGCACATGAGTGGGGGTGATAATGAAACGTTATTTGTTGATCGGATAAGTGATGCAATGTGACCGTCCCTTAACATTGGTATAATTGATTCTGAATTCTGAATTTTTTCTAAATCAAGGTAAAGTCTAATACCGTGTTGTTTCATAAAGTCGCGCCCTAAAATACCCGGACGTGATAGGGTTGCACATATGACAAATTTGTGTGAAAGAATGAGTTTTCCGATTCTAAATGTGAGATGTGTGGATCCAAAAACTTTCATTGGTGTTCCATCGGCTGATGTGAGTAACACATGTTCTTTAATTAAAGGTGGCCGATTTGGTATGGATCTATAAATATCGTATTTCAAGCAACTGGTGGTTGCTCCCGAATCTAATAGTGAACGAATGCGTTGTTTGTGTATTTTAATGATAGTTGAGCATGGTGTTTGGTTTAGAGCACCATCTGTCATATCACTTGGATATTTAAGTACTGGTATTGTATGTCGTATGGGTTTTAACGGTGGCATTACAGGGTTAATTGCAATATTGGAATGTGATTCGCGAGAATTGGTGCGTGTTGAATTTCTTTTTGTTGATGATTGAGAATTAGTAATTTGTTGGCGCGTTGGTTTTTCAAGGCTATTCACGGTTTTAAATTGAGAAGGAAACTTTAAGTCTAGAAGAGATAAAATAGGCTTATTGGGAATATTATGAAATTTGGGTTTCATAGGAGGACACCTGTTATTGCAGTTGGTGGTATGTTTGGCAGGCCTGCGGTAATTAAGATATCGTTGTCTTTGACACTGTGATGGGAGCGTGGGGTAATGATTAATGGGCTGCAGCTGTGAATTATAGACTCTATGCTTTTGAGATTCGTATGTCCAATGAGATCTTGCATATCAATGATTGTGGCCGTCAATGGTGCTAATTTGATTTGTAATTGGACTCACCAATTTCCAAGATGAATAATGTGCACGAATCTGTGATGATGAATGGGTAGGCGATGTAGAGATTGTTCTTGTAGTGTTTATTGGAAACAGAAGGGTGTCCAAATCGGATGTTAATGTTTATGTGGAGCTGGATCTGGTCTGTAAGAGGCGTGAGTAATGTTTCTAGCTGGATACACGATGTGAGCTGGTCGTAGGAAAACAACGTGTCCAAAAGGTTGATTCGTCTATATCAGAAAGGTATGGTATGCGGTCCTGTGTGTCCAAAGGGTTGGGTCGTCGATATCAGATGAGTATGGTATGCGGTCCTGTGTGCCCAGAGGGTTGAGTTGTGATTGTCCGATGCAGTGGTCTAGTGTGTAAGGCTGTCTCTACGTGGCTGGTGTGTAAGGCTGTATCCCCGTGGTTGAGTAGTGGTTTGAGATTGTTTCTGCTTTGTAGTGATCGTTTAGTGGCCGAGACTTCAAGTTGTGTGGTGAGACGTAGAACTGTTCACGGTACCATTAATACAATGTGAGGTAATGAACACATAGATATATATATAGGTACAAGTCTTTATTACGTCGTGAATAAGATACAAGCAGTGTATACAAAAGTGATAATCAAGTCGCCGCGAAGTAAGGTCCCCGAATGGGTGATGCCTGGTGTGGGTGATGCCTGAAGAGGTGTACGAACCTCGAGATGAGACGAGTCTAGTGAAAGCATGATGTGATGGGATGTGGCTGTTTCTTATATACTATTTGGGATGCATATTAGATGAGGCGTTTGGCAATACACATCGGAATTGGTTCCGCCGTTATGGTCATTTCCCTTGACCATATTTGGGAGCCATCTTCATTGTGTGTATGTCTTCGCTGGGAGTAAGACGTGTGAGGTTTCGTTAAGAACCGAACACGAATATTTGAGTTTGGGGTTCTATATATTGGGACATTCGTATAGTTTGAATCAATTTGTGAGATTATAATGGGGTATGGGCAATTGTATATGGCGTTATGTCACACTCGCTGGTTCTCGTTCTCGTTCATTACTTACAAGCACGCATTATTTCCTCGGATTATATCAAGTTATTTGACGTTTGCTGTCGTAAAACCGACTAAAAGAAGAAAATATAGTTTGCGGCGATATACCAACTATTCACGTAATCCAATAACGACTACACAGTATTAAAAATAAAACCGTGAAGCCCTAGGGTGGTTCACCATATAATAAATGACAAGAGCTGTGGATGCATGGTTCACCATATAATAGAAGACCAGAGCTGTGGATGCATGATTCACCATATAATAGATGACCAGAGCTGTGGATGCATAGTTCACCATATAATAAATGACCAGATCTGTGGATGCATGGTTCACCATATAAATGAATAGAGCTGTGGATGCATGGTTCACCAAATACTAAATTACCAGAGCTGTAGATTCATAGTTCACCACATAATAAAGGACCAGAGCTGCGGATGCATGGTTCACCACATAATAAATAACAAGAGCTGTGGATGCATGCGTGGTTCACAATATAATAGATGACAAGAGCTGTGGATGCATGGTTCACGATATAATAAACGAAAAGAGCTGTGGATGCATGGTTCACCATATACTAAAAGACCAGAACTGTGGATGCATGGTTCACCATATAATAGATGACCAGAGCTGCGGATGCATGGTTCACCATATAATAAATGACTAGAGCTGTGGATGTATGGTTCACCATATAATAAATAACCAGAGCTGCGGATGCATGTCGTTCACCATATAATACACGACAAGAGCTGCGGATGCATCTCGTTCACCATATAATAAATGAATAGAGCTGTGGATGCATGGTTCACCATATAATAGATGACCAGAGCTGTCGATGCATGGTTCACCATATAATAAATGACCAGAGCTGCGGATGCATGATTCACCATATAATAAATGACCAGATCTGTGGATGCATGGTTCACCATATAATAAATGACCAGAGATGTGGATGCATGGTTCACCATATAATAAATGAATAGAGCTGTGGATGCATGGTTCACCATATAATAAATGACCAGAGCTGTGGATACATGGTTCACCATATAATAAGTGAATAGAGCTGTGGATGCATGGTTCACCATATAATAAAAGACCAGAGCTGCGGATTCATGGTTCACCATATAATAAATGACTAGTGCTGTGGATGCATGGTTCACCATATAATAAATGACCAGAGCTGCGGATGCATGGTTCACCATATAATAAATGACCAGATCTGTGGATGCATGGTTCACCATATAATAAATGACCAGAGATGTGGATGCATGGTTCACCATATAATAAATGACCAGAGCTGTGGATGCATGGTTCACCATATAATAAATGACCAACGCTTTGAATGCATGGTTCACCACATAATAAATGACCAGAGCTGTAAATGCGTAGATCACCATATAATAATTGACCCGATTTGCGGATTCATGTGGTTCACCATATAGTGGTTCACCATATAATAAATGAATAGAGCTGTGGATGCATGGTTCACCATATAATAAATGACCAGAGCTGTGGATGCATGGTTCACCATATAATAAGTGAATAGAGCTGTGGATGCATGGTTCACCATATAATAAAAGACCAGAGCTGCGGATTCATGGTTCACCATATAATAAATGACTAGTGCTGTGGATGTATGGTTCACCATATAATAAATGATCAGAGCTGCGGATGTATGGTTCATCATATAATAAATGACCAGTGCTGCGGATGCATGGTTCACCATATAATAAATGACGAGAGCTGCGGATGCATGGTTCACTACATTATAATTGACCAGAGCTGTGGATGCATGTGGTTCACCATATAATAAATGACGAGAGCTGCGGATGCATGGTTCACCACATTATAAATGACCAGAGATGTGGATGCATGGTTCACCATATAATAAGTGACCAGAGCGGTGGATGCATGGTTCACCATATAATAAATGACCAGAGCTGTGGATGCATGGTGCACCATATAATAAATGACCAGAGCTGTGGATGCATGTGGTTTCACCATATAATAAATGACCTGAGCTGTGGATGCATGCGTGATTCACCATATAATACATGACTAGAGCTGTGGATGTATGGTTCACCATATAATAAATGACCAGAGCTGTTGATGCATGGTTCACCATATAATAAATGACCGGAGCTGTGGATGCATGGTTCACCATATAATAAATGACCAGAGCTGTGGATGCATGGTTCACCATATAATAAATGACCAGAGCTGTCGATGCATGGTTCACCATATAATAAATGACCAGAGCTGTGGATGCATGGTTCACCATATAATAATTGACCAGAGCTGTGGATGCATAGTTCACCATATAATAAATGACCAGAGCTGTGGATGCATAGTTCACCACATAATAAATGACCAGAGCTTTGGGTGCATGGTTCACCATATAGTAAATGACCAGAGCTGTAGATGCTTGGTTCACCTTATAATAAATGACTAGAGCTGTGGATGCATGGTTCACCATATAGTAAATGACCAGAGCTTGGATGCATTGTTGACCATAATATAGATGACCAGAGCTGTGGATGCATGTTTCACCATCTAATAAATGACCGGATCTGTGGATGCGTGGTTTAGGGCTTCACGGTATCCACCTTCACAATACCGACTACGGTATTAAATGCAATACCGCGGTATGACTAAATACCGTCAAGATTAAGATCCTATGGAACATGCAGTACGCAATATTCGCATGTGAATGCAGTGTCACGTGGATACACGAAAATAGGACAACGCAATACATGTCGCTTGTGATCGTAATAATCTGTGGGGTCACATTTTTTAAATCACAACAAAGCAGTTTATTATCGAGAAACAAATTGATATGGCTCTTGGTTCGTTTTCTAAAGAAGTTATACAATGAGGGGATTTAAATCCAGATTATACTAAAAAGGTTAGGACGTCTCAACTAATACCTATTTATCTGTGGTGTCTCAATGATGGATAAACATTAGCAATTGGAAACAATTGTGAGAGTAACGTTTAAATTTCGTAATTGTATGGATGGCCATCACGGTCTAATTATTGCGTTGTGTGCACTAATTTAAACTGCAAATGAGACGACTATAAACACACATCCATCTGCGTACAACGTGTTGGCACTGCCTTTGTTAAAATTGTTTTTCGCACTTTGCTGAAATTATGCTCTGAGCGTCTGGCTGGTTATTGTCCCGTCTCGCTAGTTCTCGTTCTGTCTCGCTGGTTCTCGTCTCGTTCATTACTTACAAGCACGCATTATTTCCTCGGATTATATCTAGTTATTTGACGTTTGCTGTCGTAAAACCGACTAAAAGAAGAAAATATAGTTTGCGGCGATATACCGACTATTTAAGTAATCCAATACCGACTACACAGTATTAAAAATAAAACCGTGAAGCCCTAGCGTGGTTCACCATATAATAAATGACCAGAGCTGTGGATGCATGATTCACCATATAATAGATGACCAGAGCTGTGGATGCATAGTTCACCATATAATAAATGACCAGATATGTGGATGCATGGGTCAACATATAATAAGTGAATAGAGCTGTGTATGCATGGTTCACCAAATAATAAATGACCAGAGCTGTGGATTCATAGTTCACCACATAATAAATGACCAGAGCTGTGGATGTATGGTTCACCATATAATAAATGACCAGAGCTGTGGATGCATGGTTCACCGCATAATAAATGACCAGAGCTGTGGATGCATGGTTCACCACATAATAAATGACAAGAGCTGTGGATGCATGGTTCACCGTATAATAAATGACCAGAACTGTGGATGCATGGTTCACCGCATAATATGTTTAATTTGAGCATTGAAGTGTGCGAGTTGCTTTAACGAGAGACGTGGTGGCAGGGTGATGTGGCTGTGGTGTTCCGCCCCTCCAACTTTGTTAAAAATATTCAACATTTGGCCTAACATAGCAACAGTTGGACATTGCGAAGCACATGTATGTTGAAATTCTGAAATTTAGCTTCCAAACATAAGGGTTATTACGTTCGAAATTGCCATTAGATGGAAATCTTGAAATATCAATTCCGAGCCAAGGGTGATGTGTAATCTGGGTCAAGGGTGTGTAGTTGGAATTTCCAAGGTGGAGAGCCACAAATGAAAACACTCTAGTCATTTCCCTGCATGGCTTTAACCGATAGAAAACCACATATAAGGTTTGCAAAAGTTTGAATAGTTCTCAATCTGGACAACGCCGGGAACCATCTGGACTCCTCGACCCTTGGCCTCTTAGGCGCGGTTACGGAAAATGACGAAGTTTTCGGAATAGCCGGGTAACCTGCTAGTGATAACTATAATATTTCAGCCCCTATCAAATTTGGTATTTTAATCTGATGATAGTACAACACGTAGACATATGTATCTTCGAGTAGTATACTAATAGTAGATTGTAAGTTATTAATTGTGGTACTACACCTAATTATCACTCTATAATTATTGTAATATCGAATCGCAGCATGTGTGGTTGCTCCAACACGGTCGTGTCAAGTATACGATCATATTATTAACTATCTGATATTGCGCATGTCACTATTGCTGCATACACACCGGTTTAGGGGCATAATGGTAAATGCCATGTTTGGCACCATATGGCACCGTCTATGGCACCATGCCAAAAAAGGTAAATGCCTATTTTTGGCATTGTATGGCACCATCTATGTCACCGTATGGTACCATATGGCACCGTCTATGGCACCATGCCAAAAATGGTAAATGCCTATTTTTGGTATTGTATGTCACACTTTATCTTTAGGGGCAAAATCGTAAATTCCTATTTTTGGCATTGTATGTCACACTTTATCTTTAGGGGAAAAATGGTAAATGCCATGTTTGGCATTGTATGTCACACTTTATCTTTAGGGGCAAAATGGTAAATTCCTATTTTTGGCATTGTATATCACACTTTATCTTTAGGGGCAAAATGGTAAATGCCATGTTTGGCAGTGTACGGCACGCTATCTTTTAGGGGCAAAATGGTAAATTCCTATTTTTGGCAGTGTATGTCACACTTTATCTTTAGGGGCAAAATGGAAAATTCCTATTTTTGGCACCGCTTGGCATCATCTCGCAACGATAAGACGAGTTCAATTCCGTAAACAATTTCTATATCGCAGATAAAGTTTTACCAAAAAAATGCTAACAGAACCTGCCAAACCCCGAAAAACCAAATTTTTTGTTTAAACCCGTTATAGGTCGTGTGACCTATCAACATACTCGGAACGATAAGACGAATTCAATTCCGTAAAAAAAAAAATTCTATATCTCACATACAGTTTTTCCAAAAATGTTAGCAGAAACTGGCAAACCCCAAAAAAACATTCACGAATGATAGGGAGCTTTAGTTATTGTACGTGTACAAACTTTTAAGAAAACTATTCTGTGGTGATGTAATTTTGCTAGGCCCCAATGTGGCTCCACCGCTGTATCATGTAAGTTTGCACCACACAACTAAAATTAATATTGAGGGAGAAAAGGTCAGTGTGTATATATCAGATGTCATCGCAAAGGCCAGTGTGTATATATCAGATGTCATTACGTAGGGGATCAATGGGCAGAGGCCATAGGATAAAGGTAAAAGGTTATGGCTCAAAGGGCAATTCTATCTAATTTCTATTTTTAAATTGTTACTATATTTACCATCAGTACATTTGGGCCCTGTATATTAAAACTCATATCTCAGCGCCCTGTCAACTTAGGTTTTTTTTTGTGCATATTAATCAGTTTGCCATCACAGGGATTTTGGAGCAAGTAAAATGAACTAATTTTAAACGTACATATTATTTATTAAATAAGTGCAACAACATCAACTGAATCCGTATGTCTATCAATATCCATATCCATCCTGGTAAAACTGGAATGCCATTGGATTGCACTCACAGCACATCAACGTGTCAATTTGGTTCATATGTTGCATGAAGCTCGGTTCCATATTTTCCAGTTCAGGAACAACTTCATTCACGGTGGATATACTTTCAATCAAAGTGCAGACTAAATTTATGGTATGTTATATTTCCCGCCATGTGCCAGCATTATAAAGCAACGGACAGTAGATGTGTTCAGTAAATTTACGAGTTAAAAGTGCAGGTTTGATGAATGCCGCCGCCGCCGCAAATCGCCGCCGCAAAATGCCGCAAAGCGCCGCCGCAAAATGCCGCAAAACGCCGCAAAACGCCGCAAAATGCTAAAAAGCGCCGCCGCAAAATGTCGCAAAACGCCGCCGCCGCCACAAAATGCCACAAAACGCCGCCGCCGCCACAAAATGCCGCCGCCGCCAAACGCCGCCGCCGCAATGACGTCACTGCCAATGGCGAGGGAACCTACACTTTTGGAGCAAAATAACATGACATGTGGTACATACTACATTTTGTTTTAATTTATATTAACTATTCACTGTCACTTTCATCCGCTTTGTCATCACTGTCACTTTCACCGGCTTTGTCATCCCTGTCACTTTCATCCAAATTGTCATCACTTTCGTCAGAAGTGTCATTTGTTTCGTCCATGAATTTTTCTAGCAACGGTTTGTACTTTAATATTGACATTTTCACTGCATCACGATCTTCATAACCATTATTCAAATATTTGTCGACTTTATCCATGACTCTGTTGTGCGGCGGCGTTTTGCGACATTTTGCGGCGGCGCTTTTGCAGCATTTTGCGGCGGCGCCGGCGATTTGCGGCATGTTGCGGCGGCACTTTGCGGCGGCGATTTGCGGCGGCGGCTGCATTTTGCGGCGGCGCTTTGCTGAATTTTGCGGCGGCGGCATTTTGCGGCGGCGATTTGCGGCGGCGGCGGCCAAAAGCGCCGCCGCAAAATGTCGCAAAACGCCGCCGCCGCCACAAAATGCCGCAAAACGCCACCGCCGCAAAACGCCGCCGCCGCAAAGACGTCAACGCAGGACAGGTTTTAGGTTATAAGGAACATTTGTGTAAAGGAAAGCCATATACCTGAGTTATTTTAGTCAAGTATAAATGAAGCACCAGTGTTCAATTTGCTCTAGTGAGTATGGGCGGAACCATGATTTGAAAAGACATGTACAATCTAAGCACACTGAGTTTGTCAACCGGCACCCACAACATCAGCAGCAGCAACAAGCAGCAGCAACAAACAGCAGCAACATGCAGCAGCATCAGCCACAACAACAACGACAGCAACAGCCATTACAACAACACCAGTTACTACAACACTATCAGGGGAAACAGCAACAAAGCGACATACCATCCTGCTTTGAGGATCCAATGGCCAATATCCAGGAAGATTTTGTCTTCAAGCATCCATTCACGGCATGCGTAAGTGGACCGACATCTAGTGGGAAGACGTACTTCGTGAAAACCTTGCTACAAAAGTCTGCCTCAAAAATATCACCCGCACCTGACAGAATAATATGGTTTTATAAATATTGGCAGCCCCTATATGACGAAATAAAGTATACCGTCACCCCTCAGGTCAACTTTATACGAGGAATACCAGCAAACTTGGATTCTCTTATCAACCCCCGGTATAAAAATCTAGTTATACTCGATGACTTGATGCAAACATCATCAAAAGACCAGAGAGTTAATGATTTGCATTCCGAAGGAAGTCACCATTTGAACTTATCTTTGATAAGTTTGAACCAGAATTTCTACTACAACAAAGATCCGACGCAACGACGAAATTGTCAATATTTGGTATTGTTCAATAACCCAATTGACAAGGGTTTAATTTCAACATTATCAAGACAGATGTATCCTGAATGCCCTCAGCGTATGATGCGAGAGTTTTCGGAAGCGACGAGTGAACCGTACGGTTACCTACTGGTGGATTTAAAAGCCGCAACCCCGGACACATTACGTCTGCGACAGAATGTACTAAAAGAGGACACGAACCAACATATGGGTGAATGGAATGGCATGAAATATAATCTCCATAAGGACAGCGAGCACCCAGATGAACTGAATGGGGTGAAATATGATGACAACAATAGCCCGGGCCAATGGAATGGCATGAAATACGATGACAGAGAAACCCCGGGTAAACTGGTACATAATGGGATGAAAAAACATACAAAAGACACTGAGACCCAGGGTCAACAGAATGGGATGAAATACGATGACAGAGAACTCACTGGTCAACAGAAGGGCATGACATATAATTATATTGTGCCCCAGGGTCAACACAATGGCTATACTATGGACATAAGGTCATCTGGTGAGCTCGATGAAATTAATAAGGAAAACCGTCAAAACATAGACATCCGAGAAGACATGCCGTACCCTTGTAATGACTGTGGGCTTTTGTTCGAAGATCAGCATGATGTTCAGAGACACGTAAAAAACTGGTGTCAAGAAAATAAGTTAAAACGAAAATTAACTGAGGACACGGATAATAGCCAGAATAAGAAAATTAAATTGAATGAAGATGAATACTTCAAAAGTGTGTGTGAGGAGAGAAGAGATAAAACACAAGAAGAATGGAGTGATAAAGATGAGACGTATACGGAAAATGGCTCAACAGAAAAAGAGGCAAAAGTACAAGCTGAGAAGGACCTTAAAAGTGAATATATGAGGCAATTTATGAATGGTTATGCTAGGACAATATTAGCGTATCTGCAGCTGCGCAATGGGACTCTGCACAACAGAGTCATGGATAAAGTCGACAAATATTTGAATAATGGTTAAGAAGATCGTGATGCAGTGAAAATGTCAATATTAAAGTACAAACCGTTGCTAGAAAAATTCATGGACGAAACAAATGACATTTCTGACGAAAGTGATGACAATTTGGACGAAAGTGACAGGGATGACAAAGACGGTGAAAGTGACAGTGATGACAAAGCGGATGAAAGTGACAGTGAATAGTTAATATAAATTTAAAAAAAATGTAGTATGTACCACATGTCATGTTATTTTGCTCCAAAAAAAAAGTGTAGGTTCCCTCGCCATTGGTAGTGACGTCATTGCGGCGGCGGCGTTTGGCGGCGGCGCATTTTGTGGCGGCGGCGTTTTGTGGAATTTTGTGGCGGCGGCGGCGTTTTGCGACATTTTGCGGCGGCGCTTTGTAGCATTTTGCGGCGGCGTTTTGCGGCATTTTGCGGCGGCGATTTGCGGCGGCGGCGGCATTCATCAAACCTGCACTTTTAACTCGTAAATTTACTGAACACATCTACTGTCCGTTGCTTTATAAGGCTGGAACATGGCGGGAAATATAACATACCATAAATTTAGTCTGCACTTTGATTGAAAGTATATCCACCGTGAATGAAGTTGTTCCTGAACTGTAAAATATGGAACCGAGCTTCATGCAACATATGAACCAAATTGACACGTTGATGTGCTGTGAGTGCAATCCAATGGCATTCCAGTTTTACCAGGATGGATATGGATATTGATAGACACACGGATTCAGTTGGTGTTGTTGCACTTATTTAATAAATAATATGTATGTTTAAAATTAGTTCAATTTACTTGCTCCAAAATCCCTGTGATGGCAAACTGATTAATATGCACAAAAACAAACCTAAGTTGACAGGGCGCTGAGATATGAGTGATAATATACAGGGCCCAACTGTACTGATGGTAAATATAGTAACAATTTAAAAATAGAAATTAGATAGAATTGCCCTTTAAGCCATAACCTTTTACCTCTATCCTATGGCCTCTACCCATTGATCCCTACGTAATGACATCTGATATATACACACTGGCCTTTGCGATGACATCTGATATATACACACTGACCTTTTCTCCCTCAATATTAATTTTAGTTGTGTGGTGCAAACTTACACGATACAGCGGTGGAGCCACATTGGGGCCTAGCAAAATTACATCACCGCAGAATAGTTTTCTTAAAAGTTTGTACACATACAATAACTAAAGCTCCCTATCATTCATGAATGTTTTTTTGGGGTTTGCCAGTTTCTGCTAACATTTTTGGAAAAACTGTATGTGCGATATAGAATTTTGTTTACGGAATTGAATTCGTCTTATCGTTCCGAGTATTTTTTGTTTTGCATATTCGGTTTCGTCTTTTCGTTCCGAGTATGTTGATATGTCCCACGACCTATATCGGGTTTTAAAACAAAATTATGGTTTTTCGGGGTTTGGCAGGTTCTGTTAGCATTTTTGGTAAAACTTTATCTGCGATATAGAAATTGTTTACGGAATTGAACTCGTCTTATTATTGCGAGTCTTTTGATATATCACGCGGGCCACAAAAAAAATCATTTTATTTTTTCCCAATTTTTTTTTTTTTTTTTTATATTTAAGAAATAAATACACGGTGTAGAGGTGTGTATGGTCAAGTTGTACCACAAAAAACTGATTGTAGGACGACGCGTAGCGGAGTCCTACAATCAGTTTTTTGTGGTACAACTTGACCATACACACCGATACACCGTGTATTTATTTCTTTTGTAATACGACTGAAAGTTTATGGTCACAATTCGACTGAATAGTCAACGAAATACTGCGCTTTTTCGGTCTCAGGTGAGAAAACATTTCGTGGTGTAATTCGTATTGGGCGTACTCGATTTCTTTGCATGGAGTACTCCGGTAATCTTGTCTTGTTATGAAATTCCCCCGTTGACTTTTCGAGGCACCTCTTCTAGAAAATAATCGTTGTGATTGGCTAAAAAACAATGTGTTTTCAGCGGCGCCCGTGCCTTTCACTTAAATTGTACAGGAAATACGATTGCGGTCATTTCTGTGTTGAACGTTGTTGGGACAACATGAATATGATCATCGACTATGGACCATTTTCCTTACACAAAGCGATCTAAATGATCTAGTTTACTAAACTAATCTTATCCCCCTTCTGTACTGGTGAACAAACGCTTTCATTTTCAACTTTATTCCGAAATATCGAATATGATCGAGATTCGAATCGACGAATGCACAGCCCGGCCCCATGGATTTATTTTGTCATTTAATATACTTATTAAGTAACTTTCTTTGGTCGTAACATATATCAATATACCATAACATCATTTGGACCATATTCATTGGCAACCAAACTGGTTTCAAGCGACATATCGCTAGAAAATTCGCAAGATTGTCAAGATGTAGCAAAATTCAAAGGGTTACGGGTGCGGGTGTACTCCGTTGATGCCCCGTTTGCGCGGAGTTAGAAAAGACGGGAAAAGTCGCGTGCGGCGATCTGAATAAACCGATTTTTTTCGTGGTACAATCGGAAAAAGTAGAATTGTACCACAAAACTGGAACGAGATAGCCATGGTAACTCGGGCCACTGGCCAATCAGAACATGGCTTTTAAGCATACTTAGGCAGGGTCGTATTACAAATTCAGATATACACCCCTGGAGCGTAGATTGAACGCAAAACTAAAAAAAATAATATTTTTCATCACAAAATTTAACAAAAACTTCCAAAAAAAAAAAATTTCATCAGAAAAACTTTTTTTTTCATTATAAAATTCGGGTTCATACATACCATATAATAATTTTCAAAATCCAGGATGCAACTATTCACGATCACATCGTGTACACACACAAGCGCGAACAAGCGTTCGCGCCTCTGATAACGAAAAGTCGCAAGCACATTAGTACAACCTTACTATCATAACAACCTTAACAATGCATATCGACGACATGCACATAGTATGTAAACATGCCCACATACACGCAAATATTCGTCCATAATCAATAACATACATATAAATACATGCACAAGCATTGTGTTAATTTATTCGCGCACGCGCATACATACACATAACATACATGTATGAAAAGTTTCGTGATAAAGGGGAGTTCCATACTTTTATGTTTTCACTTACCCCAACAGTTATATCCTCAGCTATGTTACATTTTCATTATAGTCATCTGGATTCTATAACGTTATCAGATGTGGTATAAGCAGCAACTCTGCGTTTTGCATTTTACAGACAACATGTTGACAACCCCCCTAATTAAATTTGAAATTGATTGTAGATATTGACAAAGGGTCAGGACCTGTAATAAATTTAAAGTTTCGTGTATATTCTGTGACATTTGAAAATTTGTATCACACGATAATTGCTAATTAAAATTAACATTTCCGGTCATTGGGACGGATGACTTCGGCGCAATAGCCTGCGGTAACGGTTAAATGTCGGTAAAATTGAAAGCTCCTCATTAATGTTGAAATTGATTACCTATAGAAGGAATGTAGATATTGACAAAAAGGTCAGGACCTGTAATAAATTGAAAAGTTTCGTGTATATTATGTGACATTTTTAAATTTGTATCACGCTTACGATAATTGCTAATTAAAATTAACATTTCCGGTCATTGGACTGATGACTTCGGCGCAATAGCGTGCGGTAACGGTTAAATGTCGGTAAATTGAAAGCTCCTCATTAATGTTGAAATTGATTACCTATCGAAGGACTATTTTTAGAACTACATTTTCCAGTGAAAGTTTGTCAAGCTTAATTAAAGCAAATAGACGGACTTGCACCTCTGGGGGCAAAACGGTTTAAGTTCAATGGAACCATTATACCTTACTAGTGTGCACACTTGTATGTTTTTCTGTTATGTAACTACCTTAAGTGCGTATAAATAGTTGTAACGGAGATGATGCCAAGCGGTGCCAAAAATAGGAATTTACCATTTTGCCCCTAAAGATAAAGTGTGACATACAATACCAAAAAAATAGGAATTTACCATTTTGCCCCTAAAAGATAGCGTGCCGTACAATGCCAAACATGGCATTTACCATTTTGCCCCTAAAGATAAAATGTGACATACAATGCCGAAAATAGGAAATACTTTACTAACGTACACACTTGTATGTTTTTCTGTTATGTAACTACCTTAAGTGCGTATAAATAGTTGTAACGGAGATGATGCCAAGCGGTGCCAAAAATAGGAATTTACCATTTTGCCCCTAAAGATAAAGTGTGACATACACTGCCAAAAATAGGAATTTACCATTTTGCCCCTAAAAGATAGCGTGCCGTACAATGCCAAACATGGCATTTACCATTTTGCCCCTAAAGATAAAGTGTGATATACAATGCCAAAAATAGGAATTTACCATTTTGCCCCTAAAGATAAAGTGTGACATACAATGCCAAACATGGCATTTACCATTTTTCCCCTAAAGATAAAGTGTGACATACAATGCCAAAAATAGGAATTTACGATTTTGCCCCTAAAGATAAAGTGTGACATACAATACCAAAAATAGGCATTTACCATTTTTGGCATGGTGCCATAGACGGTGCCATATGGTGCCAAACATGGCATTTACCATTATGCCCCTAAACCGGTGGGTATGCAGCACACTATGCTGTTTTGCTGTTCCAATCAATATGGTATATATGTACAACCAAATACATGTAGCAACAGCTAATTACCAATAGACAAGTTACTTGATTCACATGATAAGGCGTTATATATGTGTTCAGGGCCACAGGGCTCAATTAGAAACAGCTAATTATCTATAGTCAAGTTACTTGATTCACATGCTAAAGCATTAAATATGTGTTCAGGGCCACAAGGCCCAAATTAGTAGCAGCTAATTACCTATAACCAAGTTACTTGATTCAAATTTGCTAAACTCATTATTTCTATTTCATTACACGTGAATAATTGATATAAAAACTAAACTGATTCAAAATAGACATGGACCCTAAACATATCTTTAAGTTGCACTGTCTGTTGAGTATACATGTCTGAATCTATGTATTAATCAACAGCATAGAATGTGAGTCCACATATTTGATGGACTATAAACATTGTATTTATCAATATGTGACTGAATAAGGTTTTAAAGATATGTATAGGGCTGTAAGGCTCAACTAGCAACATCTATATAGTATATACCTATCCTCAACCTATTTCATCAACCATTGCTAAAGTCATTACCCTATTCACCACATGTAAATAATTGATATAATGTCTACAGATTCAAATTGGACCTAGAATCCTGAACATATCTTTATGTTGTACTGAGACTCTGGGTATACATTTCTAAATCTATGTCTTAACTAACAGCATAGAATGTGAATCCAGGATACTTTTTTGTCATACATGTACTGTACGGAATATATTTATTTTTACCAATTTTCAGCTTGACATGAAAACTTTATATGTATAAAAACAGATCGGAAGGGAGATCTGGAGACAATGTGCATAACACATAAGAGAATTTTGGTGGTTCCTTTTGGATTTCATACCCCATTATATACACCTTACCTGATAGACCTTTTCATTATATCCAGAAATTTTTGTATTTGTGTTTGTTTAGTTGTTCTTGCTTTTGTTTGTTGCTCCTCTCGTGGACAACTTGAAGCAGGGACAAGGAAACAAATTCAAAATAAATATAATAAATAAAGATTAAATAAATTAAAACAAATTTAAAAAATCTATATATGCCAATAGTATTGTCTATCTTCTCCTTCTGAATTTCAACCCAATTTGGACTTCTATTTTTTCCTCGGCCTGAAATCTCAGTCATGGGCCACTTGGATTAATCATTAATCGAATGTATAACTTTGGTACATCCAATCCACCACTTTTCCTTGCAACAATCAAGCAAATATTTTGCAAAACACTTCCAATTTTAAATTTACAAAATCCAATCTCCAGATATGCAGTCCAAACTGTGACCAGATGAGACACAGGAGCAAAGGTAAATCTGGCTGGTGATGAGTTTCATCAACTTTGAGAATGGAAAGAAGAAAAAAAAATAATAATAAAATATATATATATATATAATTATGGTATAATTATTTTATCATCACAATTTAATTTCATCAACTTTGAGAATGGAAAGGAAAAAAAAAAAAATATATATATATATATATATTTATATATAGATATATTTATTTTATAACAATTTAATTCATTTAAAATGATGAAAATCCAAAAAATTGATTAATTTGATGGAACAATGCAGACTTGAAAATAACTCATTCTAATCAAAGCTCATCACCACTCAGTTAAATCAATTCATGATACCCTAATCAATAACACATGTACATGACTTTTTCAAACAAATTAAGAACTTTACTAAGTGAAGTTAAATTTGGTTTGGCCTCGCAAATTCCTTAAATTTTATAAAGGTAATTTTAAACTAACAATGTACATATTAAACCCTAGAACCATATACCAACTCAAAAATTCCTGCATCCAGAAGCGAAACCGTGAAAGAAAAACAAACAAAAAAACAAATTGGAACAAACTTTCACATTGAAAATCTCACATCAATATGTGTGAAAGTACCAATTAATTGCAAGCCAATCAGCAATGAGTACTTCCAATTTACTTAAAGGTGTCTCTCACTTTCCGGACAAATTTCCATGAATCCAAATTTAACAATCATAAAAAAATGATCATAAACATGATTCATTATACAAGTGTACATGATGAAACTTAGCTTATATGTACCACCAAATTTTGATCTCCAATTGAAAAAACAAAAACAAAAACAAAACAAAACAAAAACCACACGAACAAAAACAAAATAAAAAACAAACAAAATCACAAAATATATTTCCAAATAAATTAAAAGTATATTATATTTGGCATGTTTATGTAACTGAATGCTTCAAATCCGGAATGACACCTTTAACACTGATATGCCCAATTTCAATTAAAAAATAAAATAAAAATAAAAATTAATAATAAATAAAATAAAAATAGCCAGTCTGATACCCCCGTTCCACTCGTATATATACACCCTCCTTTTTTCACGGGACCGCGTCCCTGAATCATGGGCTATACAATTTAAAAAACAAAAATAAATAAATAAAAAATAAAAAAATAAAATATGACTATATAAAATGCTTTGAGAAATAACTTTGCTGATTTGCATGTATCTGTAATTTGTTTATTTCATCAAATCATCGCCTCATTCAGTATCACCATATAGATATTAGAAATATAAATACCCCAAGCTCGAACTGCCTTCGACACACACGTAACGCGTTTCATCACGCCAAAATTTATAACACTATCACTAGCAAAGAGAAAACAAACCTTGCTGGCACAGGAGCACTAAAAGTCACATCTATAAATTCAGTGACTGAAGCCAAAACTCCATAATTCCGTAGGTACCGGTACTGTGAATGATCCCCGTTCAGCATCTTGCATGCACTGTCATGTCACAAAATTATCCCATTTATGCACAAATCTAAACTATTGGCAATGGAATTATATAAGAAAGGAACGGCGGTTTCAATGTGGTCATGGGATTTTGACCGCGAGAAAAAATCAGCAAACTGCATGAACCCCGAAGGGGTTCATGCGGAGTTTGCTGATTTTTTAACGCGGTCAAAACCCATGACCACGTTGAATCCGCCGTTTATTATTTATATTTATTACATGATCCTACCCTTATTCCATTCAATAAACCCATTCTATAAATTCTGATATTAACCGTTCGTTTAATAACAGGAAATAGTGCCAGGTGTACCCAAAAGTATTATTGTTGCGCCAACTTGACCTTTGACTTCCGGTTTATCGTCTGATTAAATTCCGTTCGCTACGTTTCAAAAGTATGGCTTCAAATATTTTTCCAACGAATTCTAATGTAAATATTGACAATGAGGGCCAGGGAACAATAATTGGTCATCGGATCGGTGCAGATGGCGAATATTACACCGTTAAATTGGATGGAATAGACTTTGAAGTTTAAATAGAGCCGAAAAGATTGTCGCTGTTAGCTGACTCGGAGCCGACGTCAACAAGTACACCTGCTGATGATGCAATCGCTTCCACATCAAATTCAAGTTTTCAAAATACAAGGTTCGCAGAGGTTAGTGAATCGGACATAAATGAATTCATGGTTCAACAAAGCAACAAGAACACCCTCTATAAAACAATTTGTGACCTAAAACTGTTCAAAACTTACCTTGAAAACACAGGTAACACAGTCCGGGAAATTCACTTAATTCCACACGGTGAACTATCTCCGTTGTTGTGCAAATTCCTAATTGGTGTCCGCAAATCCGATGGGTCCGAATATGAGCCTACATCACTTCGGGGATTTATTTCAAGCTTCGACAGACAATTGAGGCGTCAGAAATATGGCTATTCGATCATTACCAGCGTTGAGTTTGCACAGGTTCGTGAAGTCCTCAAATGCAAACAAAAGTCGTTGAAACGTGATGGCAAGGGAAACGCACCACACAAGTCAGAACCCATTTCTGATGCAGAGATCTATGCTCTGTGGGAAACTGAGCAGTTCGGATCGTCCCTACCCATGGCCATCACAAATACACTCTGGTTTTACTTCACAGTTCATTTTGGTCTGCGTGGTACAGGAGAACATCGAGACATGTGCTGGGGTGACGTAACATTGTGTGAACCAGCTGATTCTCTTCCATATCTGGAATTTAATGAACGTCAGACCAAAACCAGGACCGGTGCCAATCCAAGAGATATCCGCAGAATCCGTCCAAAATTATGGGCTAATAACACCGATCCACTGAAATGTATTGTTAACATCTACAAAATCTACAGAGATAAACGTCCGAAGGATTTCAATGGTGCTGACCGTCCGTTCTATCTTGCAACCCACACCGGAATAGGCACACCCAAACCAGGTGAAATGTGGTTCAAGCGTCAGCCAATTGGCGTAAATAAACTGGGATCATTGATGCGCCGAATGTGTAAGGCAGCCGGATTCTCGTCAGAAAAACACCTGTCAAACCACAGTGCAAGAAAGCATATGATCCAGAAATTAAATGACTTTGAAATCCCGGCAAACCATATTGTACAAATTAGCGGTCACAAAAACATCCAGTCTGTAAACAACTACAGCTGTTTGAATTCAGAACAACATCAACAAATCTCACGTGTTCTGTCGTCATCAAGCACAAAATCATCGGTAACTCCAGAAAATTCAATTAACACTATGTCAACAGAAGTACCAGCTAGAGTTGAAAGTGTTCCGAGAAACATCCACGCAGTGATGAAAACAATGACAAACACGAACACATCAAACAACCAAATGAATGTCCACGGCACAGCGAATTCGCTTTTCGGAAATGTGTATGGCGGCACTTTTGAAGTGCACGTGCATAATTGCGACAGGAGCGAACCAACACCAGCCATTAAGCGTCGGAGAATAA
Organism: Siphonodentalium dalli; assembly: GCA_032622095.1. NCBI lineage: Eukaryota > Metazoa > Mollusca > Scaphopoda > Gadilida > Siphonodentaliidae > Siphonodentalium > Siphonodentalium dalli. The sequence continues at coordinate 276,983,923 of CP136064.1, read as the reverse complement.
TCATAGATTCAGATTCGGGAGACGAGGAGTGAAGAGATTGAACATTTTATTCATTAAAATTACGCAATTAAATTTAAATACGTCAAAGAGTCTTTGTTTATCTGGGACTATTTATTTACGCGGGCACACAACGCAACGTTACGTGATACGTCATCGCAGGCCTTATAGAAGCGATGTTTAGTTTCACGTCCCATTTGTTGATTTAAAGCATGTTTTGTCAGGTTCTGGATCATGTAATAAATAGAATCTACAACTCGTCCCCAGTTTATAGCGGAATTTACAAAACTCGTCCAGTAAATTAGGTCTGGACCTCGCCAAAGGCTCGGTCCAGACCTAATTTACTGGACTCGTTTTGTAAATTCCGCTATAAACTGGGGACTCGTTGTAGATCCTCTATTTATATACTTAAATTCATTATGAATTAGGATTGTATGTCTTTCCCACTATTTATTCATCTATTTAAACGAACGCATGGAGTTCAGTTCAGATAGTTCGAATCCTTGTTTTTTGGAAAACCAAACATTTTGATAATCCATTCATGGAGAACGGAAAAAACGCAATTTAACAGTAAAGTATACACATATGACAAGATGTCTTGTTTAGATAGTACCGGTAACTAATGTAGACGTGTTGATTTCAAGAATGATTAATATCTGAAACTAACAATTAAGTTTCGGCTGCGGATAAGAAATCGACAACACGCCGTTCTACCATAATGATATATTTGTGAGGTTCGGGGGAATATTTGTAGCGGCAAGGAAAATGATAAAACCCTATTGAGTAGCGCGGTTTTTTTTAACATCAACGCTCAGTAACACAGAGCAACAACACTGATTATAGACCGAAACAAATATCTTGCCAAATCCGGACGTACTATATACTCAAGCAGTCGGTAATGTCCGACAATCCCGGTGATTTCCGGGACCAATGTGTTCATAAACCTATGAACGACATTGGAAGTGACGTCACGTTACGTTCATAGGTTTATGAACGCATTGAATAAGGGGGCGTGTCTACCGTAACGCTATGGGGAAATCGGAAGAGATATCAGGTGTATGTAAATATATAAATGATAATAATAGAAACTGGATGAAATGTATACCGATCCATGTGTCTGTCGAAAATTTCCCGCCCAACGGCACGTGTTTCACGGGCGTGACCTCTGACATAATTATCAACGACATGCCGGCAATAATAAAACAGTCAATATATGGCAACTCGTTTATATAACAATTCTGCTTTTCCGCACATGTATAAATCCCTCATCCTTTCGTGTAAGTGACATGACAGGGTGGCCTTTTACGCATAAATGCAGCCATATGTACCCAACCGATCTTCTGGGGTCGATACAGATGATTTTGGTCGTTGCCCCCCTGGATCTCGGGGAGGGAGGTCGCCCGGGGCTGGAGGCCGAAAGGAGTCACCCGGGACCGAGGAGGTGGTTTACACGCAGGCTGGCGGGTAATCTCGCCCTTTGATGAATTTAGAGTTTATACCATCAAGTTCATAATTCGTGACATGTGACACATATATAGTATAAATTAGCATGTGTCGTATGGCCAGCTCCGTTGCGCCCGGGGTATATATGCATATATATATGTGTATGTGTGTGTATATGTATATATGTGTATGTATATGTGTATACGTATGTATATGTATATTTTTTTAAGGTCCTGGGTAGCCTTTCGCCCCTGGCTTTGGGGTAGCGACCAATCTCAATTTCAGTACCGCCACATGACATTATGAAATATCCACTCCAAAAAAAAAACTGATTTCTTTTATTTGTTTCTACTCACATTTCACATGATTGGACTCTTTATACATGTCCCATTGACACTTCATCTTATCACAATCATGTTCTTCGTTGTTTTATCAACGATTTTGTGTATATATTGTTTCACCATTGTCTATCATGTTTTTTTCATGTTTGATACATTCTAATCATGCCACCCTTTCTCTGACCCACAAAACAACTGTATCTCTCATGCATTCTGTTAGCAAACTGCCGACTTTCTCTCACTCCAGGATATCATTTATTACAGCTGTTAACCGGTTTCGGGCTGCTTAGCTGTGACCTCGCCCAAAGTACTTGATGGGGATCTCAGCGATGCAGCACCGTGCCGCGATTGGCAGCTTTAATAACATAAAGTATAAAAACAGGCCGAAAATGGATTTATATCGAAAAAGTAAATTTTACAAAATCCCCAAGGGATGTAACCTAAGACTGCCACTTGTCCTTGTCGTAATAACAATGCTGCTTCTAAGTTCTGGATCCGTTCATAGTAATCCGGGACCAAATTCACAAACTGACATAACAGGGAACATAACTGTTTTTCAATATAATATCCGCAGTATTAGAAATAAGCTACATAAAATAGTTGAAGCTATAAACGAATATGACATTCTTTGCTTCACTGAAACACACCTCGACCCAACCTACCATACGGAAAATTGTTAATTGAAAACTTCCATCGTCCGTTTAGATCTGACCGAAACTCTTATGGCGGTGGAATTTGTGCATATTTCGCTAAGCATCTGGTTTACAAACGGAGAACCGAACTCGAGTTTGTCGCCTCTATCTTTTGGTTTGAGATCGAGAATAAATCGAATCGAGTCCTCCTCGCATTAACCTACAGATCGGAGCAATTCTGTAACATAAACTATTGGGACCTCTTTGAAGAATCAATAGACAATGCCTTGAAAATAACTGAAAATTTTATTCTACTCGGTGATTTTATCTCCAATCTTCTAAATCCGCATTCGAAACTCAGTGAAATAGTTGGTCATTATACATTCAAGGATGTAATTAAAAAACCAACAAGAGTCACGCCCACATCCCAAACACTTCTGGACCCCATAATCGTGAGCAATAACTTACAAGTGTACGACGCCGACACTCTAAATCTTGGTTTCTCAGATAATTATGGTGTTTATGCGATATTAAAATTCCAAAAATATGAAACTACATCATTTAAGAGAACTATATGGAAATATAAACACGGAGATTATACCAGGGCTAACAGTATGTTAGATGCTATTAACTGGCAAGAAGAATTAAATACAGTTGAAAATATAGACCATGCTGTTTCCCGATTCTGTAATTTATTCATCTCAGTAATGGAAGAGACAGTCCCCAAATCAACAGTCACGATACGAACAAATGACAAGTTTTGGTTCAACTCAGATATAAGAAGGGAGATCAGACGCAGAGATATATTGAGAAAAATAGCCATAAAACGAAATTCAGATGTCTCATGGAGAAATTATAAAGATATCAGAAATAAAGTAAACAACATGAAGAAATACGCGAAAGCACAATTTCACTCTAAACTTGAAGAACGAGTAAATGAATCCCCATCCCCTCGCGACTTTTGGCAAACAATAAATATTTGCTGAACAAAAAGAAATCCACATGCATCCCACCATTATATAGTCAACACGGAGATGTCACTATTAATGGAAAAACCTATGTGACAGATGATCGCGAGAAAGCGAAGTGTTTAAACGAGGCCTTCATTTTAAATTCAAATATCGATGACCGTGGTCACGAAATTCCAATCCTTCTCCGTAGATGCTCCAAATCGCTATCCAATATTATTTTCACCCGAGATAAGATCATTACTGCAATTAAATCACCCAAAGTTAACAAAGCCCATGGATTTGATGGCATAAGCCCAAAAATGATTCACGCTACTGCTGAATCGATTGTTGTTCCATTAGAAATTATTTTTAAAAAGTCAGTAGAGCTCGGCCAATTCCCATCAGACTGGAAAAAAGCAAATGTTATCCCCATATTTAAAAAAGATGATCCTGCCGATTGTATAAATTACCGTCCTATTTCCCTCCTTCCGAGCCTCGGCAAAGTGTTTGAAAAAATAATTACCCAACATCTTATGTCATTTTTCCAAGATAACAAACTAATGTACCAACATCAATCTGGTTTTATTCCCGGACATAGCACGACCTTCCCATTAACAGATCTATATCATAACCTCTGTCAGACTCTCGATAATGACTTATACACATGTTCATTTTTTTTGCGATATATCAAAGGCATTTGAAAGAGTCTGGCATAGGGGACTGATATATAAGCTAGAACAATACGGCATATCCGGTCCGTTATTGAAATGGCTGGAAGATTACCTCAGTAATAGAAAACAACGAGTCTTAATACACAATTCATATTCCAACTTCCAACCCATTCCAGTCGGAGTTCCCCAAGGATATATACTCGGACCTTTCCTTTTCCTGGTATATATAAAAGATCTCCCAGATAATTTAAATTCCGAAACAAGAATGTATGCAGATGATACATGTCTCACGTCCAAACACTATGACATAAAGCTGCTAGAAAGAAGTGTAAACCAAGACCTTAATAAATTATCAGATTGGGCCAACAAATGGCTTGTAAACTTTAATCCAACCAAAACTAAGGCAATATTGTTCTCCATGATCCCACGAGAGGTCCCTCTAGATTTAACCTTCCAAAATAAGAGAATTGACATAATTGAGTCGCATAAACACCTTGGTCTCGAAATACAAAGCAATTTAAATTGGAATATCCAAATCAATTGAATCTATAGTCAAAATAGTTGTCCCGCGACTATCGATACTCAGAAGATACAAGTACAACCTAGATCGAAGAACACTCGATAAGATATACAAGGCCTATATCTTGCCTCTCCTAGATTATGCGGACGTAATTTGGGAAAACGCGCCGACATATTTACTAAATAAACTTGACCGGATTCACGTTGATGCCGCTAGAATAGTTAAAGGGCTCACGCGCTCAGTTCCCAATAATGCGGTCCTATGCGAAGCTGGCTGGCCTTCTCTGAACATTCGTAGAGAGAAGCACCAATTACAAACTATGTTCAAAATTATAAATAACGAAACTCCATATTATTTATCTTGCTTACTCCCACCACGCTCGGTACAAGTCTCCAGCTATAACATGCGAAACCCAGGCAGATTCCATTCATATTATAGTAGAACTGAACATTTTAAGCAATCATTCTTCCCATTCGTTGCAACTTCATCGAACAAACTACCCACATATATAACGGATGCTGAAAATCTTCTAGATTTTAAGGATAACCTAAATATGATAGAGCCCACCAGAAAGCCGCCTAAATATTTTGAATCAGGAAACCGAAAATATAGTATTTTCCACTGTAGGATAAGAAACTCCTGCAGTGATCTCCGCTTAGATATGTTCGAAAATTATGTAGCAGATACCCCAAACTGTAAATGTGGATACGAATATGAAAGTGATATGCACTTTTTCCTAAATTGCCCCCTATATAATGTACAAAGGTTAGAACTATACCGTAAACTGGACGACCTCAACTTTAAAATTAACAATTTCAAGCAATTACTTTGGGGAAACTCAAGTGAAACTCCATCAAGAAATGAAAAGATGTTCCGCATTGTTCAGCCATATATAGCTGCAACAAAGCGTTTTGAACCGGACAATACTGATACTGATACTGAATAAATAATTGTCTGACTACATTAAAGCTACGGACCAAACAAATGCAACAAATGCAAACATATAGCACATAATACCCTTCAAAACAAAGGCCACTATTTCTCAGTTTCTATTTCCATGGAGAGAGAGAGAGGACGGACAGAACGCTAGTATTATACAAACACAGAACCGGACTATCACACACTCTTTACACAAGTTATCTTCTCTTTTGTAGACCAAATTTGCAACCTCATCATGTATATTTTCTCTGTCATCTTGCTAATTTCATATATATATATTGTATCTGGGAGCGGGGACATTGTAAGTTGTTAAAACTTGTACCCCAATCCCGTTGTAATGAATTTACAATAAAATATGTTTAAAGTAAAAAGTAAAACCAAATTGATTCTCTATTGTTTAAATGATACTCAATACAGTCAATGTCCTCTGACACGCGATGACGTTTCATCCAATCAAAAGACAGTAAGGGCCTCTTTGAAATCAAGGTATATAACATTTTTCGCTATTCCTTCCCAAGGTAATCTATAGGTGTATAATAGCCGATATGTAACATAAACGCTATTTGTCATCCGAATGCAAATAGACCCGCGAATTTGAAGCCACTAAATATTATTATTACAACATAATGGGCTGATCGGAATGTTCACGGGATTGGATGTTGCAAGTTTGTATACGTAATACGTGTCGACATTGAAGGACACTTCAATGCAGCCAGTCACGGATAAGGGCATACTTCGGGAGTCCTTTCTAGACTTAAGACGATTATTTTCAGAGTACAGTAATATACTTTTAAAAACAAGTGTTGTCAAATTGTCAAAGGAATATTCTCCATATTTTAGGTGAGTAGTTAGCAATATACTGCTTCTTCTTTTACGTGTGCATATATCTGCCGTGTGCTTTGTGAAAATATAAACTATATAAAAAAAAGTATATTCACACCACAAGGGTGAGCACTTAAGTTTCTGCGTTCCATTCAATAATAATCATCTGCAAATGAAGCTGCCACACAACATGCCACACAATGTGTGGCGAAACATGACGTCGTGTGCTGCATGCCAGACATGATTGTTTTCGCCCGACTGTTGGATGCATAGTATTCACCGTGAAATTGACTTGGCGAGACTTCGCGGTTGACAAGCAGATACAAGAAAACTAAGATGCATGCATCAGGTCGCCCGTGAACTATCTACCATATAATTGTTGTAGCTATCGATGATACATTTTGGAACACCTGTCTGTATGTATGTTTCTGGACCTTGACCGATCCGACTAAAAAATTGTGTGCAGGACTACTTCGATCCCGGGAGCAATATGGACGGGTCCAATTTCACGTGGGACCATGTCCGCGAACGTGCTGATATAGGCATGTGTCTGGACCAATTGAACAATAGTTTGGCCAGACGCTGTATATAATGGGTACTGTCCAGATGGAGGCGATCACAAAACAATACCTAAATAGCCCGAACGAAGTCGAGTACATCAGCTAGTCTAATATATATTTTGGACATTTGTCTGTCTGTTTGTCTGTTAGCTATGGCCGGGAAAACTGCCGGACAGATTTGACGAAATTTGATACCTAGGGGAAATTATTTCCAAGGAGTATTTTAGACGGGCCGGATTTCGTTTCACCATCTGCATTCTCAGTACCATGAGGCGTGAACATCATGAATCGACCATCAGTGCCACGACCAGTGCTCTGAAAATGAGTTCACGGGCAAACTAATCACGGACAAATATCATCGACGTACTGGGTGAATTTATTTGTATCTTCGCTCCTATCATAGTTGCATGCCCGGGGATAGTTTTGAGCTAAATATATATTCAGGATCAAAATAGTCACACAGTTTAAAACTCATACCCATTATGAAGGCCAAGTATGAGGTGATTTCGGTGATCTGAAAGTTATGTTTATTTAATGATTATTGAAATTTTTCGCCTGACGCTTGTAGTTGCTAACAGTTTGACTATACTAGACTTCATTCACCCATTTATTCAATATAGTGACATTTATTACATATCTATCAACGTAATTCGCACGATCGCACGACGTTCCAGGCGTGTGGTAATTCTCAGAATCGCACTAGTGCAATCTGTCGACGGAACTATTCCATTCAGTGTTGTTAGACTGGCTCTCGCCGTTACTATTTTTACTTTTTCAACTTTTCAACGCAAAGGCGACAACCCAATTGCCGAAATCGCAGCGCGCTGATTGGGTTATATTTTTGGAAAACCCAATTAACACCTTTGCGGGGGTCAAGATGGGTCAAGTTCACTCGCGGACAGAAGGGCCCCCTGTCTGATTGTTGCGTTAATCCTAAAATGCCGTTAAAACTCAATTAAATTCACATTTTCTGTACCGGAGATGTACGACTGTGAGTCAACTTACCATGATACGGAGATATGTAATAAAAATAGAACCTCATGAGTGTCTGGATTTTGACGAATTATCGCACTCGATTTGTTGGCGAAACGCGATACCTCTCGTACGGGACTGCGTCCCGCACTCGAGGTATCGCTCCGCCAACAAATCTCGTGCGATAATTTTGTCAAAATCCAGACACTCATGCGGTTCTATCTATATATCACATGAAACCCCTATTATATCATTAAGGATGCCATTACATAGTTCCTTATATGTCACTAATTACATACAACTTGGCATCGCACCAACAAATTGACCGCGCGTCTTTACATTGATTCGGGCGGATTAATACTATTTAGAAAAGCCGCGCCTGATACCAACACCAGACAATGCAAAATGATTGCTTTGTTCATTAAAGTTAAATTCGTGACCAACTTCGTTGCACTAACGAAAATAGACACAAAAACAAAGAGGCAAATTGGGGGACAATATTTTCCGTCGCCAGCCCCAGAGCGCGCAATACTGTCGTTTTCGGTTGTGAAGAATCTCAGCCAACGCTGCGAATGTATGCATCTTCGTTTAAGGATTTTGATTTGTTAAATATGATTACATTTTTTGCATGTGATATACAAGATCTTCAACTCGTAATGTTGGAATATAATTTTTTATGAAACTCGTTTGATAAATTTGATTCACAACTCGTCAACGACTCGTTTCATAAAATCTTATATTCCAGCATAACTCGTTGGAGATCCTCTATATACAGGGATTTGTGGACAGCATGGTGTGTCACAATCTCATATATTGAGGCGCCATTTGTTAGATTGTTGACGGACGGAACCCGAGTTCGAACGTGACCTGTATTTTGTGCTAGTAAACCCACATACATAAAACTGTCATTCCATTCAGTTGATACTATCTACAGCAATCATCCGGAAACCAAAATAGTACGGACGGACGGACCGACCGACGAAATGGTAGTTGTGGGACTTTCAGTTTATGGCAAATTCAACAATAGTTGTGGGACTTCCATATTGTGTTCTTCTAACTGCCTCTTCTGGGCCTAAACCACAAAATACCAAGCTTCAAGGCCATTGGAAATCCTAAACTAATGTTATCATCCCTGAAACAAACAAAAAATAAAATGGCGCAAAAAATGGCCATAACTGCTGACAACTTAGGGAAAGATTTGAAATTTACCAAGCATGTCAGGAGTGTCAAAAAATTTCCATATCAAAAGATGTCCATGAAGCATGGCGTACTGGGACTTTTGTCTGAATCCAATTTTAACATGGTTGTGAAACTTAATAATGAGACATATACATTACAATTGTGGAACTTTCAAAAAGTCAAGAGCTAGAAAAAAGTCCCACAAGATACCATTCGTAAAGGTGGGCGGGCGAACAATAACATAATACATAGACAGAACACAACGCGCATCTTAATGGACTCTTTCATCGAATGAGTTGCGGATGGCGCAAGGATATATTTCGCGATAGCGTAGCAAAATATAACTTTGCGCCGTCCGCAAAGAGTTCGATAAAAGATTCGAGATTATGATGCAAGTTGTGTTCTGCATTTATTCTACACCGTTCAGTCAGATAAGTTCAATCCACGAATGCCACCTTCATTGTTACTATAGCTACCTTTATTGTGATTAAGTCTGACAAATAACCAGTAATTATGGGGGATCACCCGAAGCGGATGATCGACGTAATGTACGTCATATTTCTTGGCGACAACGTCAACAAGAATAGTTCGGGCTTGTATTCCACTAGAGGTATACACTAATATCTACTCAATGGCTGAGATTCCGTTGAATACATGTGACTCACACCAATGGGTGTGGAATAAATATTAATACAAACAATAAACGGGCGTACAAAACGCATTGCTTCTATAGCTCCATTTGAATGGCCCAACAATGGGACACCATTCAGCCATATTTCCTTTATGATTTTTTCACAATTTCTAATTAGCGAGGGATTTTCCAGCAAAAAAGGCGAACATGATAACCCCAAATTCCAATATCCAATGTGCTTTTAGAACAATTCTGTTACTTAAAACTTATTGACAGAACGGAGATTTAGAACGATAGGTTTTGTTAACGATTTGTGCATTAACCTTTCATAATTGGAGCTTCAGGATATTTTGCGAAAACCCTGTGCCAATGCATTCTATTATATATGCGAGTCGACCATAGGTCGCCTCGCATCTCGCATATATAAGAGAATGCATTGGCCTAACAAATTTTATATTATGTTTTATAATTGTTAAAAATTGTAAGAACAAATTAAAAAAATGATACAATTGTTAAACAATACAAGAACAAATGATAAAAATTGTTATAAAATGTAAGACAAAATTATAAAAAATGACAAAAATTGTTAAAGAATGTAAGAAAATTAGATAAAAAAATATATAAATTGTTAAGCCAATGCATTCTCTTATATATGCGAGGCGACCTATGGTCGACTCGCATATAAGATAATGCATTGGTACAGGGTCATTAATGTTGCGCCAGCGCAGCTCTCGCCATGAAAGGGTTATATAACACTCCCGTATGGAGCCTTACACAGGCCCAAGCAGACGACAGTCATCAGTGCATTGTTCTATCTGTCTGGGGCAACATAAAGGGTTAAAACTTATTGACAGAACGGAAATTGAGAACAAAATGGCAGCCAATTAGAACTCTTGTGATTTATTTGACTGATGTTTGCCAAGCGTGTTGTTGTCCATGTGCGTTTGCACCGAAGCACTATATATTGGGCGAAAATATCAGAAATATTTGTTTGTGTATGAACGTAAACCTGTCGGGCAGATTTGCCAGGGCCAGAGTATGAACGTAAAACTATCGGGCAGAATTGACAGTGTATGGACGAAACACTCTCAGGTAGATTTTCCCAGTGTATGGACGAAAAACTGTCAGGCAGATTTGCCAGTGTATGAAGGTAATATTGTGAGGCAGATTTGCCAGTATATTAACGTAATGTCAGGCATGTTTGCCAGAGTATGAACGTAAAACTATCGGGCAGAATTGACAGTGTGTGGACGAAACACTCTCCGATAGATTTGGCAGTGTATGGTCGAAAAACTGTCAGGCAGATCTGCCAGTATATGGACGTAATGTCAGGCATATTTTATAGTGTGTGGACGAGAAACTATCAGGTATATTTTCCAGAATACGGACGAAAATTCAGGCAGCTTTGCTAGCGTATGAACGTACACCTGTCAACCAGATATGCCAGTGTATGAACGAATAACTGTCAGGCAGATTTGCCAGTGTATAACGAAAAACTGTCAGGCAGATATGCCAGTGTGTGAACGAATACAGGTAGATTTGCCAGTGAATGGACGAACAACTCTGGCAGATTTGCCTGTGTGTCAACGTACAACTGTCAGGCAGATTTGCCATTGTATCAACATACATCTGTCAGGCAGATTTGCCATTGTATCAACATACATCTGTCATGCAGATTTGACAGTGTATCAACGTACACAAATTTGCAATTGTATCAACGTATAACTGTCAGACAGATTTGCCAGTATTTCAACGTACAACTGTCAGGCAGATTTGCCAGTGTATGAAGGTAAGATTGTTGGGCAGATTTGCAGTGTATGGTGGTAACAATGTCAGGCAGATTTGTCAGTATATGATCGTAAAACTGTCAGACAGATTTTCCAGTGAATGAATGTAACATTGTTGGACAGATTTGCCAGTGTATGAAGGTAACATTGTCAGGCATGTTTGGAAGTGTATGAACAAACATTTTCCATGCAGAATTGCCAGTGTAATAACGTGGCCTTGTTCTTATGATGCAAGCATGACGTAAATACTGTTCATGTGGACGCAAACCATTCAAGAAGATCCATGTACATGCGGCATGTCTACGACATACACACCTGAGTTTAGTGTGCCTGTCATATTCGTATAGCGGTCTAGCATCGATAAATTCACCCTCTTGGGACCCCATTCTGCTTAGGCCTCATGTTCTCTGGAAATGTTTAATTTCTATAGAAACTTCTTCACATATACTTTATTTCTTTTTTGGTTTAGTGTCTATATACACCAAAATTGGCAGACAACACATTGCATTATTGAGGTTCCCAACTGGGTGTACGTCACAATATTCACCATTTGGGAACTTCAATCTGGGTCTATGTCTCCCATAGCAGATGAGGCCATGCAGATTGAGGTCCCTAAAGGGTGAATTTGGTGATCTTAGCCCTCTATGCGGGATAGCGTCACTAAATTCACCCCTGAGGACCTCATTCTACAAATGACAGGTACATTATACTCAGGCTCAACTACATAAATATATTACTATAGCACGCGAACTGATGGGGAGATGACTCTATATCTAAGCAAACTGATGGGGAGATTACTCTATATGTAAGCAAACTGATGGGGAGATGACTCTATATGTAAGCAAACTGATGGGGAGATGACTCTATATGTAATCAAACTGATGGGGAGATGACACTATATGTAAGCATCTAACGCTCGTTGCCAAATCCTATTCTTCATCATATACTCCATAATAATATTTGTTTCACGTTGCACACATATAGTATAAATCGCTGGAAAGATATAAAGATTAGTACAAAGTGTGCCTTATTACTGTTCGTTACCTTACAGACATTCCACGTGCTATGAGGCGTATTCAGCTCATCGCACTCTTGGGGTTACAATATATAAAGTTTGTACAATGCTTCTTCATCGCTGGGAGTTCTGTGATAATGCTGGAAGTGATATCGATGTACGATGCAAACAGAACTCTAGGTGCTAATGTCCAGACGGTGTTTGCGGGCGTCGCTTCAATATCAGGTAATATAGCTAAATACATGGGGTGGGGTGAGGATTTAATGCCTCTAATGGCTTTAATGAAACGTGTAGATCGCGACCACGCTGTCACTTAACACATGTGTAATAGAACAAAGATTACAATACATACCACAATATCTCAATTAACATAGAAACCGGAAGTGGACATGCATACTGGCAGTATATCTAATACATACATGAAAAAAATGGAAGTTTATGAGATAAACTTAATGTAATTGACTCCGCTGCACTCTGGGACAAACTCATCAAATTTTGGGAAAGATAGGCCGATAAATAGACTAACTATATATTGGTCTACACTCATTAGATATTCTAAACAACTTGCTACACGTATAGCAGTTTTCAACCTGTTGTCATATCATTCAGACAAACACACTTGAGACAGACACTCTTTAGTGTTACCTTATCGGGAACAGACTGCCAAATGAACTGTAACTATTGCTTCATGTAGAAGACAGATCGGAATCAGGAACCGGACCAGGGTGTAAACCCAAGCATACTCACAGGTTTCAAACTACGTTGGTTGGTTTAACGTGGCACTGTTTTGTCACAAGGACATCATTCAGCCGCAATAAGTTTGAGTCCACCAGGATTGATCAGGAATGGGACGATAACCATATAACCCTTCCTCGATGAAGGGAGTTCCGCTGGTGCAGCATTAAAGTTCATTTGCCGGTGCCGTTCTCTTACATATGCGAGTGTCCCATATTATATGGAGCCTCGGGTATATAAGAGAAAACACCGACTTACAAGGTCAATGTAATATTGTTAAGCCAATATATAATCTTATATATGAGAGGCTCCATATGGGAGACTCTCATATATAAGAGAATACATTGGCACATGAAGCTTCAGTCGCGCAAGGATTAAAACTCATCCATTTTTATCTTCCAGCTTTTTTGGGAGCGATTGTGATTCTGAAAGTCGGAAATGGACGGACGATGGCAGGATGTTGTCTTGTTTTCGGTGTCGGTGCAATCGCATCATATTGGGTGGACAACATATAACTGTTCATCGTATTCGGGAGTGCCGTGCCTGGTAAGTTGAATGTTTTATCTAGGTTCGGTGCTAATTTATCCTATCGACAATTACTTTATGATATTTATTTGAAACACTCGCGTACGACAATGTACTCTTTGTGTATATTTTAATTTATATTACTAATTTGATACCAATTCAGCATTTTCCGATACCGTTGAGAATTGTGTAATTGGAAATTTTCCCCAAAGTGGATTTTTAGCGGAATTCGGATATGTTGTTCTGCAGACCAGTCCGCACATCGTGCGACCAAAACGCATTCGTTTGATTGAAACATATTTTTTATTAGTATTATGTATACGGAATACATTACATTTAAGGGATTGGAGGACACGTTCTGTTAAACTTAGATGGACCTCCGCTATCTTCATATCATACTTGAAACACGAATATAACAATTTATTTTTGGTTTATATAAGGTTTTGGTAGGGCGGGTAGAATATATATAGAGTCGTGAATATAACGGATATTATATGGGGTGTTAACTATTATAAATCGGGGGTTTGGTGGAGGATAAAGAGTATAATTATACACACATATGACATTAGGACAATTGGCAGCATATATATGTATATGGTGGAGTAAGGTTAGTTGGTGTGTTTTGGGAAATAGAAATAGGTCGTTTGAGTAAGTAACATACAATGTTATTGGGGCAGCAAGTACACTTATGTTACTGAGTTCCGATTTTGTGAGTTTACATGAGCTCGTTCTCAATTTAACCGGGTACACCCGCCTGACGACCATAAAATCATGTGACATGACACTGGTCTATTTCCAGGGCAAGCCTTGGAATAGCGTCCCTATCATTTGCAGAATGAGGTCCCCAGAGGTTGAATTTAGTGATGCTACCCCGCATAGCGGGCTAGCATCACCAAATTCACCCTCTGTGGACCTCATTCTGCTTACACCTCATCATAATGAGGTTCCAAGAGGGTGAATTTGGTGATGCTAGCCCGCTATGCGGGGTAGCATCACTAAATTCACCCTCTGGGGCTGCAAATGACAGACACACTATTTCAAGGCTTGTTCCAGTGACGAGCCATGCAATACTGCGCTCTTGGTCTGAGAATTAAATGTGTAATCCAGAAACTTGAAATCGATAAAACAAATCTATATCCACTACTAGAATCGTCATTTTAAGAAAGTGTGGTTATTCTCATACTGAGTGACCCACAATCATGCGTTAGGTCAACTGTTACATGGCTCAGATAACACAAAATGTTCAAAACGCGTTTACTCCAAACCAAATTTGTGGAGATAGAACAGTATACTTGCGACGATGATGTGTTGTCTTGCAGGTCTAGGTGCGGGAACTCTGATCACGTGCTGTTTTGTTTGTTCTGCGAGCCTTGATAGAGAACATGCTCGCTTCTGGCTGACTATCGAAATGGTAACCATGACAGTCTCATACGCCACCGGTCCTCTGATAGTCGGAGAGCTTGTTAAACTGTATGGCTGGCGAGGATCCATGCTGATCATAAGTTCTATCGCCATACAAGGAATACCAATAGCAATGCTCATAACTATTGCGGAACAGGGACACCAAGAATATAAGACGTTACCATGGAAAGGTGTGCGGACAAAACTTAAGCAAGTAGATGCAACGGCCATGTTTCTAGTAGTTGTCATAATGGTGTTTTTGCAAGAGACACCAGCATCATACATGGTAGATATGGTGTTCTCGAAAGGATATAGCGAAGCAGAGGCATCGATGACGTTCCTTGTAATGGCCCTGTCGACGCTGCCTGGCCAGGCCTTATTTGTAGTAGTTTCCTGGAGGACTAAGCCGCATTTAGTCAAACCGATGTCCATCGTTTGTGTAACAATGTTCGCCGTCAACGGGCTTCATGTTATCGCCGAGACGTATGCAACAACAATGGCTGTGTCGGTAGCAACTGGGGCGGTTCTTGGTCTGTATGCACCAATACTGCACATAATGATCGCTGAAGAGTTCGAAGCAGATATTCTTCCGCTCATCATAGGTTTCATCGGAATTGTAGTCGGACCTTTACAGATAGGGGCGGGGCCTATTCTTGGTAAGTATTCGATGTTATGCAACTTTAACTGCTCGCTATTTCCGCTTTCGCATGCATGGAAATAACCTCGCCCATACTTAGACTCCATCTCTACCGGACTATTTCAATCACGCGATTGATCATATGCATACAACCGGGGGAAAAAACCCACCTGTTGACCGGGAGACTCGTCTGTTAAACTTCAACTAATTATTGCTAATTATTACTATTTATCACTTTATATTGCACGATCAAGTTTCGTAAGGCCAAGCCGTGAATATATCCTACTACGTACACAAATTATAGCAACCACCCCGGTGGGTGTTTATACCTAAGGCGTGTGTGAATGATGACGTCATATAATGTTTCTATATATATTTCTATACAATGGAACGATTTTCAGGAAAGAGTGTATGCTATTTAGCGAAATTGACACGTGACTTCCGATTAGCAACTGTTTAAAATTGCGGAATCGGAAGTGGAACAACGAGATGAAATGCCACGGCTCATGACGTCATTTACGTCATGTTGGCTTCGTAGGTGCAACATTAACCCTTTCACGATGGGAGACGCGCTAGTGCAGCATTAATGTTTTTATTACGGGAGCTGTGCTGGTGCAGCATTAACCATATCACGACGGAGCTCTGCTGGGCAGCGTTAACCCTTTCATGACGGGGAGCTGTGCTGGAGCAGCATTAACCCTTCCATGACGGTAGTTGAGTTGGTGCGGGATTAGTTATTTCATGAAGGGAGTTGCGTTGGTGCAGCATTAAATATTTGATGATGGGAGCTGCGTTGGTGCAGCATTAACTCTTTCATGACGGGAGCTGCGCTGGTGCCGCATTAATTATTTCATGAAGGGAGCTGCGTTGGTGCAGCATTAATTATTTGATGATGGGAGCCCGAGTTGGTGCAGCATTAACTATTCATGGCGGGAGCTGCGCTGGTGCAGCATTAATTATTTCATGACGGGAGCTGCGCTGGTGCAGCATTAATTATTTCATGACGGGGGCTGAGCTGGTGCAGCATTAATTATTTCATGACGGGAGCTGCGTTGGTGCAGCATTAATGATTTTATGATGGGAGCTGCGCTGGTGCAGCATTAACTCTTTCAAGACGGGAGCTGCGTTGGTGCAGCATTAACTATTTCATGTCGGGAGCTGCGTTGGTGCAGCATTAACTCTTTCATGACGGGAGCTGCGTTAGTGCAGCATTAATTATTTGATTATGGGAGCTGCGTTGGTGCAGCATTAACTCTTTCATGATGGGAGCTGCGTTGGTGCAGCATTAACTCTTTCATGACGGGAGCTGCGTTGGTGCAGCATTAATTATTTGCTGATGGGAGCTGCGCTGGTGCAGCATTAATTATTTCATGACGGGAGCTGCGTTGGTGCAGCATTAGTTATTTGATGATGGGAGCTGCGTTGGGGCAGCATTAATTATTTCATGACTGGAGCTGCGTTGGGCAGCATTAATTCTTTCATGATGGGAGCTGTGCTGGTGCAGCATTAACCTTTTTAAGACGGGAGCTGTGTTGGTGCAGTATTAACACTTTCATGACGGGAGCGGCGCTGATGCAGCGTTTTAATTCTGTCATGACGGGATCTGTGCTGGTGCAGCATTAATTATTTAATGACGGGAGCTGCGTTGGTGCAGCATTAACTAATTAATGACGGGAGCTGCGCTGGTGCATCATTAATTATTTCATGATGGGATCTGTGCTGGTGCACCATTAATTATTTGATGATGGGAGCCCGCGTTGGTGCAGCATTAACTGTTTCATGGCGGGAGTTGCGCTGGTGCAGCATTAATTATTTCATGACGGGAGCTTTGTTGGTGCAGCATTAACCCATTCATGACGGGAGCTGCGTTGGTGCAGCATTAACTGTTTCATGACGGGAGCTGCGTGGTGCAGCATTAACTCTTTCGTGACGGGAGCTGCGTTGGTGCAGCATTAATTATTTGATGATGGGAGCTACGTTGGTGCAGCATTAACTATCTCATGACGGGAGTTGCGCTGGTGCAGCATTAATTATTTGATGACGGGAGCTGCGTTGGTGCAGCATTAACCCTTTCATGACGGGAGCTGCGCTGGTGCAGCATTAATTATTTCATGACGGGAGCTGTGCTGGTGCAGCATTAATTATTTAATGACGGGAGCTGCGTTAGTGCAGCATTAACTCATTCATGACGGGAGTTGCGCTTGTGCAGCATTAATTATTTCATGTCGGGAGCTGCGTTGGTGCAGCATTAACTATTTTATGATGGGATCTGTGCTGGTGCAGCATTAACCCTTTCATGACGGGTAGGTGTGGTGGTCCAGCATTAACCCTTCCATGGTGTGAGCTGCATTGGTGCAGCATTAACCATTTCATGACGGCAGCTGTGCTGGTGCAGCATTAATTATTTTATGACGGGACCTGCGTTGGTGATGAAAAGCAAATTCGGGATATAGTATATGTGGTTGCTCCTCTACGTGTCACGTATGATTCATATTACATATATGCGTCAACGAATCATGGGCATCGTCTTATTACCATGACACTGTATTGAAGAATTGCGCGAACATGCATGATTTCTATATATGAAAGAGGTTATTTCCGAGCGAAGCGAAATTAGGTTACAGAAATGTTTCCGGTGTTCGGATCGACATGGTCAACACAAACATCATACAACTTCACGCAAAGGGAAGCTAGTATATGTTTCGATTTCGTTCGACTTTAGACCGTACTGAAATTAATTACCTCTAACCGTTTCATTACCTCCAGTCTGAATTAACAATATGAAACACTATATATATTTATTATCCTCCATAATTGATGAGTTAGATACACACTCTTGGTTACATTCTACTAACCCTTCCATGCCTGGAGAAGTGGAGCGGAGCTTCCTGAAATTTTGCGAAAACCCTGCGCCAATGCATTATCTGATATATGCGAGTCTGCCATTGGCCTAACAATTTTATCTTGACCTTGCAAGCAAATGCATTCTCGTATGCAAGGCTCCATGTGGAAGACTATCATATATACGGCAATGCAATGACACATGATCTTCAATGCTGCACCAGCGCAGCTCCCGCCATGCAAGGTTTAATATTGACTTCTTTATTTCATTACACGTGCTGGTCCCGGGCACTATGGTATCCACGTGTCAACCGGGTTTGAATAGGTGTCCATTTGGTTGGGCCCCACTTGCCTCCCCGGTGATGGGACCCTCAGTATGCTGCAGTCCAATTATGCATCCAAGATCCATACTTTAACCTTTCATGACTGGAGCAGTACTGGTGCAGCATTAATTATACTGCGTCATTACATTATCTTATATATGCGAGTCTCGATTCATAAGGATCCTAGCATATATAAGATAATGCACTGACTAATAAGGTCAAGGAAAATATTGTTAGACCAATACATGTATATTATCTTATATATGCGAGGCTCCCTATATCAGAATGCATTGGCACAGGGTCTTCGCATAATTTTGAGAGAGATCCAGTCATAGAAGGGTTAAGGCACGTGTGATCTTCGTGTTAAATTTGCTGATAAATAGTCACATCCGTTAAAACCGCCATAAACAGAACATAATATTAAAATATAGACAGATTTTATTCTTAAACAAATCATGAATATCGCGTAGATAGAATGTTATTATCAAGTTCGTACGCTTTGTTATGTAAACAAAAGCCAAAAATGTTACAGATCCCGGATTGTTTTTACCTGACAGCGTACGAACTTAACAATTGCATACGATATTTATAATTGGTACAAAATATGTCCATGTCTATGGCCATCCGAACCTTTAACCGTGGAAAACGGCTTTGAAGTGTTAGCGCTCCCACAGAGACGTGCGTGGTTAGATCAGGATGTCACGGAAAACAAATATATTACAAAGGATACTTTTCCTGGCGGATATTATATTGTTCGGCGGTGGCGCTGCCATGTTTCATCTGGATCGGGTCACGGTAAGACATCTTAATGGTGAATGCACAAAGTTCTCATCGTTCGAGCACATAGATAAAATTATATCTACCGCAAAATCCAACGAGACTTTCGCTTATTTAAAGAACACCCTAATCAAACAAACAATCAAACTCACCGACGGACGACCAGTGTTATACTGACTGCTTGGGAATTGACTCAAATTTAACAGGGATGTGTCGAATTTACTACTATATGCATCGTGGTTCTTAATATGCAGTTTGTTGATACAATCGATATAAAACAGCGTTGTGTTCTCCTTGAGCAAAGAGTACATATATATGTGTAAAATAATTGTGCAGACAATTTTCCGTACCGCCACCAACAACGGAAGAAGAATTTATTAAATTTCGCAATTTATTTATATGTCCCATTTCACGAGATTCACAACAAAACGTGTTATACCATTAGTCCGTGGGCAAATTCTCATAAAGTCTCTAGTTTAGAAGTTGGCTGCACCCCCCTCTAACAAAGGTTTCTACACATAAAATCAAAGGCCATTGTATGACGCATCCGATTTTGCTTGTTGCCCGCTTCAGAATGTATCCCAAAATAGATTTTTCAGGGAAGACAACTCTACCCCTAAAACAAAATAAAACTTTCACGGAGTACACGTGTCAGCATATACAAACTGTATTTATTAATGTTGACGATGGGAATATTGCATCATACCAAGAGTTTGTATGTGGTTGACGAATTAACATGCATTTTCTTATGTTATATGACGAAAACTCGAACAGATCTTCTACCACAAAACACAAACTCCCTTAGAAATCACCTTTAAAAAATCTTCGTGCAAACTAAAGCATGCGGTGATTGGCACAATATATATAACTCCCCAGCCTGATATAATGTTCTGACATCCATGTATGGTCATTCCTGTCCATCAGACGGATTATAGCTCTTCCCGATCTACTGGCACTACTGAGGTTTGGCTTCAAAATTTCAGGTAAATCTAACAAATTATCTTGTTTAACCGCAAACTTACCATGTAACTATGTATGTAATTGTGAGAATGGCTGCAGAACCGAACTAGTGTCAATTGTGATGACTCATAAGATTAGCAGAGCGAGAGAACATAACAGGACTATAGATACTCTTAGAGTGCATTGAAAACAGTTTGACAACATAATATTATACACTTCTTGAAGAAATGAGCAGTAAAATATTTCATTTTACCATCTTAGTTCATAATAATTGAAGACTTACTGATAGTATTGACAAAATAGGATTTGTAGAAAAATACATTTTTTAATATATATTTCATTTGAGCACTTGTTTACATCAGAGATAGTCAATTCATATTGGAGGCTGCTAATTTGGGCATACAGTTTCAAATATCTAAATTGATATTAATTACCCAAAGGGCACGTATTAATGATGATTTTGTTCAATCTTTCTATACATTGACTTTTATCCGCTATGTCCCAAAAAAAAAATCTATAGTAAAAAATAATATATATAGTCATTAAGACAATCAATTGCTCATTGGAATACATTAATTGTAACAATAGTAGGATTGTTCAGTTTGCTTACGAATACCAGTGAACTAATGGTTTGATTAACTATACCTTTGTCCCCATATAAATAACTCAGTTACTCTTGTGACGGAAAGTGTGAGAATCTTCGATTTTGGTGGCCGTTTTGGATGCCATCCTAAAACTATTGTCAAATATGGAGCGAATGTAATGCCGCATATATCGTCGGTTGTGCTCACTGTCATAACATGTTCCACACACATAAGAAAATACAAATCGCTGAAAGGTGAGTCTCACTCATCAGCCTTTGGCAGCCATGTTTCCAGTCGAATTATGTATATACTAGCTGAATCAGGCTCCCTTCCGGAACCTTTAATCATTGTCCGAGGCGCCTGTGTGCGTTAAGAGGAACATAGGTGTGTTAGGGGCCTGTGGCCCCTGTGTCCGCTTCGCGCACATCTTGATCTTAGACAGAGGCGGCCCCTCCACCAGGGTTGAAATCGGACCAGCAGTCTGGGAGAAAAATCCGGACAGACAGACAGACGGACGGTCAGATAAATCCTACTCTTTTATATATATAGATGTATAATCTTCAACACAAATTCGAATCCAAATTAAAAAGCATATGAAATAGTTGACGGAAAGGTGGGGTTTTATGAATTTACTAATGCTAGACCTGTGTTCTCGTGTGGTTTTACCATAGCCTATCAAATTTTAATCACAATGTAGTCAAATTTTCAGAAATCAGTAAACATTTTAACTTTTCACTAATTTTATTCAAATTTTAATCTTAGATCACGTCCATACAAAGTTATTTATAATACCCCTTCAACAACCTCTACATTATTTCAGTTTATGCTTCTAAATCAACTTGACATGCAGTATTCAAAGTTTGAACTACGTAATTTGTTTTTCTGAGAAAATTATATTTTAGTGGGTGGGGTTAAGTTTACGGCCACATCAGCTTTTCACCGAAGTAATATTGGCAAACAATCGTTAAAATCGTTTCGCCAAGTCATGGGGCCAAGTCTTGAGCTTTGTTGCGGACCAATAGCCTCACAAGTTAGAGCCAATATATGTGACACTTTTTTCAAAATCCAAGCAATTATTCGCAATGTCAAAATATTTATCGCAGTTTTGTCTAACTAGCTCACAAATTGGTCATGTGTTGTAGGTCGTGTCATTTTACGATCATTTATAATTAATATAAACGATATCATGTTCAGTTTATTATGGTAATATTATTTTATGCGCTGACATTTGTACTCGAGGAAAATTTCATTTTATTATAGAGGTAAGAGTTGTCTTCCCTGAAATAAATCTATTTTGGGACACTTTCTGAAATTGGCAACAAGCAAAATATGATGCATCATATAAGGAAGGACCTTTAATTTGATATATAGACACATTTGTTAGAGGGGGTGAAGTCAACTGGAAAACAATCCTGTTTGGCCCACGGACTACATAATATATTCCCGAATCACCTTCCGGACATCGTAAGCATAGATCACAACCAGTCACAACATTGTGTTATTTCACAACCTATACTCGTGACGTAACTACGCAGGCATAACCAACCACGTGGATGTTAGCGATGTCCGCTTTTATATCTTTCAGAACAAGGCAGTCATTGTTGATGTTTGTACATGTAGCCCGAAAAACATTCTGTTTTCTCAAAATGGTTGACTAGTGATCAGTGTTGCGGGCAAATACAATTATCTTTGTTTTTCATTCCGGGTAGGATATACTAGGATAGGATAATTTATTTACAATACACACATGAATTATAAAATGGAAGTAACACATTATAAGGTAATGCAGTATATTGGTTTGGGAAACCTAGCCCTGTCGGGGTGTCTTCCTGCTACCCCCTAAACAAGTATCACTATATAAATAATTGATTCGATGGCTTGTAGTCACCAACCTCGGCATTATTTTAACGTTGTTCCGTGTTTGTTGCTTTACATGAAAGGTATTATTATTCCTATATTATGCAGGAAGCATCAGAGACAGTACTGGTTCCTATAACGTTTACATAATGAGCCTGCTGGGACTCGCCTTCATCACATCGACAGCCATGTTTGGAGTCGCTTGTTGGAGGGGACGGACCAACTCTGTTTACGAAATGGAGTCGAAGAGCTGAAGCTGTTATGGACTTAAGATAATAAGTTACAATCTATGTCAGTGTTATAAAATTATGTGGATTTGCAATGTCACACGTGGCTAATTTGTAAGTTTTTATTTCATGCATGGCGTCACCCAGATATAATTTTGGTGAGGACATACCAGCTCTGGTTACCAGGTCATGAATATCCTGGGGTTCAATTATTATATTAATTATTTTGGATTATCCCTCTTTTATCGATACAAGGGGATAACCCAAAATCATACTTCCCAAACATAATTCAAAATCAGTGTTAATTGTTTTTCGCGACAAGATACCATGTCCGATCCATGACAATGATTAATCATGATGGTACTTGATAAGGAATTCAATTGACAATCATTCGGTCTAAATATTTTGATAACGATTATGGCGCGTCATGTTAATGTCATTGAGAAAGGCATATTATTAAATAAAACTCAATTCAATTGACAATCATTTGGTCTATTTATTTCGATAATGTTAATTGAGAAAGGCATATTATTAGACTAAACAATCTTGTTTGACTATCATGTAGTATCGCGATTATTAAGAACAGTACACTGCTGGATGAACAGCAACATACCAGATATCAAACTTACAAAATATGACATACTAGCTGATGTGACCGACTTCGATCGGCCCAGAAACATGCGTATATGAGCGTATATGAGCGAGGTCAAGGACACGGTCGATACCCATATTGTTCCCGGGATCAAAGTAGCCTTCATACCAAATTTGAGTCGGATCGATGGATCAGTTTTAGAATCAGAATCAGAATCAGAATTTAATTTATCTCAAATCGTCGTACATGTTGACATAACAGATATATATATAGACTAGAAGGTGACCCGACTTCGTCCGGGCTTTGACATTGAATTGTCTATTTTGACGGCCAAGGTCAAGTGGGGTCACGATTTGACCCGTCCAAAACACAGTGCCCGAACAAAAGTACCCGTCGAAATCCATCCGGTTTTACCCGATTTGACCTTGAATTGACCATTTTGAAGGTCAAGGTCAGGTGGGGTCAAACACCAACACCCCAAAAATGGTGGAAATCGGCCCAGCGGATACCGGGAAATCGGCCCAGCGGATACCGAGATACCCTATGCATCAAATTTCGTCCGTAAAAATCCGCCAGTTTAACCCGATTTGATTTCCACTGAAGTATATAAACGCGCCTCATATACACACGCTCATTAATTATCAAGTTTCAACGTAAAGATAAATTACCATCGGTGCCCGAGATATCGCCAAGACGTCTGAAACAGTCAAATGCATCGGCCTGTTAAGAGTTAACGTGATCTAACTTTATGACCTCTAACGACGTCATAGAAGTTACGCATTGTTTTTACCCTGATAGAAGATCGTACCACTTCTTCTTAATAATTGAGGCAGATAACTAAAACGGATACATACATATTATATATCGTTGGAAAGAGGAAACACGCAAGATTCTCTTAGTGTCATTATTATGACTGGCATGTTATTATTCGCGTTGTTTCGAATCGATTTGTAAGCACCGAACTCAAATGAAAGTCCCGTAACACAGCGTAAAAACATATTTGACCTCGGCACGTGAGAAGTTGACCTCGCACGGACAAATTAATAGGCCTATGTTACTCGTGGCCCGAAAATACCCCCACATACCAAGTTTCATCGAAATTGGCTCAGCCGTTTTTGAGTCCATCGATTACAGACAGACAGACACACACACACACACAGATCTTCCAAAATATATAATAGACTAGAAGGTGACCCGACTTCGTCCGGGCTTTGACCTTGAATTGTCTATTTTGAAGGCCAAGGTCAAATGGGGTCACGATTTGACCCGTCCAAAACACAGTGCCCGAACAAAAGTACCCGACAAAAGTACCCGGCGAAATCCATCCGGTTTTACCCGATTTGACCTTGAATTGACCATTTTGAAGGTCAAGGTCAGGTGGGGTCAAACACCAACACCCCAAAAATGGTGGAAATCGGCCCAGCGGATACCGGGAAATCGGCCCAGCGGATACCGAGATACCCTATGCATCAAATTTCGTCCGTAAAAATCCGCCAGTTTAACCCGATTTGATTTCCACTGAAGTATATAAACGCGCCTCATATACACACGCTCATTAATTATCAAGTTTCAACGTAAAGATAAATTACCATCGGTGCCCGAGATATCGCCAAGACATCTGAAACAGTCAAATGCATCGGCCGGTTATGAGTTAACGTGATCTAACTTTATGACCTCTAACGACGTCATAGAAGTTACGCATTGTTTTTACCCTGATAGAAGATCGTACCACTTCTTCTTAATAATTGAGGCAGATAACTAAAACGGATACATACATATTATATATCGTTGGAAAGAGGAAACACGAAAGATTCTCATAGTGTCATTATTATGACTGGCATGTTATTATTCGCGCTGTTTCGAATCGATTTGTAAGCACCGAACTGAAATATATTAGCGCAAAACGGCGTAAAAACAGATTTGACCTCGGCACGTGAAAAGTTGACCTCGCACGGACAAATTAATAGGCCTATGTTAGTCCTGACCCGAAAATACCCCCACATACCAAGTTTCATCGAAATTGGCTCAGCCGTATTTGAGTCCATCGATTACTGACAGACAGATACACACACACACACACATATCTTTCAAAATATATAATAGACTAGAAGGTGACCCGACTTCGTCCGGGCTTTGACCTTGAATTATCTATTTTGAAGGCCAAGGTCAAATGGGGTCACGATTTGACCCGTCCAAAACACAGTGCCCGAACAAAAGTACCCGACAAAAGTACCCGTCGAAATCCATCCGTTTTTACCCGATTTGACCTTGAATTGACCATTTTGAAGGTCACGGTCAGGTGGGGTCAAACACCAACACCCCAAAAATGGTGGAAATCGGCCCAGCGGATACCGGGAAATCGGCCCAGCGGATACCGAGATACCCTATGCATCAAATTTCGTCCGTAAAAATCCGCCAGTTTAACCCGATTTGATTTCCACTGAAGTATATAAACGCGCCTCATATACACACGCTCATTAATTATCAAGTTTCAACGTAAAGATAAATTACCATCGGTGCCCGAGATATCGCCAAGACGTCTGAAACAGTCAAATGCATCGGCCGGTTATGAGTTAACGTGATCTAACTTTATGACCTCTAACGACGTCATAGAAGTTACGCATTGTTTTTACCCTGATAGAAGATCGTACCACTTCTTCTTAATAATTGAGGCAGATAACTAAAACGGATACATACATATTATATATCGTTGGAAAGAGGAAACACGAAAGATTCTCATAGTGTCATTATTATGACTGGCATGTTATTATTCGCGCTGTTTCGAATCGATTTGTAAGCACCGAACTCAAATGAAAGTCCCGTAACACAGCGTAAAAACAGATTTGACCTCGGCACGTGAAAAGTTGACCTCGGATCTGAAAATCAATAGGCCTATGTTCGTCCCCGGCCGAAAATACACCCACATACCAAGTTTCATCGAAATCGGCTGGGCCATTTTCGAGTCCATCGATTACTGACAGACAGACACACACACACACACACACACACACAGATCTTCCAAAATATATAATAGACTAGCCGATGAGCCCGACGTTGTCCGGGCTATTCAAAAACAAAATTTCAAGTCGATAGCTCTACCCGTTTCCGAGATCTGGTCTGCGCATGCGCGAAGCTGGCGTCGCACGGGCTCGGCGACCCGATAAAATTCGTATCCGGGGCAAGATACATTCACATAGCAAATTTCAAGTCGATAGCTCCACCCGTTTCCGAGATCTCGTCTGCGCATGCGCGAAGCTGGTGTCGCACGGGCTCGGCGACCCGATAAAATTCGTATCAGGGGCAAGATACATTCACATAGCAAATTTCAAGTCGATAGCTCCACCCGTTTCCGAGATCTGGTCTGCGCATGCGCGAAGCGGGCGCCGCACGGGCTCGCCAATACGACAACGTTCACCGCCTGGTCAATCTACACACACGTACCAAGTTTCGTCCCGATCGGTCGAGAATCGTAGATTTGTATTAATGACAGACAGACAGACAGACAGACAAACATACAGACAGAGGTCTTCAAAATATATATGAGACTAGCCGATGAGCCCGACGTTGTCCGGGCTATTCAAAAACAAAATTTCAAGTCGATAGCTCTACCCGTTTCCGAGATCTGGTCTGCGCATGCGCGAAGCTGGCGTCGCACGGACTCGGCGACCCGGTAAAATTCGTATCCGGGGCAAGATACATTCACATAGCAAATTTCAAGTCGATAGCTCCACCCGTTTCCGAGATCTCGTCTGCGCATGCGCGAAGCTGGCGTCGCAC
Organism: Siphonodentalium dalli; assembly: GCA_032622095.1. Taxonomy (NCBI): domain Eukaryota; kingdom Metazoa; phylum Mollusca; class Scaphopoda; order Gadilida; family Siphonodentaliidae; genus Siphonodentalium; species Siphonodentalium dalli. The sequence continues at coordinate 276,956,231 of CP136064.1, read as the reverse complement.
AGGCTCGGCGACCCGATAAAATTCGTATCCGGGGCAAGATACATTCACATAGCAAATTTCAAGTCGATAGCTCCACCCGTTTCCGAGATCTCGTCTGCGCATGCGCGAAGCGGGCGCCGCACGGGCTCGCCAATACGACAACGTTCACCGCCTGGTCAAACTACACACACGTACCAAGTTTCGTCCCGATCGGTCGAGAATCGTAGATTTGTATTAATGACAGACAGACAGACAGACAAACAAACATACAGACAGAGGTCTTCAAAATATATATGAGATGTTGAGATAATCATATTCATATTGATATTGCACATGCGTGCGTATATAATCATTATGGTTTTTACAATTTATGTTAAACTTATCAATAGCGGAAAGTCGAGTGCGACTATGAGGGGGGGGGGGGGTAGATCAAATGGTCTTCAGATTGAGGATAGTATGTGTGTGGGGGGTGTGAATCGGCGCTATATTGGATATATACATAGGGAAGTCGATTGCCGATAATCTTGTGTTTGGAGTGTCATATATAGAGTGGACAATTTCCTTAACATGTGAGCGTGTTTGTGTGTGCGTGGGGGGGGGGGGGTGGGGTAGCATGTACGAGTAGCAATGGAAATACATCAAGTTCCGGGTCATATATACTCGACACTGTATAAACATATATATAAATGGGATTGGAGTTGTGCCTCAGTGAGGTTCCATTATCAGCTGGACTTCGTATGTAAATTTCGCCAGATTCGTTATTGTTCTTTTATTATTTGATGTGAAAAGGGCATTCAGTTTGCAGATGTTCGGCCGAGTATAATAATAGCTTTTTAAATATTTTGTTCTTGGTTCGCTCAATATGGGGCACTTAAGTATTACGTGGTATTCGTCACCAAGCTCCCTTCTGCATAACGTGCACTTTCTATCTGATCTGCTTTCGTTTGTCCATGATCCGGTTTCTATGGGGAGGCGGTGGTGTTTAGTTCTGAATTTGGCGAGCCGCAATACTACACTTTGATTTCTCAGTGAGAGGTATGTCTCCTTTTTAAAATCTAGTTTAATGATATTATAAAATGTCCCCTTATTCGATGATAGAATGCTTCCTCGCCATTCTTGGAGGTAAGCATCCTTGATTATGTTATTGATTAATCGGTTGTACGTATTTATTTTCGGTACTGACTGGTAAATCCAGATATTCGATATTCCTAGTTCATTCAGAGTTTTTTGTACGTATTCGAGCCATGTATTTCTCTTTTGTGTTTTGTTTTGGGGTTTTAGCATTATGCGGTACAAGAGAAGGGGCATCCGTTGACATGTCATATTCATTATTTTTCCCCAGTATAAGACAAACCTGATTTTAATCATTATATTTATTGTTAGGATCCCTGTTTCCCCATAAATGAATGCAGTTGGCGTATTTTTCCGTAGACGGAGGCTGAATTTAAGGAACCATCATTCGAGTTTTTCGAAGCATGTTGTGTTTTAAAATCCCCAAATCTCGGAGCCATATATCATCAAGGGGGCAATGGATTTTTGGTATATTTCAAGGATACAGTAAAATGAGAGACTATATCTCCGAGCTTTATTCAGGAGGGCATGCGTACATTGCTTTCTTTGCGTCTTTGCATCGCATGTTTCTGTCCTTACTGAAAGTGCCCTGTTTCGTGAACCAGGTGCCCAATTACCGGAAGTTATCAACAAATTTCTATATCGTTGCGATTAATTTTAAAAGTGATTGTTTTTTTCGCTTTTGGTTTTCTTCCGAATATCATGACTTTTGTCTTCAGTACGTTTATATCTAGCTTCCATATGTCACAGTAATTAGCTAAATTTTCAAGCGCGTTTTGTAAACCTTATGATGAATTTGAGAACAGGACCGTGCCGTCAGCGTATATCAGTAGGAATAGCTTCAGAAATATTTCCGCGTCATTGTCATTTTCATTGCCACATATCAGACCGTTACATTCGTGTCGTTTAAGGTAGTCTTCTAGGTCGTTAACTTAGAGCGCAAAAAGTATCGGGGACAACCCATCTCCCTGTTTTAGTCCTGTTGAACATGGGAAGTATCCGGAAAAATCATCGGTTAACACGGTCATCTTAAGGTTTGTGTATAGGCGTTTGATAATATTCAGAATGTTTTCTGTGATTCCAATGCGCATGAGTTTTTACCATAGGCCGTCGCGCCATACCTAATCGAATGCTTTTGAGAAGTCGATAAAGGTGCAATAGAGGTTTTTATTTTTCATCTTCATAATCTGGGTCAGGGCGTATAGAGAGAAGGTATGATCTATTGTTGAATATCCTTTGCGAAAGCCCGCTTGTGCCTCTGTTTGGATGGCGTTGGTAGTCAGAAAGTTGTTCAATCGGGTAGTAAGTATACTCGTGAATAATTTTGATAGTGTACATAATAATGTGATTTTTCTGTAGTTATCCGGGTTCAGTGGGTCATTTTTATTTTTGTAGATGGGGCGTATTATCCCGATCTCCCAGTCTGCTGGGATCTCCCCTGAATCGAGTATTTCATTAAAAAGTTTTGTGTATAAAAATCCCATCTTTCCCCAGATTATTCTTCAAGTTTGTTACTGCATGTTCTACTTCCGCTAAAGTTATTTCAATATTTAAGGGGGACGAATCTAATTTCAGCGCTGTCGCCAATTCAGAAATAGGGATAAGATTTGCCATTATTGTTTCGTTGCCACTTTTCTCCATGGATTCAAAGTATTCTTGAAATTCACTCGATTGGGGTTGGCATTCTTCCCTTTTTACGCCTAATTCTCTAATAACTCGCCAAAATTCCCTACTAGACTTACCCTTTAAATTGTGTACTTTCTTCCTAAATGTAATTCTAAATTTTTGTTTACTGTTATTTGAGTCAATTTATAAATTTTTCTAAATTCTAACATTTCTTTTCTATTTTCGGAGCAGGGGTTGGTTCTGTTCATTTTCCGTGCCTTTCTGTACCGTGTTCTTGTTTGTGTACAGTCATGCGTGAACCACGGCATACCTAGAGGTTTCTTCCTCATGCTGGTTGTTTTGGTATTCTTACGCTGTGGTCTTTTTCTCTCGTCTATGCTAGCGTTCATTAATATAAATGTCAGATCTTCATATATGGGACTTATTTTATTTTGTTTATTTGTTATGTCCGTAGAACTTAATGTTAGTGGGGTTTCATTGCCATGCATTTGTGAATAAGGTTTACTCACGGCGGTTGGATCAATTCGCTCATTGAATGAGTCGCACCTTTGTTTGTCCCAATTTCGGATTACAGTTCGTCTTGTCGGTTTGTGGGTTACATTGTATATTTTGTGTATGCGCTTGTTCGTGTTGACAATAGGTCTCGCGGTCGGATTATTGGTGCGGATTATGTTGATACCGAATGTCAAGGCTGAGTGGATGTCGGAGAACAAACAGTTATAATGTTGACCTGGAAATTTACTATACTGTCTTTTGGACTGCATACTAGATAATCAATAACACTGTTGTTTGTCGTCGTGTATCTCGCGTGTGTGTAAATGTCGTCTTTCCTGCCATTTAAAATAAGTATACCAATATCATTACAAAGTTGGGTGAATTTTGCCCCGGATGTATTTGCAGTAGTATCAGGGTGGGGTTGGGGTGAGCTGATTTAACTGAGTGCTCTGTGATTAGTCTTTCTTCGTGCGTACTATCATCCAGTGTGCCGGTTCTCAAATTAAAATCGCCTACTATAATGACATTATCGAATAAAATATATTTGTCCATTATTGAAATGTGTGTATAATCATTATGGTATTTTGATGTTTCACAGGGTACATACACATTTCCAATTGCGTAAGAGTGTCCTTTCTCGTTCTGGTATTTGCACCAGAGAATGATTTCAGATTCGTCATTTATGAGGGTGAAATGTTCCGTGTATGCGTTTTTAATAGCTATACACGGTCCGCCTGATCTGCGTTTCATTGTCGTTTTTGATCTGTTTTTGAAGCCAAGGATGTGGAAATTTGGTATTGAGATCGAGACTATATCGATGTTGTCTGTTTTTGTTTCTTGGAACATTATTATGTCGAAGTTTGTTATATAGCTAAAAAATTCTGGATCATTTAGCTTGGATGATAGTCCACATACATTTAGGGACAATACTTTAAGGTGGAACCCTCCCGGGCACACCTACCCCGAGTCAACCTGCTGCCTGTCACCCAACGGTTGATCTATATCAATCTGGTTATCAGGCAGAGGGTTGCCTCCTGGGTTAGGATGTGTCCGCGTTGGCTCCGTCAGCGCGGGGTCCGCTTGGGTACGATTGGGAGGGGGGTGGTGTTGGGGTGATGGAAAGCCAGGCTGTCCAGAGGGGGTGTTGTGTGTAGGTAGTGGGAAACGGGGCGGCCAAGAAGAGGGCGATGGGGTGGAGAATGATGAGGGTGTTGTGGGTATCCATGTGTTGATTAACCTGCTGATTGGTATCGCGGATTAAAGTCAGTTGATTGCTGGTGCTGATTACAGTCAGTTGATTGGTGTTGCAGATTCTATAACACATACATACAGACCGACAAACTGACAGACTGACAGAAGTTCCAAAATATATAATAGATTATTCGGCGTTTCTTCGGAAAAGAGCGCTAATAACAAAAACATGATCTTAATTATATTAAAGTACTATATTTATAAACCAAAACAGTTGGTTGTTTATATGCTAACTCTCAATCACCTGAGTGTGCAAATGTGGACTGTTCAGTGAAAAAGAAATCACACTGTGGTGATTAAGACAATTGTTGCAATTTAGTAGAGACAATTGAAGATACACAGGATTTTGTTGGGATATCAGTTTCGCTGAATTAGTTGTTCATTCATGGGGGTGAGCTAAATCAATAGTGGTTACAACACAGGGCATAATACTTATGATGCTGGCTCAAAATGACTAGCTCCACTCTGGTATAGTATATTACTTATGATGCTGGCACAAAATGACTATTGCACCATATCGTTTTATTCGACGAACTGCCTGCAAAGCAGACCGTGCACACTTACGAGTTCGTACCATAGTTAGTGCGAACATAGGCTTCGAGCATGATCTTTATTATATATCACGTGACACTCCTACCATCACTTTATAAATTCGGTTGATTGGACACGTGTTAGAACTCAACGTGACTGTACGTATGCCCTTTATATCGAGGTCTGCATTGGTGCATAGTATATATATATATATATTATCGTTATGCTTGGGTGATGCACGTGATACGAAGTCAGCGATGTCATGCAGCCAAAACTTGAACGACAGCTGTATCTGGACGCATTGATTAAGTATTTAGAGGTGAGTTGCGGCGTTTGCCGATGGTTTCCACATGCATGACATTATTGCAGATGATAGATGTTTTCATCATGGTCTACATGAGTAATTTTACGCAACCGCTGTTTAAAAACCTCGAACCGACAAACGAAACGACCTCAAATTTATAGAAAAATATTAGAAACAAAACACATATTTTGAGCACCATATCGACGAATTTATTCGGAAATATTCAGCCTATGTATATTTAGAGATAGCTCGTACATACAGTTATGTGTTCAATCTGTTGGGGTTCGAACTAAGCATGTCCATTTAAATATTTAACTAAACCAAAACTAAACGAATACCTGGCATTAAATTCGTTTGACAGATAGCTTACCATAGAAATCGCTATATTGGGGTCCCAATAAAATATGATGAAAAGTCAGCCATCGCAATCTTAGTTTGGATACCGATAATTTAATTAATATACGAAATCATAAGGTGCTCTTTAGAAAACAAATCATTGAACATTTCGTTTACTGCAATGTCCACTCAACTAGTTCATTGACAATATGTTGAGCCGCCATATCAAATCCAGTCGTAAGTCGGGATTTGTTTTACCCTGTGCCAATGCATTCTCTTATATATGCGAGTCGATCATAGGTCGCCTCGCATATATAAGAGAATGCATTGGCCTAACAATTTTTTACAATTTTAATAATTTTTTCTTGTATTCTTTAACAATTTTATAATTTCACCCATACAGATTAATTGTATAGCTTTCTTAAATTTCTAGCTATTCTCCCAAGATAATCGCAGTATCTTAAACTTATCTTATTTCAAGAAAAATAAACTTATGTGAGAAAAACAATCTTTCCTACATTAAGAAAAAAAATCTATACTAAGATTTTTTTACTAGGATTTTCTTACTAAGATTACTGTGTTTTCTTAAAGAAATTTTTTCAGACAAGAAATTTTCCCACCCTTTCATTTCTTGACCTAGAAAATATGTTTTTCTTATTTTTCTAGCTATTCTCCCAAGATAATATCTCATTTCAAGATTTTTTTTTTTCCTGAATTGAGAAAATATTTTTGGCAGTGCAGCAGTCAACTTTAAAAACATATTCTGTTTAGTTCAAACAGTCATTTCATTGCCAAATGTTCAGTAAAATTTACAAATAGATTTGGGCACTAATGTTGCTACTTAAAATTACTGCGTTCCATGTCATATTTGATGGCAGTAAAAGTACTTGTTGTGCGAAGGGATTCCATTTGTACCAAACAGTAAGGTAACGTTTCTGGTTGTTTTGAATTCGGTGAAATATAAAGAGCGTCCTCGTGGAAACTTAAGAGCAGCTAATATCACTCCCTATCACTTTTCTATAGATCTTTACAAAGAATATAGTCTCCATATGAGAGACGTTATCTTTCGACATATATCGACCACCGAAACGCGACACAGCTGAGTCGTGACTATATGCTTCACATATTCAAAATTTAAAACTGTAAAGTTGTTTTTCAATGCTGCAAAACATGCTGATTTTAACTGTTTCTAGTATGTTCGTGCTTGATATGTTCAATATTCCCGGTTCAAACTCAATAAAGTTTAATTGTGAAGTTTTAGCGCCTTCTCACCCATGTGACCTGACATACACACCCTCTGAGAATGTTTGAATCTTAGTTATGTAGGCGTGTGCATATTTGCATTTTCTTGTCTCTTATTTGCGCTGCTAATTGATATATTTTTATGTTTACATCTTTATTTGGAGCATGCTCGATATGATTACTTGTTCAGTTATGATTGTCCCGCCAATCATGGGATTGTTAAACGACCGCCATGCAATGATTGCCCATTCTGTTATAAGTTCTCAATCTGATCACAAATATACGAACATATTTCTTCGCTCCAAAGAAACGTGTGAATGTGGAAAATATACCCACGGTTTTAACAATAGAGGTGTGATATAAGATATCATGTATATATGAACTGCACTTTCGAAAACAATACTATCTTATAGAAGTTCTTGGTACGCACGGAAAGCAGAACATTTTGTTACACATTTTTCATCTCATAAAAGTATATTAGTACATGAGGTTATAATTTCCAACGAGTTGACGCTTCTTAAATATTGTGTCAGAGTAATCGCTTGATCAAATTTAAAAACAAATTCCAGATATTTTTTGAAAATATCCGTTTTGAAAATTCAGGAAATTTTGACAAAACGTGCGTCCGACCCTTAACATCGTCATATATTGTCATGTAATCACTCTGTACGATGCGACGGAGTCAGTTGGGTACGCCCTGATTAGCTAAAACATATTTCTTAAACTACACACGATAAACGTTATTTATTTTACATACTTATATAGTACAGTTCAGATGACGCGCTTCAAAAAGACCAATATATCAGTAATTGTAATGTTCTAAAAGAGTAGCATTTCTGTCCTCGTTGACATGAATTTTCCGCCACTGTTCGCAACTCCATCTCGGGAATATTTACGTTAGAACTAACGTCTTCAGTCGTGACTTTTGTTTTATACATGTACATATGTTCGTGTTGGTGTTTTTGATGGAATTCCCAACAGCTTCGTCGAGTGTGTCTGCCTCGTATTGCAGTGACAACATTGAAACCTCATCATGGAATATCTCTCCGGCTGAAATGAAAAACAATGTGGCGTTTACTCACTGTGCATACCTCATTATGGACAATTATGAAATACGCACACACACCGTTCCTAAATATTGCATCGATTAGGAAATGCTGCCGCACAGCAGCTGTATATTGTAAATTAATTTTGTACAGTTCCTATAATACTGCGGCACACTAACATTCTATACAAACACCAGATTCACATTTTTAGTGACAAATGTCGCATTATTCATATATCACCACGAATAAAACGTAGGTAAATATAAATTATTATCTGCGAAAATACACATTGAAGTGGAAGACGGCATTATTTACATGTGGGTTTATTTTACTTTCGCTGTATTTGTCTCGCAACAGCAAATGAGCCGATAACACTCGTCTGCGATATAAAATACACTACATAACATTAATATGATGCTGATAGAGTAATTAGAAGCCAAACACTTACTGTTGTATAGATTCCGATGCGTATATTCCACTGTTTCCGATTCCACTTCCGGTTATCGAATCGACACAGTGATAGGTTACAAGAAACTAATTATATAGAGTTACGCTTCATTGAACCAAATCATCGTCGGATTGTGAAATTTTGAGGGGGGGGGGGGGTCTATTTCAAATCCAATTAAAAATTGTACTGTTCAAAATCAGATAAATTCCTTAAAGCGTATGGTAGAGATACGTAACTAGTTTTAAAAAGTTATACATATGCCTTTCTATCGTGTGCGCTATGCACGCGAGTTGGATTTTACAAATTAAAGTATGATGAAAAACCCTGAATTTTGGGTGTGGTCACATTTGTGGTCATAATATTCCCATTAGTGAGTCGATGGACATGGGGCATGCGACACCGTGCAGTATATATGTATATGACAAGCATGACATGAGACATTGGTATCTTTTCTACTAAACTGCATGTGCTTCCAGAGCTATCAGGATTCTATAATCAGTGTTATTTCTTACCCAAAAAAATTGGTTAATTTTAAAACGGGGTATGTGGGTTAAAAGACCGCTGGTAGATAATAGGATGTCCAATGACTCCCATATTTCTATCGTATCACAGTAAAGCTTTTCTTGTAAAATTGGCGCGGTTTACACGATCAAAGTCTGATTTTCGTTACACTTATAGGTTACAAGAAACTAATTATATAGAGTTACGCTTCTTGAATTTGTGTAGGGAAACTCGAGTCAGCATAACAAAAAATCTGGCTGCTGATTGGTTGATTATCATTGAGAGAAATATCCCTAATCGGGAACAGAAAATCCTAGCCTACGTAAATATGGCGATCGTGTATGTTTAGATGTCCAGGAAGAGTCTGGTGGTATTCAGAAGTTACGGAAGGGGTCTGGGTATTTTTATGCTGCTGATTTTTGTGCAGTAAATGGGGTAGTTGTGGAAATGCAAGATTATTGTTTGAAAACAATACCGAAAAGGGCGCGTTTGTTGTCACGGACTGGTGCAGCGGATGACGTTCTAAGGGAAAATAGACCACTTGAAGTTCAAATAGGCTTAACACATGGCCGGCGGGACTCTTAGTTAACACTGTCGCCAATGGAAAATAATTAGTTGTGTGTAACCTGATAACGCATTTGAACCTAGACCTGAGGTTCAGAATATTAGAGATCCACACTTCAGTAAACTGTTACACCGGCACAGAATCAGAACATCCCTGTTAAATCCCATTTAACTGTTTAACTGTTTAATATCGAAGTTTCAAGATAAACCGTACATATTCAACGGTATTGTTTTTCCGTTTCTGGGGGAATAAACGTCCAGATTAACTGTTGTATGAGACCCTGCGTTCTCTTGCTCTCGTTATATAAATCAGAGAGAATACGTACGTCTTTGATTATAAGTTTCTCGTGTACAATCTTTCGTCCTTGCATAATGTGTGTGGTCTCTTATATGACTACATGTAGCTATTCAAGTTTGGACAAACAAACATTCTACAGTTATCGCTTACGGCTATGTATTGTCTGTGTATATTCCAATTTAGTACTAAATTTGTAACTAACGCGTGCACCTACTGCATAAATGCAGCATTTGCCGGTACCGTTGTCCATTTTGGACGCTATTTGTAATTGGGAATTTCCCCCAAACGGATTTTTAGCAGATTTGGGATATGTTGTTCTGCAAACCAGTCAGCACATGTTGAGACCAAAACGGCTTCTGTTGTATCAACTTAATCCTGGTCTATCAGCCTGACGATTCTGCATTTAAATCGTGAGGCACGACACTGTTCTGTTTTCAGTGATGAACCAATCATATAATACTACGCTGTTAACCTCAGAGTTAAATGTGTTATGTCCAAAATCTTGAAAGCGATACAACAAATCGCTTAGAAAACTGTCCTATCTCCACTACTAAAATCATCAGTTTAAGAAATTAGGGTTGTCTTGCTGCGTCACCCATATTCATGCGTTCGATCAACTGTTATGTTGCTCAGATAAAATATAAAAGAGTTTTCAATACCACAACATTTTCAAATGGCGTTTACTCCTACTTAAATTCATGGAAATAGAACCGTATATTTCTGGGCTACGATGTGTTGTCTTGCAGGTCTAGGTGCGGGAACTCTGATCACGTGCTGTTTTGTTTGTTCTGCGAGCCTTGATAGAGAACATGCTCGCTTCTGGCTGACTATCGAAATGGTAACCATGACATTCTCATACGCCATCGGGCCCCTGATAGTCGGAGAGCTTGTGAAACTGTATGGCTGGCGAGGATCCATGTTGATCGTGAGTTCTATCGCCATACAAGGAATACCAATAGCAATGATCATAGCTATTGTTGACGAAGGACGCCAAGAATCTAAGGCGTTACCATGGAAAGGCGTTCTGACAAAACTTAGGAAAGTAGATGCAACGGCCATGTTTCTTGTAGTTGTCCTAATGACAATTTTGCAAGAAACACCAGCATCATACATGGTAGACATGGTGTTCTCTAAAGGATACAGCGAAGCAGAGGCATCGATGTCATTCCTTGTAATGGGGCTCTCGACACTGCCTGGCCAGGTCATAATTATATTAGTTTCCTTGAGAACTAAGCCGCATTTAATCAAACCGATGTCCATCGTTTGTGTAACAATGTTCGCCGTCAACGTGTTTCATGTTATCGCTGATACGTATGCAGCAACAATGGCTGTGTCGGTTGCAACTGGTGTGGTTCTTGGTCTGTATGTACCAATTCTACACATAATGGTCGCTGAAGAGTTTGACGCAGATATTCTTCCACTCATCGTAGGTCTCATCGGCGTTGGAGTCGGAACTTTACAGATAGGGGCGGGACCTATTCTTGGTAAGTATTCCAAGTTATGCAACCTCAACGGCTCGGTTACTCGCGCTTCCACATGCATGGAAATAACCTTTCCCATACATAGACACCAACTCTGCCGGACTGTTTCAATCACGTGATTGATCATGTGCATACAACCTGGAAATATGTCTATTGACTGCATGGGAGACTCGTCTATTAAACTTGAATCAATTATATTGTTATTTATTACTATTTATAAAATGCATGACCAAGTTTCGTAAGGCCATGTAGTGAATATATTCTGCTATTTTCACAAATTACACATATATGCGTCAACGAGTCAAGGTCATCGTCTTAATAAGAATCATACGTGACACGTAGTGGAACAACCACACGCGCTGTGCCCCGAATTTGCTTTTCATCGGCGAGATAACGCCAAGAATAATTTATGTAACAGCATGCAACGGAGACGACATGATAAGTATTGTCATGGATTTTGCACTCTTGTCTGGATTCTGGCCCACACAGCCAACATGACGTAAATGACGCCATGAACCGTGCCATGACGTCTTCTATGGTTTTCATTAAGCTAACTAACGAAATTGGTCTAAATGAAACTAATATGCCTAAATCACATGGGAATTTTTCGGAAGTTGTCAAGTTAACAATTCTATTTTCATCTCATTGGTTTACCGCCGATTCCGAAATTTTACAATGTCCAGACAGTTGCTAACCGAAAGTCACGTGTCAATTTCACACAAAAACGTACACGCCACTGGAATTTGGCTCATAGCTATAGAAAATATAGAAAACAATATATGACGTCATTATTCACCTGTGCCTAAGGTATAAGCACCAACGCGCGCTTCGGGCGCTTGTGGTTGCTATTACCAGGACCGTGTATTTTAGAATTTCTATATATGGACGAGGTTATTTCCGAGCGAAGCGGAAATGGCCGAGTCGTTGACAATGCGAAAGTAGATTACAATAATGTTTCCGGTGTTCTGATCAATATTCTCAAATTAATTACCTCGAACCGTTTTATAATGTTACCCCAAGTCTGAATTAACAATACTTTATTATCCTCCATAATTGAAGAGTTATATATATATACTCTAGGTTACAGTCTACTAACCCGTCCATGACTGGAGCTTCCTGAAATTTTGCGAAAACCCTGTGTCAATGCATTATCTGATATATGCGAGCTCCCATTGGGAGCATTGGATATATAAGAGAATACATTGTCCTAACAATATTTACCTTGACATTGCAAGCAAGTGCATTCTCTTATATATGCAAGGCTCCACATGGAAGACTCGGATATATAGGATAATGCACTGGTACAGGTTCTTCAATGCTGCACCAGCGCAGCTCCCGCGATGAAAGGGTTAATATTGACTTCTTTATTTCATAACACGTGCTGGTCTCGGGGACTGTATTACCCACGTATCAACCGGGTTTTAATAGGCGTCCATTGGACTCAAATTTAACAAGGATGTGTCGAATTTACTAATATATGCATCGTGGTTCTTAATATGCAATTTGTTGATACAATCGAAATATAACGGCGTTTTGTCCCCTCGAGCATAGAGTTCTTGCTGCTCTATATGGTCTCACGTCGAAAACTTAACATATTTTAAAATATACAACACGCGATTCAAACAGAAGAAAAAACATTAGGCCAATATAATTAAATTGCTAGATTTACATCCCCTCCCGACCCTAGTTACAACCCCTCCGACCCTATTTACACCCCCTCCCGACCCTATTTACACCCGACCCTATTTACATCCCCTCCCGACCCTATTTACATCCCCTCCCGACCCGAATTACAACCCCTCCCGACCCTATTTACAACCCCTCCCGACCCTATTTACAACCCCTCCCGACCCCATTTACATCCCCTCCCGACCCTATTTACATCCCCTCCCGACCCTATTTACATCCCCTCCCGACCCTATTTAGACCCCCTCCCGACCCAATTTACATCACCCCGTCCCTATTTAATTTAAAATTTAAATTTAAATTATTTAAAACAAAATTTAAGTGAATTATTGTATTTTTATTAGACTGAACTGCTGACTAAATTAAAACAAAATTCTGTATCGGAGGGGCCTGCGTTCCCATTGTGCGTTAGGGGTCTTTGCGCGTATGCATACTTTGTTGGTTTAGTCATTTAATTAAAACATTAAATTTTTTAATTAAAATTTAAATTATAAAAAATTAGTTTCTGTTTAGAATTTACTCCTGGCTCAATTGAGCCAAAAACATTTTTTTTTTCAAATTAAATTTATTTGTTTTTAAATTAAAATATTGAAACAACCCGTTTGGCATAATTAGAGACAATGTTTTATATTTGTAATTAATTATAGTTTAAAATTGTAAATGTATACGTCGATCCTAGCACGATATGTTTCTAATATAAATATAACACTATTGGGTATATATGACATTTTTTCGCGCTCAATATCGCGACAATGCGCGCTTAATATCGCAATATGCTGCGCTCAATATCGCCATAATAATCGCGACAATTTTGTTGTATTCCGCTATAATCGCGCCTTTTTCGAAATTAAGCGCGCTTATGTTCGCAATAAAGGCGCGCCTCAATATACCACTACTTCTGACTGGTACTGTATCTTGCTTTATCAGTTTTGTTATTATTCCTATATTATACAGGAAGCATCAGAGACAGTACTGGTTCCTATAACGTTTACATAATCAGCCTGCTGGGAATCGCCTTCATCACATCCACAGCCATGTTTGGAGTCGCTTGTTGGAGGGGACGGACCATCTCTGTTTACGAAATGGAGTCGAAAAGCTGAAGCTGTTATGGACTTAAGATATTAAGTTGCAATCTATCTCAGTGTTATAACATTATGTGGATTTGCAATGTCACACGCGGCTAATTTGTATGTATTTATTTCATGCATGGCGTCACTTATAGAGCATGTTGGTGAGGAAATACCAGCTCTGGTTACCAGGTCATGAACATCCTAGATTAGATTATTATATTTATTATTTTGGATTATCCCTCTTTTATCGATAAAAGGGGGGGATAACCCAAAATCACACTTCCTAAACATATTTCAAAATCAGTGTTGTTTGTTTTTGCGACAAGATACCATGTCCGATCCATGAGAATGATTAATCATGATGGTACTTGAAAAGGAATTCAATTGACAATCATTTGGTCTAAATATTTCTATAACGATTATGTCGTCATGTTAGTGTCAATTGAGAAAGGCATATTATTAAATAAATTCGTATCCGGGGCAAGATACATTCACATAGCAAATTTCAAGTCGATAGCTCGACCCGTTTCCGAGGTCTGGTCTGCGCATGTGCTGCACGGGCGTCGCACGGGCTCACCAATAAGACGAGGACGACCGTCTGGCCAAACTGCACACACGTACCAAGTTTCGTCCCGATCGGTCGAGAATCGTAGATTTGTATAAATGACATACAGACAGACAGACAGACAGAGGTCTTCAAAATATATATGAGACTAGCCGATGAGCCCGACGTTGTCCAGGCTATTCAAAAACCAAATTTCAAGTCAATAGCTCTACCCGTTTCCGAGATCTGGTCTGCGCATGCGCGAAGATGGTGTCGCACGGGCTCGTCGACCCGGAAAAATTCGTATCCGGGGCAAGATACAACAACATACCAAATTTCAAGTCGATAGCTCCACCCGTTTCCGAGATCTGGTCTGCGCATGAGTGAAGCTGGCAACGCACGGGCTCCGCGACCCGATACAATTCGTATCCGGGGCAAGATACATTCACATACCAAATTTCAAGTCGATAGCTACACCCGTTTCCGAGATATGGTCTGCGCATGCGCCGCACGGACGTCGCACGGGCTCGCCAATACGACGTTGACGACCGCCTGGTCAAACTACACACAGGTACCAAGTTTCGTCCCGATCGGTCGAGAATCGTCGATTTGTATAAATGACATACAGATAGACAGACAGAGGTCTTCAAAATATATATGAGACTAGCCGATGAGCCTGACGTTGTCCAGGCTATTCAAAAACCAAATTTCAAGTCGATAGCTCCACCCGTTTCCGATATCTGGTCTGCGCATGCGCGAAGCTGGCGTCGCTCGGGCTCGGCGACCCGATAAAATTCGTATCCGGGGCAAAATACATTCACATACCAAATTTCAAGTCGATAGCTACACCCGTTTTCGATATATGGTCTGCGCATGCGCGAAGCTGGCGTCACACGGACTCGGCGACCCGATAAAATTCGTATCCGGGGCAAGATACATTCACATAGCAAATTTCAAGTCGATAGCTCCACCCGATTCCGAGATCTCGTCTGCGCATGCGCCGCACGGGCGTCGCACGGGCTCGCCAATACGACGTTGACGACCGCCTGGTCAAACTACACACACGTACCAAGTTTCGTCCCGATCGGTCGAGAATCGTCGATTTGTATAAATGACATACAGACAGACAGACAGAGGTCTTCAAAATATATATGAGACTAGCCGATGAGCCTGACGTTGTCCAGGCTATTCAAAAATCAAATTTCAAGTCGATAGCTCCACCCGTTTCCGATATCTGGTCTGCGCATGCGCGAAGCTGGCGTCGCTCGGGCTCGGCGACCCGATAAAATTCGTATCCGGGGCAAGATACATTCACATACCAAATTTCAAGTCCATAGCTCCACCCATTTCCGAGATCTGGTCTGCGCATGCGCGAAGCTGGAGTCGCACGGGCTCGGCGACCCGATACAATTCGTATCCGGGGCAAGATACATTCACATAGCAAATTTCAAGTCGATAGCTCCACCCGATTCCGAGATCTCGTTTGCGCATGCGCCGCGCGGGCGTCGCACGGGCTCGCCAATACGACGTTGACGACCGCCTGGTCAAACTACACACACGTACCAAGTTTCGTCCCGATCGGTCGAGAATCGTCGATTTGTATAAATGACATACAGACAGACAGACAGAGGTCTTCAAAATATATATGAGACTAGCCGATGAGCCTGACGTTGTCCAGGCTATTCAAAAATCAAATTTCAAGTCGATAGCTCCACCCGTTTCCGATATCTGGTCTGCGCATGCGCGAAGCTGGCGTCGCTCGGGCTCGGCGACCCGATAAAATTCGTATACGGGGCAAGATACATTCACATACCAAATTTCAAGTCCATAGCTCCACCCATTTCCGAGATCTGGTCTGCGCATGCGCGAAGCTGGAGTCGCACGGGCTCGGCGACCCGATACAATTCGTATCCGGGGCAAGATACATTCACATACCAAATTTCAAGTCGATAGCTCCACCCGTTTCCGAGATCTGGTGTGCGCATGTGCGAAGCTGGCATCGCACGGGCTCGGCGACCCGATAAAATTCGTATCCGGGGCAAGATACATTCACATACCAAATTTCAAGTCGATCACTCCACCCGTTTCCGAGATCTCGTCCGCGCATGCGCTGCACGGGTGTCGCATGGGCTCGCCAATACGACAACGACGACCGCCTGGTCAAACTACACACACGTACCAAGATTCGTCCCGATCGGTCGAGAATCGTAGATTTGTATAAATGACAGACAGACAAACAAACAGACAAACAGACAGACAGAGGTCTTCAAAATATATATGAGACTAGCTGATGTGCCCGACTTCGTCCGGGCGATTTAGGGATTTCTTTGCCTTCTTTGACATCTGTTTATCATATTCTCAGTTTAAACGAAATGTTGCTGCATATCAGCTACGTGTGTCCGACACAGATGGAGATTGTTTGTGTTATTCTATGAGTAGGTCTAAAAAATCACAAAATTCTCTCTATCGTGCAGAATTACCTGTGTCAGATTGGTGCCAGTATTGGAAGATCCTGATAAGTCATGTGCTACTGACTGTTTTCATTTATCTCCGAAGAAACTGTATTCGACTTCACACTGTGACCACTATTTTTGAACAGGCCTTTTATACATTTCATTCTCTCCTGACAAATTGTATCATTTTTGTAGAAAAGATCTTGAATGGAACAGACTCAATTGTTTATTCATACATGAGCCATTCTAACATGCCATCCGCTGCCGGTTTTTAGGTCCCTCATTTTGCAATAATATGTGTATCTCTTAAATAGAATGATAAATATACGTTTAATGCTTTATTATACGTATCTACTTCACTATATTGAACGCCCTGATTCCCGTCCCCATATAAACATGACAGCTAAGAAGATATAATAATTGTTCAAGTGATTTAATTAGTTACCATTTGTCGAAGTTGTGAAATTTGAACGAAACATTAATTGATTCCTCGTATCATTGGAGAAGAACGTGTATGAAATTAGCATCAATTGTAGTGTCCCCATCTCTCACCCAAATGGCACCCATGATGCCTATTTAAACCACACGGTTAGATTCCTCGTATCACGTAGAATATGTATAATTTTGGTGGAAATAGGCGCTAAACATATGTTTTATCTATGTTGGTGTCCTGCCAATTCCGGGCACCCCTGACTCGAACGGCCCTAGTTTTAACATTTTTTTAAACCACACAATTAGACTCATGATAGCATGGAGATGTTTATGTATAATTTTGTGGCCATGGACGACTAAAAAATTATCAAATTTAGTGCCCCACCCCATCTCTCACCACACCGGCACCAATTTGACACAATTAGATTCCTCGTATCATGGAGAAGAATGTGTATAAATTTGGCGGAAATAGGCGCTAAAAATAGTTTTTATCAATTGTGTGACCCTTGTCCCCTTTAGTGCTCCCCTAACTATGACGACACCACTTTTGACAGCTTTAACCCTTTACCCAACAGAACGGCCCTGTGCCAATGCATTCTCTTATATATGCGAGTCGACCATAGGTCGCCTCGCATATATAAGAGAATGCATTGGCTTAACACATTAAAAATTATAAAATTGTTAAAGAATGTAAGAAAAAAAGGTAAAAAGTGTTAAAAAAAAATTTTTTTAGGCCAATGCATTCTCTTATATATGCGAGGCGACCTATGGTCGACTCGCATATATAAGAGAATGCATTGGCACAGGGCATAACCGTAACTATCACAATGTGGTCAAGGAGCCGGTTCCAATGATATCCATATTTGTATGGATCTATTGAGACAGACCGAAGATATTTTAGGCTGTTGAAGCTTTATTTGGCCGGTTTTGGCCGGTTTGTTGGGTAAAGGGTTAAGCCACACAATTCGACTCCTGAAATCATGAATATGATTATGTATAAGTTTGGTGGTAATCGCAGACTAAACAAATTCTGATAACATTTAGTGCACCCACCCAATCTCTAATCTAAAACGGCACCAATTTGGCATCTGTATATCACACGATTAAAATCATTGTTTTATGGAGAAGATTATGTATCAATTTAGTGGAAATAGGCGCTAAAACTATTGATATATATATATTTCCACCCGGTGATTGGGGCCCTTTTTATATATTTCCACACGGTGATTTGGGTCTTGTATAATATTATATTTCCACCATGGTTATTTCAGTCATGTATTTCCATCATGGTGATTGGGGCCCTTTTATATATTTCCATCATGGCGATTGGGGCCTTGTATATATTTCCGTCATGGTGATTGGGGCCTTGTATATATTTCCATCATGGTGTTTTCAGTCATGTATTTTCATCCTTGTGATTGGGCCTTGTATGCATTTCCACCATGGTGTTTTCAGTCATGTATTTTCATCATGGTGATTGTGGCCTTGTATATATTGTCACCATGGTGTTTTCAGTCATGTATCTTCATCATGGTGATTGGGCCCTTGTATATATTTCCACCATGGTGATTGGGCCCTTGTATATATTTCCCATCATGGTGATTTCAGTCATGTATGTTCATCTTTGTGATTGGGCCCTTGTATACTTTTCACCATGGTGATTGGGGCCTTGTATAATATTATATTTCCACCATGGTTATTTCAGTCATGTATTTCCATCATGGTGATTGGGGCCCTTTTATATATTTCCATCATGGCGATTGGGGCCTTGTATATATTTCCGTCATGGTGATTGGGGCCTTGTATATATTTCCATCATGGTGTTTTCAGTCATGTATTTTCATCCTTATGATTGGGCCTTGTATGCATTTCCACCATGGTGTTTTCAGTCATGTATTTTCATCATGGTGATTGTGGCCTTGTATATATTGTCACCATGGTGTTTTCAGTCATGTATCTTCATCATGGTGATTGGGCCCTTGTATATATTTCCACCATGGTGATTGGGCCCTTGTATATATTTCCCATCATGGTGATTTCAGTCATGTATGTTCATCTTTGTGATTGGGCCCTTGTATACTTTTCACCATGGTGATTGGGGCCTTGTATATAGTTCCACCATGGTGATTGGGGCCTTGTATATATTTCCACCATGGTGATTTCAGTCATGTATTTCCATCATGGTGATTGGGGCCCTTGTATATACATTTCCCCCATTGTTATTTCAGTCATGTATTTCCATCATGGTGATTGGGGCCTTGTATATATTTTCACCATGGTGATTTCAGTCACCTATTTTCACAATGGTGATTGTGCCCTTGTATATATATTCCATCATGGTGATTTCAGTCATGTATTTTCATCATGGTGAAATGACCCTTTAGTATAATTTCACCATGGTGATTTCAGTCATGTATGTTCACCATGGTGATTGAGCCCTTGTATATATTTCCATCATGGTGATTTCCGTCATGTATTTCCATCATGGTGATTGGGGCCCTTATATATATTTCCACCATTGTTATTGCAGTCATGCATTTCCATCATGGTGAATGGGGCCTTGTATATATTTTCACCAAACGCGGACAATTTAAATTTTCGGACAGGTTCTATGCCTCCCAATTTTGACGGACATACCACAACTATGATTCTTCGGTCCAAGAGATCATTATTGATTGATAAAACGGAGTAAGCAATTCATGAGATTCAGGGTTCTCTACAATTTTATTTATGCTGTTTTTATTTTTGACTGGCTAAAACTGCTCTGACGGCAGACTGTCTGTTCATCATTAGAAGAATATAAGCTTCCAGAGAGCAAGGCAGGGTACCTTGTGTGTGGGCACATGACACTGTGGCATCACCCATTGATCATTCTGAATATGGGCACCATAAACATATGTAATGTTCCCTCCAACAAACGGATATGCGGTCTGGTTAACCCTTTACGCAACAAACCGGCCAAAAACGGCCAAATAAAGCTGCAACAGCCTAAATTATATTGGGTCTGTCTCAATAAAACCATACAAATATGGATATCATTGGAACCGGCTCATTGACCACATTGTGATGGTTACAGATATGCCCTGTGCCAATGCATTCTCTTATATATGCGAGTCGACCATAGGTCGCCTCGCATATATAAGAGAATGCATTGGCCTAAAACAAATCTGTTTTTAACACTTTTTACCATTTTTTCTTACATTCTTTAACAATTTTATAATTTTTAATGTGTTAAGCCAATGCATTCTCTTATATATGCGAGGCGACCTATGGTCGACTCGCATATATAAGAGAATGCATTGGCACAGGGTCGTTCTGTTGGGTAAAGGGTTAAGGATAAGGGGACCTCAACTGGTACCAAACTGGGAAAAAGTCTCTGTCCATCTAACATTTACAATTAATTGCGAACAAGTCGCCCCACATGTAAAAGATTGAGAACTAAAAACATTGTAGATGGCAATTGTATGCAAAAACAAGAGATTCACCTTAAAACAATTACTGCATAATTTGTTGGTTCCCCGATTCACAGAATACATGTGCTCGAGCTAAATTTTCAAATAATTATAAAATTTCTATTACAATTATTACCCATTCGGCTGATTCAGTAAATAAGTGACGATAAGATAAGTTTGAATGGAAATTTTCCAATTTGTACACCAATGTTCCCAACTGTTGGAAATGCCCAACCTTCACCCCTGTAGCA
Source organism: Siphonodentalium dalli (assembly GCA_032622095.1). NCBI lineage: Eukaryota > Metazoa > Mollusca > Scaphopoda > Gadilida > Siphonodentaliidae > Siphonodentalium > Siphonodentalium dalli. The sequence goes on along the minus strand of CP136064.1, from coordinate 276,935,170 downwards.
CATTAACTTTCAGTAGGAATTGTTTTAACTTTCATGCGAAAAACAACGTATTTCACACTAGATACTGGTTTGGCATAAACAGCCATTGGAATTAAACCTACTATTGGTCTGGCATTTCCAACTGATGTTGTGCCTGGCATACAATTTCCAACTGTTGACATGTTTAGGCCAATGTTTGGTGATGAGCAGTTGGGAGGTGGGACATCCACCAAACTGTCCCCAAGTCCACGAGAAGACATATAAGAGACGTCATTGGATGTACAGGAGAAAACATAATTCCCCCGGATATAAGTTTTGTATTGTTGTATAACAGAAACAAATAAGAACATGAGAAACAAAACGTATACTTGAATAACGAAACGGGATTAACGAAACAATAACTATTCTATTCGAATTCAGGCATTAGTTCACAAATATACGGTCCGCATGTTTTTATTTTGGGTCCACATGTTTTTGGGTTCCCATGTTTTGAAGTGGGTGGTGATAAACTGAAAAGTCCATACATGTGTTTATTCGTTAATAAATTAGACAGCAGATACAGTGGCAATGACATACGAAAAACACATTAATAAAGGGCTAGGACAGGTTTGATTGTCTCAAAATATTAATTAACATTTTACGTACAATACCATCCGAAATCAAATACTAAACAAGGTTCCAGACCAAGACAGTGGGTCACTAGATCGTCTATGAACGACAAAAACAACATGGAAATTATAATGAAAATTATTTTATGACTGAAGTCAGAAATTCATTTTAATTATAATTAGCATATTGTTTGCATCGTTCATAGAGCACATCAGTGCATTTTGCACTAATCCGTGGCTCAAATTCAATCATTTGTTGCATATATTCTATTGAGTATAAAAGGAGATGCTCCCACAAATGGCCGGATTTAGTGTACAATAACCATTTAAGCAGAATCAGATGAGAGTAAGCATACACACAACACAGTTCTTTCGTTGGACGTTGAAACCAACCAATGATATCGGGAACGGGAACCTACGTCATGTTCCAAAATGGGCGCAAGATGTGCAGGGTTTTAATTCTTCCCTCGCGAAGACCCCCCCCCCCCCCCCGAGGCGAAATCGGGATAATCGACACATAAAAACGCAAAATCAGAGTGCTTGTGGAAATACGTTTCTCAAGGAATAACTTCCACAACGTATTAATGCAAATGAATGTGTTTAGTATTTATGTGATATTTATTTATCAATATTAGCATAAGAAAACGATAACTCTGGTTGCTGCATCATACACGGCAGGCTAAAATAAACGTTCGATAAATAATTAAAGGATTAAATCGCAATAACGTCAATGCTTAATTGAAGTTGAACTTGGTTTTCTAGGTCTGGTCTAAGCTGCAGTATTTGATTTAGCGTTTCAAATTCAAATGTTCATGAACTTTATAAAAGGAAACAAAACAATTAAAAGAAGTAAATTAAAGTCATGAAAATACAAAGTCAAAAAGTTCAAGTACGGACTCATAAATCGCAAGTTACCCGACATCGTTAAACTTATATACCGAACACAGTTTTTATGAACCTTCCTCTAAAATAGTTTTGGTACGTCAGTAATTCAGACTGATTTTCTGGTGACTAACGCAACATTATTCTAACGTATCCTTCATTTTTTAATTGAGGAGCACCCCATATGTTAGTTAAAATAAATATTTAAAACATAGTTGCTATTGGTAAGATGATCACATACGGTTAACATATGTATGTATTAAGTTGGGTTGCGTTGTGTGAATTTAGAGTTATCCCCCTTGTATCTGGGATCTTAGCCAGTATTATAATTTACAGATTCCAACCCAGTACTCCTCGACTGTTTCCGGGGGGCGGGATCTTCGCGAGGGAAGAATTAAAAAATTGCGCAAGAATGGTGTCTCACATCGAGATGATTATCATTATTCAGCGGTGTTGTGACCAGTTGTGTCTGACGTTTAGGGAAAAAAAAAATTCATTCACCTATACAACTAAAGCTAGCGAATGAAGTCAATTTTTGCCATCTCGCTGTGAATCCAGTCCCCATACACATATAACTGTTGACAATATAAAAGTGTTCAAGTGACCTAATCACCAATTTTCGAGGTTGTGAAATTTGAACGCAAAAATCTCCTTAAATTAAATCTAATAAATATTCGGTTTCTGCAATATTCAAGATGAGATGTTGGGGTAGCTCATTAGTCTACTATCTTGCCGTCATCTTTGGGAAATATATATAGATCAAAAAGCGATGTTGATATTCCCAGGCATGATATCGTGCCGCCATTTTCCCTACTATGAAGATTGTATTCGTGGCATCAAGTTCGAATATAGCAGACGCATAACACTAAATTCATATATTTTTTCACAATCATGCCGGCCTATCCCTTTATGACAACTCAATATGGTTGTATGTATAAATGAATATACGTACGTAAGATGTAGGGTCGCATAATACTAAATTCATACTTTTTTTCACAATCATGCCGGGCCTATCCCTTTATGACAACTAAATATGGTTGTATGGATAAAGGAATACGTACGTAAGATAAAGGGTAGAGTCCCGATAGACGTACATATATTCAGTTGTATAGCCGGGGAAATACATAGTTAAAACACAGCGTGCATCTTAATCGAGCATCTATTGTCAACATTAACGAGTTACGGGCGGCGCAGGCATATAATTCGCGCTCAAGTGAAGTTCGAGTGCAATGTAACCATGCGCCGTCCGTAACGAGTTCGATATAATATTTGATATTATGATGCAAGTTGTGTTCTGTATTTATTGCACATCATTGTGTCCGGTAAGTTTAATGCATCAGCATGCCCACATTGATATTATAACTAGTACACCGTACTGTAATTATGATTTAACTACTCTGAAAACCCGGTAGTTTTTGGGAATCACCAGCAACAGAGAGTTGACGTAATGACGTTATAAGACAGCGTTCTTGGCGACGTCATCATAAAGTAGTTCCGGATTGTATTCGACGCTTGGTATACAAAACTGTTGAATGAACCCTTCTCTAGTGGGATTCGGAATAAATAACAAAACTCTCTGAAAATAGTATCGAAGATTACAGGATGATAATAGGGACGCTTCGCAAGCACACGGCTAGTTACGATTACGTTGAGGGTGCACTCCGAAAAGAAATGTTTATAAATTATACATAATGTTTTAATGTTGATCTTAAACAAAATTGTGTAGAAATAACACATGACATATATTTGTCGGTGGAATCTTCTCAACATTAAATATGAGTGAATATGTGAGTATAAGTAGATGAGATAAGTTCTATTTGATACACACACCTCGTAAAAGCAACCATAGTTAAAATATGGTAGCACCTTTATGTACTGTTCAGTTTTGAAAGTGACACAGTACAAATTGTAAAGCTGCTTGCTGTCAATTGTTTGTTCTGTGGTAGCCTTTACGAATGTTGTTTCTCCAATAGGCCACATCTCATCTAATAACTATTATACACTCAAATCTTCACTCATATTCAACGTTGAGGAAATTCCACCGACACATATATGTCATGTGTTATTTCTAAACAATTTTGTATAAGATCAAATGTAACACATATTGCGTATAATTTACACACATGTGTTCTAAGAGTGCACTACATCATGGAATTAAGCAGGATCTCACAACATTATGCGCACGTTCTGTCTGTAGCCGCACGAAAGCGCACTAGGGCCAAAAGAAACACCACCGCACCCCAAAAGATACAAATACACGAACTCGTTATATCTACTTGCAAGTGGTTATAACGACGTCCCTTAGAACTCGTTATAAGAAATTGCAAGTCGTTATAACGACTTCCAACAACTCGTTATAACGACTTGTTTTTATTCACACATGTCGTTATAACGACTTCCAACAACTCGTTATAACGATTTGGCGAAGTCGTTAACAAGTCGTTATAACGAGTTGTTGGAAGTCGTTATAACGACTTGCAAGTCATTACACCGGGTTGTGTATTTGTACATTTGGGGGGTAGGTAGTTTTCAAATGCGCGTTCGTAGTAGCCGTGGTGTCCTAACGGATATGCATATGCATTTAATGATACAGATATTCAGTTAATTATCTTTACAAAGTAATCAGTTATCAAGCATCGGATACTATCCTCAATCGTAAAACGAGCAAACTGAACGAAAAAAAAACGAATACACTGAACCGAAAACAAAAAGAGTACACTGAACAGAAACAAAAATCTAGTACACTGAACAGAAACAAAAATCTAGTACACTGAACAGAAACAAAACGAGTATACTGAACAGAAATAATAATGCGGTAAATTAAGACTAACATGATAACTGAAGAAACAAACGGGATGTGGAAGCTGCTTACAGCGTTGCAAACCAAAGCGAACAAACAGAGACTAAACAATGCGACAAAGAGACAAATGTGAATGATCGAACGGACACACGCGGCGGTTTGAAGCGACGAACTTCTGGTCATGTAAAAAATCCAATTACCCTCCGCATCCGCACTATAATGTATAGCAACATAACAATAGTATGCGATCAGGAAAAAAACAGAGCACCATGGCCATCTTAAGATTCTGTGGTGATAATTAACGATCGCTATGGTGTAATCAACATGTATGGTGGTGTAATCAACATGTATGGTTGTGTAATCAACATGTATGGTTGTGTAATGATCACGTATGGTGGTGTAATCAGCATGTATGATGGTGTAATCAGCATGTATGATGGTGTAATCAGCATGTATGGTAGTGTAATCAACATGTATGGTGGTGTAATCAACATGTATGGTGGTGTAATCGGCATGTATGGTGGTGCAATCAACATGTATGGTGGTAACAGTTTTATTCAAACCCACTCTATATACGACCATGAATCACCACGACACACCACGGATCAACGTTAAATAAAAGCGCATGTTCTATGAGCAACGGGAATTGCATTGCATAGATCTACACTTTCCACAAACCATTTTTGCAATCATTAACAGTTAAAAGGCCCATTTAATTTTCGTGTCACCCATTATTTTTGTCACAGTGCTTCATATATGATTTTAATAACAATCTATGCCATAAAATATGATTAAAATACTATAATTTATCACCATTTGAAACGTCTGTTACTTAGAAGGTGCCCATAGATAATTAGGAAGCAGCTGAAATCATATAAATATGTCCCCAGTTATGGCTCACAGAATGCAGAAGAATTCAAACTAAAAATGTATTTTCAATGGAAGGGGAATAACTCTATATCTTAAGATATAAATCTTGAAAATAATGAAACTTGATCACAGAACACAAGTCGATATCTCAACAAAAAACAACATGTTCAGTTTATTACACCGAATAAATTGATAATTCAATGTTTTGGAGCTTCCTCTTTCAAATTGTATATTTGATATATTATTATCTGGGGGTTCGAACAATAAGTTAGTGTTTAAGCAGGACAAGACAATTAACAATATTTAGTTATAAAATAAACCAATATGGTGTCCAGGTATTACAAGTATTCGTCGGTGTTTTGTGGCTCAGTGGTTCGCGTTGATTCCTGGTGAGCCACGGTCTGTCACCACGATTTATGTTGGGTCATATAAGCGATATCACCGAGTCGCTACCATTTTGGATCCATCCAGCCCCTTCCTCGAATTCAGTGCTACATGTCAACGTTCTGGAGTAGCATTCCATATATGGAGCTTTTGAAAATTCATAAATTCCATATATGTAACTAATGAATATTAAAAGTTCCATAGACTATTAGTATGGAATGCTACTCCAAAACTTTGATATGTTGACCTTAAACATCGGAATTGGGGCTGGATGTTTACAATATGGTAGCGACTCATTAATCTCGCTTATTTTTCCGCTCTACGCATGATCATCGTCGAATGGTGAATCCTGATAATTCATACTGGGTCTAGTGTGGTCGTCGCGGATTTTGAGTGTTTCCTCATCGCACACGCTTTACATAATGTGCATGTAGGTCATCGCATGTGAAATGAAATATTTTAGAAATAGTGTGCCCCTTCTTACAACATGTGTGTACATTTGAAGTAGCGTACACGCTAGCATTAAAAAATGAAAGTGTCAATGACAACTTGAGGAGGCGTTAATAACTTTATGTTCAGCATTCAATTGAAGGATATTAGAGAAGAAGGAAAACAAAAAAAATCAGTAAATGGATTGTGTAAATGATATTATTTTCATTTCAAACATTTCTCCAATAAATGTTGCAACATGGTGTTCCGATGGATTCAAATGTCAAATTAAAAAAAGCTACAACCGGCCATGTTTTTTTAAAACAAATTTCGGAAAAAATGGACAGCATCCATCTAGAGGTCACCCCAAAGAACCATATGAAGTTTGGATGAGGGTGAGGGATGTGGCATGTAGGGTGTACCAAAGGATTTTAGTCACGAAAAGGGTAAAATCCAAGATGGTTGCTGGAGGCCATGTTTTTAACGAATTTCGCAAATAATCAATGGCTCCAATCTAGTGGTCACCGGAAGATCCAAATCCAGTTTGGTGGCTATCGTATAGGAAATGTTATTTCTAGGGTGTACCAAAGGATTTAGTCATGCAACGAGTAATATTCAATCGATGGCTCCAATCTAGAGGTCACCCCGAAGATCCGTATGAAGTTTAGTGACGATCGGCTGAGGGATGTGGCCAGTATAGTGTGCCGGATGATTTAGTCATGCAAATAGTAAATGCATGATGTGGTCACCCGAAGATCCAAATCAAGTTTGGTGACGATCAGAAAAGGGATGTGGTTTGTAGGGTGTACCAAAGGATTTATTCATGCAAAGAGTAAAATTCAAGATGGCTGGTGGCGGACATGTTTTCATCGAAAATCTCTAAAATACGAAAGATCCCATCTAGAAGTGATCCTAAATATGCTTTTAAATTTTCAAAACATGAATTTCGGAAAAAATCGATGGATCCCAGGTCACCAGGAAATCCTTATGAAGTGAGTGACGATCGGATCAGGGACGCGGCCTATCTGTTTATCCAAATAATTGTTGACAGACGGAAGGACGGACGTCAAGTCGACAGGATGGTCGGATGTCGAGATGGCAAGACGTCTGCCGCACGGACGCCAACCCGTAGTAATAGCACAAGCTAAATCTACATGCAAGTATAAAAGACACCACCATACTGAATGTGGGGAGAGTGAGGAAATTAGCACAATAATCAGTTAACTACCAACGAATGCATGAACTATTTCGGGATCACAGATCCCATAACCGGTCGCGTTCGATTCATCGACACTGTTTCGCCTCGTATTGCCTTCTTATTTTAAACGGAATAGGTGTAATCTGCTGTATCATGGCTGTCGTACTTTGTTGCCTTGCCAGAGCCTCAGTCTGATGGTTCTTCCGCTTGGACCGGAAGATGATGACAACAGAGGCAGCGATCAGTACAACGACGCTGCCACACAGGGCCATGAGAATCGGCTCGTACAGTCCGTCCGTTTGTATTTGGCTCGTATAGATGGCCGCCCGTTTCTGTCGTTCCGTGGCAGCTCTGTTCACAGGCGTCAAGCATGTTTCATTTAAAACGTTGCTATGGATACTCTCGATTTGAATATGACCATAGTCGTCAGCGGGGTCTGGAACATAAAGCGCGGTTTTTGTATTGGGAAACACAAATATTTTTAATCGAGGTGTTCTGGGCGACGTGTATATACCACGATGGGATATCACGTGGTTTCGCGTCGATGGGCATCACGCATTCAAAATGGCCAAGGTGATCTAAAATGCGATCAGACGTGAGGATAAAAGGTAATACACTACGATATGACATATTACATATTATTTTGACAGCTACGAGCAGAAGATATACTATTTTTCAAACAAGCTGATACCTCATGTCCACATTCACATATGTGTTTGCTCTAACATTCTGACCAAAGTTGTCAGTCGAAGGATTTCCGAACAAATAAGGTATCAACTTGTTTAAAAAATAAACCAGCATATGCTCGTAAGAGTCAAACTGCTATGTCAGTTCCTCGTATATTATGATTGTGTGCGTTTGCTCATTTTGAATGCGTGGTACTCACCAACCTCGAAACCACGTGTTTCCCCGTGATATACGTCGCCGGCACCGAATTAGTTAAAGAGCATTCCCGTAACATCCGATAAGCTCACCCAACCAATATGAGATTTTGACTTATGTGAGACAAATTTTTAAAGATCATCAATTGTGGTGTTGTATATTCGTTCATACAAATGAAACGTCAAAGTACGTTCTATATAGAGTTATCACCCTTCCGTTTAACTCATGATACTCATTTCGGAATGTAACCCTGAGCTCGATTGGCAACGGTTGCTACGATTGAATTTCAATCGTTATCTAATCGTGCATATGAATCACGATTATTTATCTTTCAATATCTATTCATGAATTACGATTAAGTATATATCATTCGATATCTAATCGTGAGCGTATTAGGTGGCGAAATAAATCACCATTGGTAGTAACCTATTGTCGCGTCAGAACTAACTGTTGTATCTCCATTTTGGCGGGAACATGAAAAATTGGTATCTATCAATTCGGTGCGGGATTTCATGTCCGAATATCACCAGATATCATGTCTACCAAATTTGAATGAAGGCTGTGTAAATCTGTTCCATCTCAAAAACTAACTTTTTGACAGTGCTATATTTTTCTCTCTCCACTGTGGACACATTAATCTATCTATTTAAATACAGATCAGTGCTAAAATGTTTGCATCTCTGACTTTCAATAGAAAGCCATGGAACCCGAAATTGGAGTGCCAGCGAAGTGACTAGTTGGAAATATGCTTCCTCGCTCCTAGGTGTGAACATCTTATTTCTAGGGTTATTATTTGGATAAAATAACAAGAAAATGGCGTGATTTGGTATTTTTACCATTTATATGATTGAAAAACATAAAAACCACTATAGCAGGGAAAAAACTGAAATCTTTACGCAAATTGTTCTATCTAAAAATTGTTTTTTTCACCCAAATTATAATGTTTCATCTCGAAACTCGTCATATAATAGTATTTTTACACCAGCTATCATACCCGTGTGTACTATTTTCCAAAATTAATGAGAACATGTGAACTGGGGGTCAACACTTCAAACTTTATTTCCCACAAAAATGAAAATACGGAGATGGAACACTTTAGTTCGGACGCGACGCTATGTGAAACATCGAAAACAATTTTAGCTTACAATAAATAAAAGATGACTCATCCGCTTTTACACCATAACGTTATACCAGTTCTTTACAACGAATTAGATCGGACCCAGATATCGACTTTCGAGAGAGGAAGTTTCGACAAGTTTTAATTGTTTTGTCAATCTAGTAAAAAAGCCAACAAATGCCATACAAAGGGCCATACAAAGCGGTATATACTAAAGAGCGTTCTCGCTAATGCAGTTTTGTGATCGTTTTCGACGTATTTTTTATGAATATTTCTGTGGACTTTCGGGATTCGTGTATGTTGTGAGTGATGATGATTGCTATTATATGCATGTAGTTCGGTTTATATACTTTGGAAATTGACTTAATACATTTTCACTATTTGGTGTCAATTTGGACAGTGGCGTTTTAAATGTTTTTAATGATACCTTCATCAACTTCGTCGAGATTGAGATCGCCATCCCCATACTCAATCGCTTTTTGTTGAAAGTCAAGCGAATCCCAGAGACCAGTATCTACTTCACGCCTCCGCCTAGCTACTTCGTAGCAGGAATCCTATAATAACAAATAGAAAAACGAATAACAGAATATTGTTGTTGTATATCCACAATTATGCCCAATAAGAATGGAATGGGTTGTCGTGTGTCTATGTTTTCGCAATAACTGTCATCAAATTGCTAAAATATATAGACAAACTGAGGGCCGTATCTCAGGTAAACACAAATCGGACAAAGCTGGTTTTCGAAATCGATCAAGATATTGTTGTAAAATATCCAATAAGAATGGAACCGGTTGAACTTTGATCAATATATCACACTAACGGTCATACCCTTATATTGCTAAAAAAAAAGAGACAAACTAAGGGCCATATAACTCAGATAGAATAAATTGGATAAACCTGGTTTTCGAACTAGATCGAGATATTGTTGACAGGTCGTCATATCAAAATGAATCTAATATTTGACGTTGTTCATGTTTTCTAATTAACGTTCGTAACATTGCTAAAATAAACATGCTAATGGCCGTAACTCAGGTAAGCTAAATCGGACAAACCAGGTTTTCGAACTGGATCGAGATATTGTTGTGGTGTCGAGATATTGTTGTGGTGCTTCATAAACGGTTTTAATAACAATATGTGCCATAAAATATGATTAAATTGCTATAATTCATCACCGGTTCAGTCGCACGACGTGTTATACAGGAGCGATTCTTACCCCGTCGCACGACGTTTTTTATAGGCGCGATGATCACCTCGTCAAACGACGTGTTTTTCAGGCGCGATGCTTACCCCGTACGACGTGTTTTACAGGTGTGATGCTTACCTCGGTTACGCGACGCACTTACAGGCACAATGCTTACCCCATCAGGCGAGTTGTTTTACAGGCGCGATGCTTACCCTGTCACACGACATATTTTACAGGCGCGATGCTTACCCTGTCACACGACGTGTTTTATAATCGCGATGCTCACCCCGTTACACGACGTGTTTTAATGGTACAATGCTTACCCCGTCGCACGACGTGTTTGAATGGTGTAATGCTTACCCGTAATACGATGTGTTTTACAGGCGCGATTCTTACCACGTCACGCGACGTGTTTTGCAGGCGCGATGCTTAGCCCGTCATACCACAGGAGCTTGGAATTTGGTCAAAACCCCTCTTTTATTGGCGGAACCACCACCCGGGACCACATGCCACGGAAGGAACGAAACAAAAAATTGTTGCCACCCATTTTGAACTCAACTGTATTCCTGCAAAAAATATATTTTCACTAAAAACTGTTGGTACCTCTTACACCTTATAGATGCCAATCTTCAACATTCCATTTGTGTTCGTTGGTGAATTTTCAATACATTACCGAAATAAAGTGAGGTTTTCGAGGAACTGGAAAAATATACCTATGGAATGTTGTAGATTGGCATCTAACAGTTGAGTTCAAAATGGGTGTCAACAATTTTTTGTTTCGTTCATTCCGTGACCTGTGGTCCCGGGTGGTGGTTCCGCCAATAAAAGAGGGGTCTTGACCAAATTCCAAGCTCCTGTGGTCGCACGATGTGTTTTACAGGCGCGATTCTTACCACGTCACGCGACGTGTTTTACAGGCGCGATGCTTACCGACGTCACGGACTTGTTTTGCAGGCGCGATGCTTACCACAGTCACACGACATGTTTTACAGGCGCGATGCTCAGCCCAACACACGACGTGTTTTAAAGGTTCAATGCTTACACCTTCACGAAACTTGTTTTACAGGCGCGATGCTTACCACCGTCACACGACGTGTTCTACAGATGCGATGCTTATCCCCGTCGCACGACGTGTTTTACAGGCGCGATTCTTACCCCGTCACACGACATGTTTTACAGGCACAATGCTTACCCCCATCACACGACGAGTTTTACAGGAGCGACGCTTACCCCGTGGCGATGTGTTTTACAGGCGCGATGGTTACCCCCGTCACACGACGTGTTTTACAGTCGTGATGCTTACCCCCGTCGCACGACGTGTTTTACAGGTGCGATGGTTACCCCCGTCACACGACGTGTTTTACAGGCACAATGCTTACCCCCATCACACGACGAGTTTTACAGGAGCGACGCTTACCACGTGGCGATGTGTTTTACAGGCGCGATGGTTACCCCCGTCACACGACGTGTTTTACAGATGCGATGCTTACCCCCGTCACACGACGTGTTTTACAGGCGCGATGCTTAGCCAAACACACGACGTGTTTTAAAGGTTCAATGCTTACACCTTCACGAAACTTGTTTTACAGGCGCGATGCTTACCCCCATCACACGACGTGTTTCATAGGCGCGATGGTTACCCCCGTCACACGACGTGTTTTACATGCACAATGCTTACCCCCATCACACGACGTGTTTTATAGGCGCGACGCTTACCCCCGTCGCACGACGTGTTTTACAGGCGCGATTGTTACCCCCCGTCACACGACGTGTTTCACCGTCGTGATGCTTACACCCGTCGCACGACGTGTTTTACAGTCGTGATGGTTACCCCCGTCACACGACGTGTTTTACAGATGCGATGCTTATCCCCGTCACACGACGTGTTTTACAGGCACAATGCTTACCCCCATCACACGACGTGTTTTACAGGAGCGACGCTTACCCCGCTTACAGATGCGATGCTCACCCCGGTCACACGACGTGTTTTACATGCGCGATTCTTACCTCGTCACACGACGTGTTTTACAGGCGCAATGCTTACCCCATCACACGACGTGTTTTACAGTCGTGATGCTTACCTCCGTCACACGATGTGTTTTATAGGCGCAATGATTACCCCGTCCCACGACGTGTTTTACAGGCGCGATGCTTACCCCGTCACACGACATGTTTTACAGGCGCGATTCTTACCTCGTCACACGAAGTGATTTACAGGCGCAATGCTTACCCCATCACACGACGTGTTTTACAGTCGTGATGCTTACACCGTGACGCGATGTGTTTTACAGGCGCGATACTTACCTCCGTCACACGACGTATTTTATAGGCGCAATGATTACCCCGTCCCACGACGTGTTTTACAGACGTGATGCTTACCCCGTCACATGACGTGTTATAACATGCGGTGAAATTACACCGGAACTTAAGCTGATTCGATCCCAGCAGAGAAAACACTGCGAAATATGGACTTTCCACCTTCAGTCCAGAGCTTACGAATCCCTCGTCCAACGGTATTATAATTCCATCGCCGCACCTGGTAATGGAAATGTACAAACATTCAAATTATCGAGAGAACATTCACTTGATTGAACTGGTGATATGAACTAATTCTTGAGAGGCAGTGACATACAAACATGAGAGCGCATTGCACTCGAGTGTTTAACAAAATCGTATTAATTATTTCACGTCACCAGTTCAATCAAGTGATTATTGTGTTTATATTCGGCTTTTTAACATCTGATTTACCAGAAAACCGAGTAATACGCCATTATACTAATGAATCCTATAAGTTTCCGTAACGTGTACGCAATCTCTGTGTAAGTTGAATCATTCACAATAAATTATTTTTAAAGTAACGTATAAATTTCGATTGCGTGTATGAATACATAAGTTAACATAACGCGCCAGGTAAAGTTACATAATTCACTATAGCTAATCTATCGTTCATAGTCACTTTGATAAATGAAGGTAAATCACACACAATAATGTATTAAATAACAATAGCATGATTTTGGAGAGTGCAGCGGTGTATTAACGACTCGACAGCCATGATTCATTGAATAGCCCTTTTGTGTATAAAGACACACACAGAAGTTAATAAGGTGCAGGGATGCGTGAATGGGGGGGGGGGGGGGTAATGGCAATGTACAAGGCAATGCATTCTAACGTCCCTGATCCGATCGTCACTCACTTCATAAGGATTTCCTGGTGACCTGGGAGCCATCGATTGATCTCAAGTAATGAAAGTATATGTTGTAGTGGGTCCTTGTTTGCATTACCTTTAATTCAAGTTAATTTTTACCTCACAATAAGTAATGTAATTCAATTACTACTTTTGCATTACTTTTTGGACTACTTTATTAAAAATGTTCTCAGTGTTTTTCTGCACTACTGATGGTTATTTTCTAAGCGGAAGTTTATAACACTACACTAATCCTACGTGTGTTAGTAAATCAGGTTTCGCCCAACATTAACAACACTATTTGTGAATCCATAGCTATATTTCTCAAATATTTTTCCCCCAAGTAAATACAATTATATAGTTTGGCTCTTTGGGCAATTTACTAAGAAGTACAATGAGTTCAGTTTGTGGAATATAAATGTAATACATATGGTGTATGGGATACATCCTACTCTATATTGACTCTATATGTTAGTATGATCATCTGCTAATTGATTATGTACATTATTTTGATGCAGCTTAATTGGTTACAAAATGATCTAATGGCAGTGGACTATCGAACAGTGTAATACAATAGTAATGTTGATTAAAATAATGAATCCATTGTCTGTCATAAGGCTGAATGGTAGATGGTGGGTACATAGTGTGTTATATTGTCAAGTAACCATGCATGGTAGGATTAATAAAGGCACGGTATTTGAATATATGGACATAATTATATAGAATGTTTGATGTTAAATAAAACAAAAATATTTATTAATTGTGAGACCAAATTCACCATCTTAGAATCTCATTCTGCTTAGGCCTCAACAGCTATGGCATAATCGAGGTAACTAAAATGAGAACGTCACAAACTTCAACTGGCGAAATTAAATCTGACCAGGGGTCTCCAATAGATGTTGAGACCTAAGCAGAATGAGGTTCACAGAGAGTGAAGTTCACTCTCTGTGTGCCTGATTCTGCAAAATCACAGAAACACTATTTGCAGGCTCGTCAATAAGGAATGGTGACTCGTGCAAAGAGAAGGTAGCCTATAGGAAAGGAAACTCTGAACAGCTGCTATTTCAAGGTTGAGATTTGTTGCCATTTTTAAAATCAAACATCTACAAGGAATCCTCAAAAATGTCAACATACCACACATTCATTGCTAATGATTTGGACTGAGGGTTCAATTGATCCAAGTCTGCTCAATCCGTTATTTCGAGATTGTAATTTACTGGAGCATAATAAATCAAGGGCTATTCGTGGTATGATATAGATGATGTCTAACAATATGCTCACCCGCCAATCAGTATAGGATATGCAACGCCACCCCCGATGGCAATACAGCTCGTGGTTTGCAAGCCAACTTCGTTGTCGTCACCTACAAGTGAAAATTTGTCGAATTTGTAGTGGCCATATCTCGCAGAACAACACATTTCTGATTTAATTTAGGAAATGTGATTTAATGAGTAATGTGCTCCATTTGATGCAAAACATCTTCGGCAGGGGTAGCGACCTCTGTTCCAAGTAAGAAACGTAGAGTCACTGATTGTGTCTAGATTCAGGTAGGTTTCCATCCCATAGTGGTTAAGTATCCTTCACAAACCTGTCGAACATAATTAACCCTCGGGGAGCCCCCATTTATCCTAAAAATAAAACACCGACCGGGATAATTGATACGCACCGCTACTTAAAGGGGTACTCTACGCCATTTCCAATACATTCTGATATCGATATTACATGTATATATAAAAATAAGTAATTTGAGTCGAAGATGTATTCTGTAAACTATAAGATTAATAGGTTATCTTAAAATCAAAGTTAATAATTTGATATAAATTTAATTTATGGCTGGAGCCATAAAATAAATAACGAATTTCCGTGTACAATACGTAGTCAAATTAATGCACGAATCGTGGATTGGGCAACGCATGGCACACATGGTCGTGTAAACAATTATATTGATACGGGCTTAAACTCAAACCACTCACTATTCTGGTGACGATATAATAACTTCAATGAGTATATAGGACTAGTATACATACAATATAACATTTATTTGATACATTTGCTTGAAAACTACAAAAATTACTCGACAACGATAATTTGTATTTTCGCATTCCGGCTAATCTGACATCCATAACATTACTTCGTTCTCAACAGACTTTCAAATAAAGGAAATCTGGTTACCTTATTCTGCGACTCAGATATTATAGAAACCAACTACAACATTTGAGTACAGTATCCCGTTAAGCTGTTTACGACTTGAATAAAAACTTTCTTCCTCAGAAAGGCGCTGCATTCAAAGTTCAAGTACAGTCTTCTATCTTTGATAATTTAAACATCGTTCTAGAGAGTTCGCATTTAATTGACACATATCGCTTCTGGTTATCTCCCATGTCATTCGTGTATTGATACTAAGTTTATCAGAAAGGGGAACACTTATTTCTTAAACGCGTCACTACGCCAATCGCCGTGTAATTGTATTCATTCAGATGGCACTGTTGACTGAAAGGCATAAGTGGTACTGACTCTATGGAAAGAATGAGTAGAAACAATTTCCGGTTGGCATCCAACGGCTTGAACCATATTTCTAGGCTGAGTAGTGAATTGATTGTAAGTTACAGGAACTAACTTGTTCTTTTCGATAACAAAGGAGGGACCATTATTTGACGCTGGCACCAAGCGGCACATTTATCTAAACGCGGTCACAGGACATAACACATAATCAGCTATGGCAACCTACAATGACCTTTCGCAACACTGAATTGTTTTTGTCACGTGTACAACTATCATTGGTTACATCTTTTCTGACGACAATTTTTGATAAGTCGCATGATTTGACCGAGTCATATACCAATTTGACTTTCTTGCCATGAGAAAATATGCATTAAATTCAGGTTTTCGTATAGGGGGGGTCTGGTTTTCGTATAGGGGGGGTCAAGTTTTTGGATTATGTCATGCAACATATTTGGTGTGATGGGAGCAGCCTGTTTTTGGTTCGTGCGGCATTCGCCTTGCCATGCCTTTCAAAACTAATCGTGACTGACGCTAGCGAATGCAGTTGAATCATTGTTGGTCAACAGATGAAGTGTTCTTACTCCATGCAAATCCTTCTTTATTGACACGGGCGAACGGAAGGCCTGCACAAAACTTGAAAGTAAAGACAAAACAATTGTTCAAAAGAGGGTAGATATTCAAAACGGAAATATTTACAAAATTGTAAAAATGTAAAACAGTTGCGTTTTTAAGTTCTTCTCGGTTCCCTTGGCGAAGGCTGCATACTTTGATTTCGACAAATCTTTCTTATGTTTGGATAACACAAGATCTGTAAGGTAAGATATGCTATAATGATTTGGAAACTACCCGTGTGGTCACAACTTATAAGAAAAGTTAAACATATCTTCAGTGATTCTTCTCTCACTTAAGATGCATGTGGTAGTTTCGAAAAAAACAATTTACCGCTATCGGGTTCTATTTTCCATCTAGACAGATAATCAGACAACCGGTTCGCATATGTCAATAAATGAGTTGCTCTGATTTCAAATTGGTATAACGCTGTCACGAAACACACTTCACGTAGACACTGTTGCATGAAATTGTATAATGCATGAACCAGTTTTTAACTGAAGCTTTATTATCACAAAAAAAATATGATTTTCTTACCATTGAATTGCTGTCTCCACGATTTGAGGGTTACCATAATAGCAACCACCAAGGGTGCTTATATCTCAGGCCGGTGAATGACGTCATATAATGTTGTCTATATCCATCAGTGATTTTTCAAGATCGCGGGTATAGATTTTGGAGAAATTGTCACGTGACTTCCGGTTAGCAACAGTCTGGAAATTGCCAAAAAGCGCGGAATCGGGAAAGGAGCATCGCGATGAAAATGAAAGGACAACTTACGAAGAATTCCCATGTGATTTAGGCCTATTCATTTCATTTAGACAATTGGTTAGCTTAATGAAAACGAAAAATGAAGACGATATGACACGGTTTCTGACGTCATTTTTGAATTGTAGACCAGAATACAGACAAAATTGAACAATCCACGACACGTCTTATCAGGTTGTCATGTCGTGACCACTGCATGATGTTACTTAAATTATTCTTAGTATTATGTCGCCGATACAAGGCAAATTTGAGGCACAACATGCTGTGTGGTTGCTCCACTACGTGTCACGTGCGATTCATATTAGTTCATAACTCTAACGAATTTAATGTGCAGTAATACATTGGAAAGTCAGAGTGAACATTTATTGGTCGCTAAAAACACCACCGCAACCAGATAAACATGAATAACAAGAGAACAAAAAAAACATCACCGCAACCAGATACACATAAATCACAAGAGAACACGGCATCTGACACGGACCAGTCTTCGATCATTCTCATTGACACTCCGTAATATCTGGTAAATATTCAGCTTACCGCCTTAAGTCACCAAACACATTTTTATGGATGGGCACTTTCCTTTTATGGGAAACATTTTTCCAATTTCGAATCCAGTTCAAAAGACGAGACACTAAGATCCTATCTGTTCTGACGCATGCGCTAACACAGATTAATTTCCCAAGTGATGACTGCGTTTCCTTCAACGGAGCCATATCTTTTGACAGCCATGAATTGATCAGAATATGAATTTACCAAATTCGATCCTCTGTGGTACGTAGAGACTGTCAAATGCTCAGTGTCAAGTTTGTGCTTGGCGGACACGATTTATCTTGCGATTCCTGAAAACTACAATCACGCAATACTTTCCTCGAGAATTTCATAGGCGGTCCAAGCCTTTTGTGCGCGTTCGGCGGCTGCAAAATCATCCAGATAGTATTTTAAACACGATTTATCCATAATATAAGGGACCGCTGGAAAATTTTCTGGAACATACTTGCGGGTGAACGCATTCCCATCGCTAGTACTCGAACGGAGAACAGTTTTGATCCCCATTTAAACCTGACTAAGTGGATGTCGTCTGGGTCGAGCGAAATTTGTCTATATGCACGGACTAAGTCCCGTTTATATAATAATGCACCAGGTGTGTGAAATTTAATGAGTTCGACTAAACTATATACAGCTGGATAAGTCAGGTTCACTTGTTCCCCAATGTATTCATGTTTGGGAATGCACTTTGTTTTACCGAATCATATCCTGGAAAGCTTAGGTCCAACATGATTCTCCTGTCACGTGACACTTCAATTGGCACTGAGTTAAGCGGTAAATTTTTGTCTTGGACTGAAATTGATTCCCACTGATATCACATATATTAGCAGCATATCCAGTGTCCACTTATGATTGAGGTCTGCTAATGAGTTTGTTGACTCAGACGCTCCTTAAAACTGGGGTCAGTATAATTTCCATCAATCAACAAAGAATCGGAACGAAAGATGCGAGTGTTACTTGAGAAATTTCATGTTCAACATTGAATAAATTGGTATTCTGCAACCAAGATAATTATGAGCTCCCGAATTCACTAGCATGTCGTGGATTTCTATGATTTCATTGAAATCTCGACTGCAATGAAGAGCGGCCGATGATTGTTTGTGTACTACAAGACATGGCTATGAGTCAGTTGTTGCGGACCACTTGCCGCTAAACATTCGGCTGTCAAATGTGTCGTCTGAGGAGAGATCAACTACATGTAGCTCGCAACCCAACACCAACTCCAGTAGCAGACTTCCAACTATGGATAACTCTTTTTCGGATCAGTCAATGAATTATCCGTTGGAAGAACTTGCTCTCGGGAAATACAAAACTTGGAAATGCGTTCGTGACACATAGTCATTGCTTGAAATGTGGACATGCTTTTGAAGATTCGTTTGATTCAATTGAGCGCCACCCTTCTTCCAGCATGTCACACATATGTGAACCACACTTCTACTTTGACCAGATGTACCAAATGTTCTGATAACAAAGAACAGTCACTATCGTCTTGTTCACTGTCTGTGGACTCGTCGTTAAACACATTTAGGTTTTTCAATCGCTTTTTTGCTATCGTTTTACACAACTTAGCTCTCAATTTCTCTTAATCCGACTTTTTTATTCTGGTACATGTATTCACCTTTTTCCAAGATCTCTCCGTGCTTTCTCTAATTCCATATTTTCCTTTTCTAGCTCCTTCATCAATCGTTGTTTTCGAGAGTATCATCGTCCCCAACTTCCGATTGAACCTCGTTGTCTCCACCCGTTGTCTCCACCCGTTGTCTCCACCCGTTATCTCCACCCGTTCCACCCGTTCCACCCGTTCCACCCGTTCCACCCGTTCCACCCGTTCGGCTGTGTTCATCTTTAGTATTATCTTTATCACTTAACTTCAATTCTTCGTTCTCATCGGCTGCTGGTTCCGCTTCATGTTTCTTGTTGTTACTTTTATTCATTTTCGTGTCCAATTCGGACTCGGACCTTAATTTTAATTTCAGTTGTTTGTTTTGAAAGTTAACATATCGGATCGGATGAGATCCATATTATACTAGTTGAACTGGTATATATATACGCACGCACTTATTCCACTCACTCACGAACTAGCGAGATGAGTAGCATGCATTAACCCTTTCAGTGCCAGGGGCCGATCTCATCGGCCCTAATTTACGGTGTGTAAAAAACAAACAAAACAAAAACAAAAAACAATTTGTTTTTGTTTTTTGGGTTGAATTTGTTTTGGGTATGCTTAATCATGCTATAGCGAATTTATAAACAAACTGGATAAAACGTTAGGGGCATGTTATAACTCAAAACTATCACCAAGTATTCATAGTAATAATTGTTATGCCCATAAAAAACGTAAGATTCCCTGGCACTAAACCTACAAAATTAGTCTGGCACTGAAAGAGTTAAAGAATATAAGAAAAAAATATTAAAATTGTAAAAAATTATAAAAAATAATAACAAATGATGAAAAATTGTTAGGCCAATGCATTCTCTTATATATGCGTGACGACCTATGGTCGACTCGCATATATAAGAGAATGCATTGGCACATGGTATATGGGTTGATACAAAAATCGGACTTGGCACTGAAAGGGTTAATGAACATGTGATATTGGTTATTTCCTGGCGTATCGCTCATCAAAAGATATATAACATTATTTCAGGGACCAGAAAAGAAAGGTACCTCACCTCTTCCCGCTGGGGGTTAATACATTATTTTGATACCTTGGTGACAACCGTAACAAATGCTTTCGGATGTCTGTAATATCACCGACATGAGTGTGATAGCACGGTAACTTTGGTTTGGTGAACTTCTCCATAGGGGAACAATGATGCCAGCGTTTATGGAAGGTGGTATCCGCTCCAAGTATAACATGCCATTGTAGGCGCCTCAGTTATGATTTATAGGAGTCACTTCCATGTACGAGATGTTATTTAACAACATTGTCACTAGCGCTAGATTATCGATGTTTGAGACCTTTCATGAGACTTGTCTGTTGAAAAACTCTAATTGGTTCACATAAAGTAGTGTCTGTAAAGTCATTACATTATTCTTGAAAATTGAAGATGTATGGATTCCTCGAATAGTCCGTATCAGTGTGGATACCTGGTGTATGTAGATTTTCGAAATAAGCGGGCAGGATATCTGCTGGATTGTAAAGAGTTTTGTCACCAAATGACATAACAGAACAAAGACCGTTTGCTTGCGAAACCTGATCATTTGAGTTTTCATTAGTCTTCGCGTGGAATTCCAGTTTTTTTATTCACTTTCTGCTCACGGTGACAAATTCGCAAAGACTGTCTAACTAGGCACTTAGCAGCTTTGTAATCCATGTCCGACGGCACGTCACATGCGTATGGACTATCTTCGGCGACCCATCGATTCCACTTATCCTTTAGGTGTAGCGAATGCTATTCCTCATGCCAGAGATATTTAGTAGATTTATGACGTGACTTTGGGCCAACACTTCACGTAGATATCACAGAAGCATGCAAGATCATGTTTAGAAACGATAACGATGTTCATAATGTCGGATAGGTATAGTTACTTTGAGACAATTATACAATCGGACTGTCAAATATTAACATGATTGGCAGACACATTTACAGTAATTTTTGTCAATCGAAATGATGTCCATATTTAGATTAGGGGCAAAATGAAAAAAGAGATGAAGTATTACATCTCAAACGTCTCGTTGCACGGGGTCTTTATTCGGAAGGTTCTTTATTCGGAAGGTTCTTTATTACGAAGGTTCTTTATTCGGAAGGTTCTTTATTACGAAGGTTCTTTATTACGAAGGTTCTTTATTACGAAGGTTCTTTATTAAGGTTCTTTTTTTACGAAAGTAGAACTACCAGAGAGACTCGTATAGATGTCCGTAATTAGCATGGACTGCATAAATTTAAAAAAAAACAAATATGATGAGGTATTGCATGTAGATTCGGTCGTTTAAAATGCCTAATATATTAATAATTTAACCCGCACATGACGGGAGCTGCGCTGGCGCAACATTAAGGACCATATGTCAATGCATTCTCTTATATATAAGAGGATGCATTGGCCTAACTATATTTGATCATTGTTTATATCAATTTTTCTTACTTTCTTTAACAATTTTTATCATTTGTTTTTATCATTTTTACTTACATTTTCGGAGAATTTTTGTCATTTTTTTCTGATATTCTTTTAAAATGTAATCATTTGTTATCAATTTTTCTTACATTTTTAAATAATTTTTATGATTTTTTTTATCATTATTTCTTACATTATTTAACAAATTTGTATTACTTTTTTCACTTGCTTACATTCTTTAAAAGTTATCAAAAATAATATCAGATTTGTTAGACCAATGCATTGTCTTATAAATGCGAGGCGACCTATGGTCGACTCATAAATTAAGAGAATGTATTGCATAGGTTTTTCGCAAAAATTCATGAAGCTCCAGTCGTGGACGGGTTAAGAACAAAATCAGTAAATTCTCCTCAAACCAAATAATAAACACACGAAAGAAACATCTTGTAATCAACTCCATTCATATCACACGTACACAGAGGAGACCCATAGTATTGGCTCTCGTTACCGGAGGTGTTCACATTAATATAGCCTAGCTATTATAATTTCAGGGTGCGGTTGCTGCGGGGTGAATATACGGAGCAACATACGATTTGTTCTCATTTTACTCATGCTATGGCCAACCATATTTTTAATGAATTTATCGGATTAGTTCCAGTGATGATCATCGATCAAAGCATCTTTATATATATTTAACTGTTTCTTCATTCGATTGGGGGGAGCAGTTGCGTCAGTGGTATTGATGTTTGCGCTGAGAGCCTGAGATGTATTTCGTTAATCGTAAACATATTTTTTAGCCGATTCTGTTTCAACTCCATTTATCGGATATTTTCCTATATAATCATATATGTATGCATTTCTTAGATTGGTGATATACCAGCTGTTGGATGGTTGTATCAATATGGCCATGTTTTGTATGTATCGCGACTACGAGGCAAACACTTAACCCTCCCCAAAACTATATTTAGTAACGCGTTTGAAAAATAGTCAGAATCCTTATGTCTTCTCATATTGCTTGCTTGCTAAACATGACATGCAAACATATGGTGTGTGCCCAGCAGGTCTAATTTCAGGATTGACATTTTCGAGGGTATGTATAAAACGAGGACAATAGCATTTAGAGAGCGTTTCGTGTTTACAAAAAGTGATAGATGGTATCATTTGGCATATGGAGATCGATGAGATTTGAATTATTGCCGCAACAGCTAATCATAAACTTGAATTCTTATCATTGAAATTTCAAATTCTTTCTAGCTACAATTGTGATAAAAAAATAACTATGGAGATTCGCGTATTTTAGTACCCAATGGATCACATCCAAATTATCAAATATTTGCCTTGAGGTTCTTTCGTAGCAGTTGTGACAACATATTTAGAAGCACTGGTCAGCATACGCCAGATAACGTCATCTTTAATTTTCAATAAAAACGTAACGCTCTCTAAATTATGTTGACCCACATTTTAGGCCAACCCTCCATCATTAAAACAAGGATACAAGTCAATCCTGATAGCATACCTACTATGAATACAAGATATGTTTTCAGATCGCATTGAAGAACTAATGTGACACGACATAAGGAATCCTAAAATTTGTTGAATGCGTCACTAAATATCGTTATGGGAGAGGGTTAGGTTTTTACCCCTATGCGTGCTATATCCACCACAGGGGCAAAATGATACAATCATCCAATAGCAGATGTTCCACGTCACAAAAATACGTACATATTTGGAAATTATCAGATTTGTTTCAGTTTTATTGGATAAACGGATTTGAAACAGACACATTTAGCTGAACCAGCGAAAACAAATATGTTAACGATTAACGACATACGTCACAGTGCAAATCCAGCTGTTTACAGTTGTCAATACCACTGATCACAAGCTGACTCCCAAATCAAATCCCATTAATTTCATTGTGGTTGGCTTTTTAGGGATGTTACCAGTATATTGAGTGGTATATACTTGGACCCTTGACACCCCTTTGACACCTGTCGATATAGTTGGGCTGGTTTGATCCTAATCGGTATGATTCCTCGAAATAAACAACAAAACCATAGTTTGTTTGAAATGTATTTTGGGCTAACATTTACTAGTTTTGAGTAACCAAACGCCAGTAACAATTGGATGGCACACAAAGAAACCATATTCCAACATCAATGTCACCTTCGGATGAAATGAATTATCTAATATTTAGCACTACCGGACAACGGAAAAATAACGCTGAATCATGATTTAGGCCCCATAGGCTCGAGTTCAGCATTGTTGAATATATATCACACAGTGTGGAAAACACACATTGTAGACATATGCATGGTGTCAAATCGGATGAGACATGTTTGTTTCCTATTGTGTTTTCAAGAAACTAAGCATCTAATTTCCCAATTTGTTAAGGGAATAAAGAACATTCGGAATAAAGAACCACCGTAATGCTTTCGGAATAAAGAACATTAGGAAGTAAGAACCTTCGGTATAAAGAACTAAACTTGAAGAACTCCCTTACCCCTTAGCACAGATACATTATTACATTATCATAATTATGAGTTCGAGATAGAGTACCTGTTATTGTAGCATCTAGCCGCGCCTTCCTTCCGAGTTGGATGTCCCCTTCTATTTTATTTCCGAGCACATCCACCAGGTTCAGATTGAATGTAGCCAATGAAGGCGCCCCCATGTTCCGTTGGATTCCTTCCACAGCTTGTAAGCTATAGGTAAAGTTAAAACGAATGAGCACTAAAGATCCACGGTCCAATTTGACACCAATCAATTAGTCAGCAAGTCGTTATATATTTGTTCATTGGGATTTGTTACATGGGTGGCTACGTTAAACCTTGATGCGGAGCCGATGGGTCAAAAAAAAAAAAAAAAAAAAAAAAAAAAAAAAAAAGTAGAAGAGAAAACCATGAATCAAATCTCCATTTACCAAACGTAGTTGCCGCATATAGCGATTTTATCCCCATTCCAATAGCCCCCCCCCTACGCCTTCAATATAGTGTTTTTCATAGGTTCTCACATTAATTAACAATCAATCAATGAGAATAGTTTAGTATCCGACGTATGTATCCGGCGTTAGGTGACGTCAAACTCAACGTGCTAGAGTAGCGTGCTAGAGCAACGTCACGATTGATGGGAACTTCCAGTCCAAGGGCCATTCACTCGCCCGATGTGTCACGTGCTCGTATACCTCAGATGTTTCGCGCACGTTCTCTTAACCCTCGCTGTCAAGGGGGACTTGGACTCGTTCCGAGCGCTCAGCCTCCTCTACGCAAAGGCGAACGTGCGGGTATTTAGAGGAAGCGTTACGTCATTGAGTTGAACGGAACAGCGAGCGGAGTGTCTGGTCAGGAGCGATACTTGGGGGGGGGTCTGTGTGATATGAACGTGGCGTTGTTGCCAATGCAAATGAGCATATAGTAATTGACTCTTCGTGATGTTAGCGATTCTTAAGTGACGTTGCCACATAAACAGTGTGTACAGGGATGATGTACTTTCCCCCGACGTTCGAAGTCGGTCAATAATGAACTTCCGTGAACAAAATTTGTATTCAGTTCACGAATGTACTTCAGAACCTCGTTCCGAGCGCGTCGGTGATTAGACCTACTTATGTCCTCAAAAACTACATTTAAAATTTGATATCCTAACACGTGCATTGTTAACTGAAACTTTGGAAAATCCACATGGCCCGGGAAATCTGGGGTTGTATCGGGGTTCGCGCTGCCACTTTCCAAATATCCCAAATGCAAAAATAGTTCACATTTGGCAAAAAATATTTTCATTTGACAAAAGTTTTGGCAATTTGAAAAATATTGGTCAATCAAACCATTAATTTCAGGAAACTCTTACATCTGAATTATGTTAGTGATGTTTTATACGTTTAAGGTAAGATAACACATCTATTAAGATGGAGTTAACCTCATATAATTAATACTGATGGTTGGAGGGATTACTAGTCCTCCTGATTTGGCAATTGATAAAATTATTTGGTAAAACATATTTTCATTTGGCAAATTATTTGGCAGAAGTAAATTTCGGTCCAGCGCGCACCCTGGGATTTCCACTATTTCACAAGGGTATAGAGTGACCCAATTACCAAACAACAAACTCGTAGTGTCAAACGTGCTTTAGCCGACAAGGAATCGCGCGAGAGTGCCATTGACAGACACGTTGAACACATTATCTGCACATGTCCCTTCAATGTATAGGCACATTCTGTATCTTCTATATTATCTGCCGTCTGCTTATTTCCCCCCAAAAAAACACTCCAGATGAATAATAGACCATCCGTTGTATCCTTTTATAACTGAATTAATTTAGTATATTGATAGAGTTAACTTGGTTAAATATATTTATCACTCTAATTGTATAAAACATGGCATATAACGCAAACACTTGTATACAGACAATGGGATTAGAGGACAAGTGATGGTCGCACTTAGGGTTACACCCTCTCCCATCTGTTATCGCACTGACAAATAATAAAAAACAATGACAAAACAACATGAGTAACAAAAACAAGTTTAGCAAATAGTTACGTAAACATCACCAGCTACCCCCTCCCCTAGTCAATCATGATTTTGTGCTTGCACTTGTTGAATGTCGTATTTGTTATGGTAGTTTTCTGTCTTGTACGTGTATTTACAAGTGTTAGTAAACAAATATTATATTGTCTCAGGGAAGAATGACTGCATAGCCAAGGCAATGTTCTCGTTGTCACAAACGCGTAGGACAGGTTATCAACAAAGTAATGTTTGAGTGAGTAAATAGTACGTCGCCCGATCACTATACTGTTATAAATAAACAAAATAGTAGTGGGACAAAATGCCATTTGAAAATGTTGAGATTTTGAAAATTCATTGCCTCAATACTTGTATCTGAAAACATTTTGAATTATCGTTGTATACCCATAATTTGTGGTTAGTCTACATGGAAATAAACAAAGTATTTTTGACGATTGTTTGCACTGAAGATGGAACATTGTTCGCAGGAATTTGTCCCATCACTTTCAGATTTTGGACATAACTCGCATTAATAAATGAAATCAACAGATGGATATATTGTGTCGTGTTACTGTATTGTGTACGCCACGAGACGACGTGCTTGATATAGATCGCTTTCCCAACAAGATTACCGAGCCTGCGAATAGTGCTATATATGTGCGCATAGTGTAACAGTATAACACCGGACTGCATATTGCCCATGCAGCATATATGTACTAAGTGGTGGAAATACACAATTATCAGCCTGAGATTTTGGATCAATAATTACCATTCCGTTCTTGCACAAAAGCTTCGCCACAAATGGTCCAATTATATAGAATTCGCGACTAAAATGAAGTTCGTATTTTGCGATTTCAACAGTACTCGATTAATAGGTTTAGAACAGTATACTCATCGGGGACGTTTATTTAGAGAATAATCACTTGATTAAACTGCATGGCAACGTGAGATACAGTACCGTTGTACACACACGATAGCTCATTGCGCTCGGGTGTTTTACAAAATAATCCCTGCCTCTAATGAATTATTTTACGTCACCAGTTCAATCAAGCGAGTATTCTGTTTGTTTTATTCCACTATAAAAATTTGATTTGCCAGAAATTCAAATAATACCGATATTATACACAGGACGCATACATTACGATAGCGCATAGACACATAACGCGTTATTTAGTGTCATAATTCACTGGTGAAATTATTGTTCATAATCACTCGAAAAATCAAGGCAAATCATACATAGGAATGCAATAAAATGAAGTAATTTTGGGGAATGAATGTAGGTGGCATTAAAATAAATAATGGAAGACATTCTCTTCTCCATTTCCAATATATATATATACAAATGTAATGTATGCAGTCTTTCGTATGTTTGTTGCGATCTAAAACATTATCTCATAGCAAGTTACTACAATCGCGTCGTAATATACAGTGATACACAGTATGCAAAGAGTGTGTGATAAGCAAACACTCAACGCCGGGGAGACCCCAGTAAGCTAGTTGTGGATCACCAGGATTTACAGCGGTATTATATTTACAGCGATGTTTTGACTTGTTAATCTGCGCCATTTCAATATAAGATAGGAAATTTCCTACTCCGCTGCCAAAATTATGGTCAGTCATCGCATGACATACAAGGGTCACGGATTCCATCTCAGCCAAAAAATCTCCAACGTGTTGACTGTTTCCCTCATCATACACTATTTACGTACTGTATAACAGTTTGATTAATACTTATGATTATATATATTCTACTTGCGAAGCTATGCTAAAAATTGCTTCCAGAATTTCAACTTGATATATGACACTTACTTCACAAACTGTATTGTCTTCAAGAGCACAACAAAACGCAAAATAAAAAATAAATCAAGTGTATCATTATATTATACCGCCAACATACAAATACTAAGACTAAGTAGTATATTAGCACTTGACAATAGTACCGAACATTCGTAATGTAGTGACATTATTTAAATACAAATTTCTTATCAGCAAAGACAACCTCAAGTCTGATCATCTCTGGAATATCTCTCAAAACTTGATCACCATCGACATACGTTTGTACCATCATCTTGAATACATGTGGGTTATTATTTTGTGTTGCGAGAAGGGTTTCATAAGTTGCAAAACCTTGTGACCCAATCCATCATTTTGTATATTATGCAAATAAAATATGTTTCAAGTGAAGTGATTGATACATACGAGTCGGCGACAGATCGTTCGGTGTTGTCCCCCACATTGGTGCCCGAGTCGTCGTACACACAGGTGAGAAGGTATCGCTCAGCTTGAGTTTGGATACCCGTGGTATCATCTCCCAATGCGACAGAAATGTCGAACGTATATGAACCGCTATTTGCTGCCGACTGAAAGGTAATATTTGTTAAATATAGTATATTCATTTCTAGCAAGTGTTATATATACAGTTAAGCCCACCCCTCCTGTATTCAGCCAATCTGAGATAGTATTTATAACTCACCGATGATTATATTGGAGAGTGTTATATGGTGAATGGAGTGTGTAGTTAGTAGACCTGTTATATTGTGTAAGTGTAATGATATGGGCGGGAGTTTGGATCTGAGGCAAGATTCTGCCACACACATTTAATGACAATGTAAAGTGCTCAAATTTATAGATACATATATTTATAGACACTTGACATTGTCGCCAAGATCTGGGGAACGACTTTAAATGCCTACAAGACAATGCCAACCCAACAGAGCAAGATAGTCCGACAATTAGTTGCTCGAATGTTGGGTGTAATGTGGATGGACTTTCCTGAAAATAGGCTTGACGGTTACACTGGTGTAAATATGGTTTGGAGTGACATCTAGCGGACGCGGGAGGAAATTATAGGAGATAACACAATCGACACTGGGCCCCGATTGGTCAATAGCCTTGTGTGTTTTAGCATAAAACATATATCACACCTCTTCCCCGTGATTGCCCATGTGTAAACTAACCATTTGACAGGAATGAACCCTTGGTAGTGAATTTTGTGGTATCGTCTAAAATATGACATTAATTTTAAAGTGCAGTTCTGACACAAGTTACGAAAACACAAGATTTAAATGGGAATTCCCTGCTAGACGGATATGATTTCTTTTTTTGCATAAAAAGTTTCCGCAAGTTCAATCTTTCAGATATACACTACGGCGTTTGCACTGAGGCCTATCTAAAACATTTACACTAATGTAATCTGACAGTCAACATGCTCGAATGCAGGCACCAATAATTAAGTGGAACAATATCGACATTTCAGACATCAAGAATAAATGGTTTTGTCTCCCGTGGCAAGGATGAGATTCTTTACGTTTACATTTTTCATATGCACACGGGTAGGGGATGGCTTAACGTGTTGAACAGTATACAAATTCCTGGGTATAAAGTAGTGGTTGTTTACACAGGACACCTGTCGGGACAAGCTTCTGTTACTTAATGTAGATTTGATTTAGAATTATAGCTGCAAGAACATTATACCGGGAGAGGAAAGGGGGTTAGAGATCTCGTGTTAAAGTTCGGAGGGGAGCAACACTATCTCGTTAGCACCCTTCATCAATGTACAGGTACTACAGGAAAATGCCATTTCAACTCAGAGTTCATCACCAACGAGGCTCGGCTCTATCGGCTCTATCGGAAATAAATAAAACACTTTGTTGGAGAAGTTTAATGACATTATTACAAATCTCCAGTGTTATGTGTGTTTTATTTAAACAACTATATGTAATCTTGAAATCGAGTGTTATCAAAATATAATGGAGACACCACCCCGTCTCGTACGCATGTCCATGCCAATGAGTTGGTCATATGCTTTAAATTGGGTGGACATTACACAAAGTTTCTCGGTTGCCATGAAAACCATTTTCGAACATGTCACGAAATTTGTAACCTTTGGCAAAGTTTCAACAATACAAATAACGTATTAGGAATATATATCTTAGGATACAACAGGTCTTGAAAGTTGTATACTTGTCTGCTGCAAGTTGATTTAAATGCCAATTTTAACAGTGAATTCCACTGACAATGGTAAACACGCTTTCCAAACATCCCAGAGCTCATTATCCCAGTGATCCATAACGTTATGTGTTGTGAATCTAAACAACTTGTCGATGCAATGAAGTACGCATGGCAACGACTATTGAAAAAACGGCATGGTTTTATCACGGTTTCGACTTTTTCCTAGTTTTGTCAAAAAATAATTAGACCTTTAGCAATCGCGATAGAATGAAACTACCATGCTTGACACAAGATATGCATGCTGCGTTACAACAAAATTTGGGTAGACATTACACAAAGTTGCGTTGTTATCTTGTCAAGAAATTTAGTACTTTGGTTGAATATTTAGATAGTTTTCACTGAATCTGATAGTTACCTTCAGCGATAGCTAAATAACAATCATATCTCGTTGGGAATGATTATGACATAACCCGGTATTAAATGTTGCTTTCTGTCTGATTTTTCTGCCTCTGATAAAAAATAATGCGGCATGAAGCGATAAATGATATATATAAATATAGCCAATTGGCAGTAGTTTCCCATGGTATAAAACAATGCGGCATACCCGTCTAACTTTATGATTTAAAAGAAACGAAAGACAATCGTCATATTTGTCACGCCAAACATATTATTTGACGTCATGACTGCAATTCCTATATTCAATGGTTACATGTAATACCCTACTCTGGTTATCGCCCCACTCTCAGGCATCAATATTGGACGAATATTTCTTCCCACAATGTGTGAAAATACTGTCAAAAATGTCAGCTTTATTTAAAAAATGACCGATTTTTTCATCGGGTGCACCACGCGGTGAGAACAAAGTCCGCTTATCTGACAAATCCAACATACGGATTCCGAAAATTTAGGTCTCAAAAATTCCCTCTCCAGGCGACACCTATGTCCATATTTGCCTGGCCTATAGTCGAGAGAAATCGGATCCATCGACAACAAATTAGAGATCCCATCACTTGGATGATCCCTCTAAGCGAACATATAGATGTATGTGGTAGAGTTATTTACACAATCTTCCCATTTTATAAGATGGCAAGTGATAATGATTCGGAAAGACTGCGCAAGGAAGATTATTTGCAACTAAAATTCCGAACAAAACTCAATAGTTCTTAACTTTGACGTCAAGAGTTACCCCCATGTTGCTATTAAAGCAATGCTATATGACGTCATAATGTTATACACGTTCATCCCCGTTGCACCGGATACATGTTGTGTAATGCATATATCCTTACATTCCTGTTTAAAATAATAAATTCATCAATCTGTACTTCTCGAAGTTACTCTGAATTATGCGACTAAATAAAATCAATAAGATTCGACCATTAACAGGAGATGAGGGTGACACCCCTTATCCCTGAAATACGAAATTCGGCTTTAGAAAGACATGGATTCCTGGATATAGTTTAAGGATTTAACTATAAGGAATACTGGTATTATAGGAATCGCCATCCAACGGTGATGCATATAATGTAATCCTAAACTAGTTACCGCGCAGTGAATATTGATTAATTAATAGTTATTTATTTACTCAAATTGGAAATGGTGGCGAATATGAAATAAATATAAAGATTGTTGACTGTCGTATAAACGGGTTATCCAGTTATTATGTTAGAATCCAGCGAATGGTATAGACGGAATCCGGTGAATGACTCCAAGACAACATTGACAGTTTTTCCTCCGCGTCAGTTTTAATTCTTTTTTCGTCGATCTTGACTTGAGCCGAGTTGAGCGGAATTGAACTGCTGTTATCTCGCCTTTTCTTCGAAGGCAAAATCGGACAATATATAGAGAATCTACAGCGAGTTCCCAGTTCATAGCGGAAATTACACAACGAGTCCAGTAAATTAGGTCTGGGCCGAGCCTTTTGTGAGATTTGGATCTAATTTACTGGACGAGTTTTGTAAATACGCTATAAACTGGGGACGAGTTGTAGATTCAATTTATTACATGATCCAAAACCTTGACAGAACATACTTAAATCAACAAATGAGACGCAAAAGTAACACCAGCTTATACAGGGTATGCGATGACGTTTCATAACTATGCGTTGATTGCCCGCGTAAAGAAATAGTCCCAGATAACTAAAGACTCTTTGTCGTATTTAATGGCATATATTTAATAACATAACATGTCAAACTCTTCATTATAGTTTGTTTGAAAAATACTGGAAGCCACAGTATTTTTCGACGTAGCGTACGAAATGTAAACAGACGACACACCAGAAGTCAAAGGTCACCTGGCACTATTTCCTGTTATTAAACGAACGTTTAATATCAGAATTTATATAATGTGTTTATTGAATGGAATAAGGGTAGGATCATGTAATCAAATTTCGTTCAATCGTTCGAATTGTATATTCGACTAACATAAATTGTGAGACAAATATTTGAGACAATTATTTCTAATATTTTGAAATAATGTTCCAGTGCGTGTTTATAAGGAATCACCGTCTTTTTTGTTGCATTTATGGGCGTGTAACATTTTAAGTGGCAGAACAACATACTTGTCATGATTTCGCTTACAAAATACGCCCATAACTTCAACAAAAAAGACGATTGGATATGTAATAATAAGTCTTACCGGAAACACACACTTGGTCGGGTCTGTGGTTGTCGTGTAAACATCAAGCGTGTATAGCACCCCGTTAATTGTTGTGAAGAGTTCCTCACCGTTTACACAAACGCCAGTCACATACACGGGTACATCAGAAATAACCGATACCGTAGAGGAATCGTTTCGCGTAGCCCCACAAGCCATACTAACTGGAATTAAAACACGTGTAACGGTGAATGAACTGGCTGTCATTAGGCACTCGAACAGGCCTAAAAATATGGTATATACCGGACAATTGCAAAACGAGGTCCGCAGAATGAGGTCCACATAGGGTACATTTAATGACGCTACACAGCACAGCGCGCCAGTCGCAATTAATTCACCCTCAGTGGTCCTCATTATTCTTTGTCATGATTTTCTCTGGAAAGTATCTGTATTCTCAAATTAACAAGTTTTTTTTCAGTTTCTTTCGAACTTCTTTAGACAATTTATGTTTCTTGTTTAGTTTAGTTTCTCTATATAAATTTTTTAGCCAAAAAGTGGACTAACAAATTTTATATAAGAACAAATAAAAACAAATATAAAAGATTGTTAAAGAATGTAAGAAATATACAAAATGATAAAAATTGTTAAAGAATGTAATAAAAAATGATAAAAAGGGAATTTAAAAAAAAATAATATAAGCAAAAATTATAAGAATCGTTATAGAGTGTAAGACCAAATTATCAAAAAAAATGATAATAATTGTTAAAGAATGAAAGAAATAATTATAGAAAATGATAAAGTATTAAAAAATGTAAGGAAAATTTACAACAAATTATAAAAAAAAATGTTAGGCCTAAGTTTTATCTTATATATGCGGGCGACCAATGGTCTTTAATGTTGCGCCCGCCATGAAAGGGCCAAACTAATGCAGTGCTTGATAACCTATATACGCAGGAAGGTACTTTGCTGGAGAGACCATTGGCAACAATAACGCTGAACATTGTTTTCCAGCCAAAGCACTTGATGTTGAGACTAGCACTGAATTACTTCCCTCCAATATTACGTAATAATACCACTAAATTTCGCAACAGGTAATTTCCATTTTATGGTCACGATTAGGTGGCAATCACGTGCCAATTATTAAGTTGGACCAATGTTTTTAGCGCATTATGTTTTATAAGGGGGAACGTATTAAGACGTGCAATAGAATGTCAGATTATTGGACCCTCAACTATTTCGGAATGAAATTATTTGGACTATACCACCCCATGGTTAATGTTCCGTAATCACACTTATACCACCTCTTGATTCAGGGACCGTACACATATACATATTTATCCATCATCTTTGTCGGCTACTATATTGATAAAAGGCTGCAAAATAAAGCATGGCTTAAGCTTGCTCCCCAATTTGCTGAATCATATTCACGAAAATAAACCTTACATCTCGTCAAACTATATGGATATTCTATATTTATACCATAATTGCCTATTCTATTGGGTGTATAACACATATTTTGTAAACTTCATCTTTACACCATACTTTGAGTATTCAGCTTCTACTCTGGGTATAAATTTCTACTGTGGGCGTAAATGTTCAAACGTAATTCCACGATTGTGTTAAACGTTTATACCCAAAGTAGAACTACATCGTAGTTAGTAAAATAGTTCCTACATGTATGTCACATTAATTGAAAATGGGAAATTGTCATGATATAAATTAGATATGAAGAAAATGTATGCATTTGAATCAAATGTAGCATTGTAGCTTGCTAGTGTTATAGGAACTAGGAAACATAATTATGAATGGTAATTCCAAATTGACTGAACGCTCAGAAACTGGCTGACGTCATGACTTAACTGTTTGCATCACTACGCGTGACGCACATTCCTTATAGCGTCGTGGTGTTTGTGTCTCTCGGTGTGGATACGCATTCAAAGTAAATAGCGGAGTAGTTCGCGGAACAAATAAAAAAATAATAATTATAGTATAAATAAAACACACGCATCGTAGCCGAGAGTACAACTTTTTCACCGCTCGTATTATTGTGGTTTTGATCACTCGCCAAATGGCTCGTGGTGACAATTTTGTATTCTCGGCAACTATGGATGTATTCTATGTATAATATCGATATTCGTATAAGTAATAAGGCGCAGACCTGAATATCCGGCTATCCACGAGAACCTCGCGTGTTACCCCCCAACGGCGACAGTCAAACAATGAAGGCAAATCCCCAAATATGGTCACGGAGTATGCCCATAACAGAGGGATCATTCCTGAGTTATATTACCAAACACCTAATTAAGTATTCACCCAAATAGTATACTACATTTCATCAATGCTAATTGATGCTGGTTGGTGTGCCGAGTTGTGGTCCTGGTGATTTGCAATCATGATGGTATATAGAGAAAAGCGATGCATTTAAGAAACATTATCGTTATCCTTGTATATCTGTCATTTTCCACGGTGGGGAATCACAGGTCCCCAGAACAACATTGACCACATCCCCAATAGTACTTAATCCTGTATAACTAAGTACTATTGGGGTGGGGTAATTTGTTTTATGGGGACCTGTGTGAGAAATCACGTGGTTTTATGGTGAGGAATCACGAGGATATGGTAAACGCGACCATAAACGATTAAAAAGGTAATGAACTAGGATAATGATATATTACATAGTATTTTGGCAGCTATGAGCATAATTACGCCACACTATTTGTTCTAACAAGCTGATACCTCAGTTCTCAAACTCAGTTGACTACTGTAACATTCTTATCAAAGTTGTCAGACGAAGGATTCGCCTAGACGTATGGACTTGTGTATTCCGCGAACATCCGACTTGCAAATTTGGTCAGAATGTTATAGAAAACTACTGAGTATTTCCAAACAATTAAGGTATCAACATGTTTTAAAAACAAACTAACATATAATCGTAACAGTCAAAGTGCTATGTTTTCCACCGTGATTTGCGCGGTGTTTAACCGATCTGAGCAATTTGAGGAAAAGCCACTATGTGTATAACCCATTCAAAAACATGTGTATTGTGAAATATTTTCAAGATGCATAATCCGAAGCTGTTAAATGACTACTTCTTTGGTTTCGGGTGAAAAATATTTGATTCGAGTCGAGGAACCCACCCATCAAAGCTCAAAGTGACCAGATATCGATTTTTGAAGTTTGTAATTTCTCGAAATGTTTAATTATTTGTGGCCCAGAAACGAGTGTCAAACCGAGTGTCTCGGACAAAATAAGGATGAAGATGGAAAACTCTAAAATCAAGTGGTAATACGGCCAAATTTCGTGATACGAAAGTTATAATACGGTTATATTTCGTTGAACAACATGTTCACAAATAACACGTTTTGGGAAATTTTATACTATAGTTGACAGCGGTTAGCATTATTTTGTTGTAATTAATCGATTCTGATAACAAAAGCATATTTTGAAGAAAGTTGGTTGTTATTGTAACGTGATGATATGGGGACCATCTGATCGGATTGAGTACCTTTAATAACGGCTGTGTTAGTTGTTACAAACCGACCACAAATAAGATGGCTATCAATGTCGTTTTACAGACACGAGCGTCACAATTATTAAAATATTTAAAATCATGTATGTTCCTGAATGTTTAGTACAGTTACTGGCCTCTGTTTAAATCACTCGAATTAGCCAAACACCACAAAATGACAAATTTATGAAAATTAACAGTACTTTTTCTTAACAGCATCGCTTTATCATACCAGCATCATAACAGCACAACATGACTCACCAGCATCATATCAAAACAGCAGGACCACTTCACCAGAAGTTATACCTGAACAATTCACGACTTACTCACCGTCAAGAATCGTTTCATGGGCACTGTGAACCTGCAAGGAAAACAAGTGACCAAATTTTATACCACGATCGCCTATCTTACTATATAAATAAAGCCATCTGTTTAAATTTTACATTTAATCAAACAAACGTGCCTATAGTACTGTTGAGTAAACTTCGCAGAGTGAATTAAACTTTCTCCATACAATTTGAACGGAAAAGTGTTTATCCATCGCATTGTAAAGATCGTGGCATAAACTTCGCAGAGTGGATTAAACTTTCTCCATACAATTTGAACGGAAAAGTGTTTATCCATCGCATTGTAAAGATCGTTGCATAAACAAAATATACGCATAGTGTTTCTGAATAAAAAATTTAATCCGCTCGTGGGATTGGCGATTTACACCACTCGCTGAAGCTTGTGATGTAAATCGCCAATCCCAATCATGGATTAAATTTGTTATTCAGAAACATTATGCGTATATTCTATATTTATTCAATTCTTATATGAGGCGCTCCATTCGTAAATGTTCAAACAAATCTCAATCGCAAACTATCAATTTGAAGGAAATAATAATTATCGTTAATAATTGATATAATTATGTTATAGTAATTTAATGGGTTTCCATGACTGAGTTATCTCAGGAGGTGGAATGCTTGGACGGGCCTACACAGAACACTACTTAATTGTTAAGCTAGTGTACATACAATACGGAGGAATCTATGCTATCTGGAGACCACAACAAATATATTATAATAACAATGCCACAAATATGACTTTAATCGTACTTTAAGTGGAAATGTTGGGAACAGCGTTCTTAGTAAGTATAAAGGGTATTGGAATATATATTCCACATTTACTCATCGATGATATACTATTTTGTCACTCCGGTTTAAATCGGCTCTCCAATGATACCCACACCGTACGTTTAGTTTGATAACTTGAGCAGAGATTAATCAAGCAGTGATACACAAGCATTATTACAGGTGCGGAGGGCCTTGGTTGTAGGTCATAATTTAGAAATAACAGTTATCAAATAATGACAATTCCCTCAAGAGTCAAGCATATACTAATAGTATAGTATGATAGTGTGAATGCGATATTATCCGCTTCATGTGAGCCGATCGTTTGTCTATAAACATCATGTAAAGAGTGAGCGGTACGCAAAACCTCAACACCGTGGCGATTTTTGCAGGATAGTGTTCGCGGTGACCCAAATCAACTGTTGTTGTTGTTGTTGTTTTCTATAGTCCGTGAGTCGTAGAATAAGGTAACCATATTTCCATTATTTGAAAGTCTGTTGAGTACGAAGTAATGTTACGGATGGCAGTTTAGCCGGAATGCAAAAATACAAATTGTCGTTGACGAGTAATTTTAATACACTTTTCAAGCAAATGTATCAAATCAAAGTTATATTATACGCATACTAGTCCCATATACTCATTTGAGTTATTGTATAATCACTAGTCAGTGAGTGGCTTGAGTTTACGCCCCGTATCAACAATGTTTTACACGATCATGTGAGCCACGCGTTGCCAAATCCATTACAATCCGTCAATCAATTTGATTACGTCTTGTACACGGAAATTCGTAATGTAATTTATGGCTCCAGCCATAAATTTAATTTATATCAAATTATGAACTTTGATTTTAAGATAGCCTATTAACATGTACGTTTACAGAATACAATTTCTACTCAAAATACTTACTGTTCTATATATTATCGATATTAGATCGTTGTTATTAACGGGAATTTATTGAAAATGGCGTACATAAACCCTTTAAGTGATATATATTGATACGGTGGCAGTCGCATAATGTTATGTGGTCGGCGGATTACATTAACTTTCGATTCATATCGCGAACACCTTGATGTTACTTTAATTAAACAACCAGTCATATATACTCTTAGAACAAATTTGTATAAATTATAGACAATATGTTTTAAATTGGATCTTTAAACAAAATTGTGAAGAAATGACATAAGTGTCTGTGGAATTTGCTCAACATTGAATATGATTGAATGTGATTGAATATGTAAATATATCATAGTTAGTATATGAGATATGTTCTATATTAAAGAGACAAACCTCGTAAAAGTTATCATATTACAAACCTCACATCAGATATACAACTGTTTGCTACACAATTATGTGCTGTTCAGTTTTTTACACACAAAAAAGTGTATAACAAATTTTAAAACTCCTGCCATTTTTTTGTTATGTGGTAGCCTTTGCGAGTTTTGTGTCTCCGATATAACACATCTCATCTAATAACTATGACACTCAAATGTTCACTGATATTCAATGTTGAGGAAATTCAACCGAAGTCGTGTGTCATTTCTACACACTTTTTGTAAAGATCAAATTAAAAATATATTGTGTACAATTGATACATATTTATTCTAAGAGTGAAAGCGGTCCAACATGGCTCGTTCGGAGACCAATCGGTCTTATAATATACAAATATAGCCCCGTAGTATCTGGACGACTTACCAAAATGATATGTGACAGTAAGCTAACAAGGAGGAAGACGAAACCTGAAATTAAGCAAAAAAGGTGTTATTATGTTTAAAGGCCCACTTAATGTTCGTATGCCAAGATCACATTATATCCAACATATTCCACTTAATGGTCGTATGCCAAGATCACATTATATCCAACATATTCCACTTAATGTTCGTATGCCAAGATCACGTTATATCCAACATATTCCATATCATATACCATTTGGAATATGAATACTAGTATATGTATACTAGCTGATGTGTCAGACCATCCAGGCTAATTAGGGATTCCTTTGTGATCGCCTCCGACTGGGCTTAAACAATACTGAAAACAACTTTGAAAAGTTTTAGGTGACAGAAAAAACTATTGTGAAAATGGACCCGCCCATATTGTTCCCGGGATCAAAGTATGCCTACATACCAAACTTGAGTCGGATCGGTCGAGCAGTTTTCGAGTCGATAACACATACATACACACACCCTTACTCGCATTAGTGTCGAATATGGGACACGTGTCACAGACCTCCAATCGGGGACACCTCAAATCTTTATGCCACAGCCTTCAAACTGATAGAGTTATGTCCCAATGAACATAAAATCGTCACGAGCAAACGAAAACACGAAATCCTCCACCGAATCTCAAAATAGAAAGTCGGGTTTTTTACATACTAATGGTGGACAGGGTGGATACACGTGTGTTTTCTCGAGTGTGAGAAAAGGGGACATATACCCATGGGTTTGAAATTTGTTAATAGGGGGACAGGAAAATACACGATCTGTGTTTTCGAAGTGGGGACATAATATTTTTCCCTTGTGTTTTCAAAATATGGACATCAACATATTGAAGTGTGACAAAGAGGAACATTCACAAACTTCGAAGTCAGAAAGTTGTCACAGTGGACAGTGATAACTTTCTCACAATGGACAGGGATATAAACGATATGTGTTTCAAAATATGGGAGATTTTGAATTACAAAGAGGGAGAGTCAAAATTAGAGTCAAAATACACGCGATTTGCCGACAATATATTTTCCTTTGCATGCATGATGCACCAAAATTTAATATCTGA
The DNA here is from genome assembly GCA_032622095.1 of Siphonodentalium dalli. Lineage (NCBI taxonomy): Eukaryota > Metazoa > Mollusca > Scaphopoda > Gadilida > Siphonodentaliidae > Siphonodentalium > Siphonodentalium dalli. The sequence goes on along the minus strand of CP136064.1, from coordinate 276,894,744 downwards.
ATAACGGGGATCTGTATACGAATATACGGGCAATATCCAGATACGACGTCGTCTCCAGATTGGCCAAATACCTTTTGTTCTAAATATCTTATCTAATTGTTATACTAACTGATCTATCATGTGTGTAAACTGTATTGGGAATAAAAACAAACATTACCTTGCATTGTAGTTAGATGCTTTAGCCTGTAGATATTATATAGTGAAAGTGTCAATGACACAGTAGCTTAACTTGCGACAATGACTATGAATTGAATTCAACCTTGTCAACCTCCATGATGATATGAATGAGTGTCCATGACACTGAATCAACTTGATGTTCTCATTGGCTCATTGCACTAGCAAGTTTCGAGAAAATCGGTTCGTTAATGCGACCTGTAGGGAGTGCCGAAGAAATTCAAGATGGCTGCCATGGCGCCATTTTGGATTTCGGAACGGACTCAAAATAGGACGTTCTCATCTACTATTGGTACAAAGTAATCCTAGCAAGTTTCGAGAAAATCCGTTCATAAATGCGACCTGTAGGGTGTGCCAAAGAAATTCAAGATGGCGGCCATCTTGGATTTCGGAACAAACTAAAAATAGGACATTCTCATCTACTCATGGTACTAAGTAAAAATAGGTCCACTACATGGGCAGATGTGAACCCACTGAGATGAGTCATTCTATGTTTCATATGATACACATATCAATTCATAAGCAAACATAGCATACGAGAAATAAATGGCCACTGCATTGCCATTGACAATAAATCGCCTTGTACACAGAATATTCAGTAAACAGAACCTCTGCAACAAATAGCAGTGACCCTTTGAGTGGGCCACCATTTTCTGGAAGGATCTGATACTGATTTGTAGGCCCTATAACTCATTAAAGTGTTGGCCTTAAACAAATATGAAAGTAGTTATCCCTACGATGCTCAAAACCAAATTTGTAAAGAATCCACAAGTGTTTCTTGGTCAGAATTGTCTTAAACTTCCAAATCCTGCATAAAGTTTCCAAATTTGTCCTATTATACTGTATTTGACCAATAGCCTCCCTAAAAACAGTCAAGCTAGACACCTTGAATTAATCTGGAACAAGAGGTTCCAATAATGCTTCACATCAAATTTGAAAGAATTCACCAGGTGGCTCTAGAGAATATGCTATTTTTCTAAACCAAGTAACCAAAACTATATGAAGCCCCACACTCTGGCCCCTAATTAATATATTTGATCCTAAAACAAAATTCACCAATAATGCGGATAAATGCATCCATAGTATTAGCTCTACAGTACGCTGAATATATGTATATGGTCAGGGGGGGGGGGGGGGGGTCATCCACTTTTTTCCATACATTAGGCCGGGGTGGGTGGGTGGTTCAGCTGCGAAAAAGTCACTTTTTTCCTGAGTGGTCGCAATTTTTTCCTCTTACAACATTTCTTCAATATAAATGCCCCAAAGTGTTCAGCATCATTGTTAAGGTGTGTATGACACTTAGGGCAGTGCTTAGGGTATAGTTAGTGTGGATATAGGCATGATGCTTCTCAGAAATCCAGATTACGAACCAAATCTCAGGAATTCGCCTTTTACATCCGATCACATTGCCATGTACCAATGCTACTGGTTCCAGATGAAAATGGACAGTTATGTAGCACATGAATAAACTTTAATGTAAATAAAACGAAAAAAGCTATTCATTTATAGCATTAATTTTACTCATTATACCTGATCAGACCAGATAATCTAGTCAAAATTGTATCGGAACTTGGCATGGGACTGTAGACTGCAACAATGCATATCACTGAGACAACAATCTTGAGATGGTGGGACCCAGATAAAAGATTGGGCGAGCATACATAGAACTTGAATGTGTAGATATGGAGAAGGCTGCTAAGTGGAATACACAAAATCAGAACAGATGAGTGAAAAGAAGGGAGAGAAAATATAATATAACTTAATATATATGCAAGTCTAAATATAATGTGCTGGTCATCAGCAAAATGATCGAAGTCTGCAGAAGGCGAATTTGGCGATACTACCCGGTATAGCATCAACACATTCAACCTCTAACAACCTCATTCTATTTTGGTCTCGACCAACCATGGATAACTAGCTGCAGATGAGGGTCACATATGGTGAATTTCGTAATGCTATAGCCCACTATGCTGGGTAGCATCACTAAACTCACCCTCCTTGGAGCTTATTCTGCCGACTGAATATGACCGTCTTATTTTCAAGTTTCTATTTACACGCAGTACATGTATTTGTCTGAGTGTTTGACCTGGGTCTGGCCTTAGTACAGTACCTAGCCCAAGATCTCAGCTCATGGAATGAAAATTAGTTTTGTGATACATAGTGGATTTCAGCTGAATACCTGTATTGTTGGAGAGTTAATTGCCAGGTGGTGTTGCCCTAATAATTTTTTCAAAAATCATAATTGACATAAATTCATGTGATACTATGGGACACATCTAAAGTTACACTTGCTGTGATGAAAAGAAGGTACACTAATGCTTTTATACTTGTTTACATGTATAATGGGCTACCTTAGACAATATTTGGGGAAGAAACAATCAATAATTTACTGATCAGCACATGTATTGTGTGTGTTATTTTGGATTTTTCCAAGTTTTTTTTTAGAACCTGTTTCGTGTTATTACAAAAGACTGGAATGACCTAGAAGAACCAGAAATGGAAATAGGGTAACTGTGATACTGACCATCAAGCTTAAATGGTGTGATATTACAGATTTGGAGGTAAAAAGGGGGTGGGTACCCCGCATGAAATTGGAAAAAAAAAATATTCCTTCAAATAGGGGGGTGGTGGGTACCCAAGAGCCGGAAAAAAGTTTTTTCAGCCTAATGTCATGGCACTTATTTCCGACCCCCCCCTGATATGGTCAAGGTTTCTAATAAATTTAATAAAAACAAATGTTTCATGAACAGTTATAGGTTCTGCTCAAAAGAGCATCGAAGCAAAAACTACTTAAGTCTGATTTCTACCTATATTGCCACTATCAGACTTGACATGTATCATGCTGAAAAACGGTTGTTGGAGCCGTGTGGGTTAAAACTGGTGTATTTCAAGACACTCTGCATAATGGTTGCTCATAATCATATCACATGAAATTATTGTCATTCTCTGAACAGGGAATAAACTCAAATGGCACATATCTACAACTATAGTGAATCACTGTTCAATAGGTTTCTTATAGTGGCCTATAATAATTATGGTTTTAAAAACAAGAGAGTTAATCACAAAATTCATTGATGTAGAACTGAATGCCCTTTTAATTTATTTAATCTTGCTAATGACATTTACCCTATTTTACAAAAGGAACAGTCATTAAAAGTAAACAAACCAGATATATGCCTTGCCAGGAGATGATTAAATGACCTCTGTGCCCATTGATAACTGCTATAAACAATAATGCCATTATCAGAGCTAGATGCTAGCTACACCATTCATAGGTAAGGGTTATTATAGCACCTGGAGAAGTGCATATTTGTCTGTTCAAGTTGGTTCAATGCACCATAAGTTCACCCCTAATTAACATATTGGGACCTTTTCAACACATTTTATTCCCCGTCACCAAGGAAACTTGCTCACTGAATTTGAGTTAAAGGGCAAAGTGGATTTTGAGGGGGAAAAATAAACTGGCAGAAGAAACTAAGCTCCCTAATCCACCCCTGATTAGCATTTAGGCAGTAAATTAAATCCCTCCATCATATAACAAACCTGTAGATAAAAATTGAGCTAAATCGACAATGGGGTTTTTGTGAAGCCAATTGAAGAAAAATTGACCCATAAGACCTCACCTGCCCTTATAGCCACTAATTGGTGAGCCAACCAAGTCACATGCGAGAAATAGAGCAACATATTCATGAGTATTGCCCACAGGTAGAATTTGAAATTGGTATCTCACACAAGAGCAATGTACCTCCCACATTTCGGCCCCTAATTGGCGGGCCGACCCCATGTGATGATATTGGCCTATTGCCAAGTATCATACACATACAAAAATTAGAATTGATACCTTTATAACCATTCTTCAGGTATACACTTCATAAGTACGAAAAGGAACATTCTACCCACAAAGACACCCCTCGCCCCCTGATTGGCGGGCGGGCCCCATTTTCGAACTCAATCGGCTTATTAATCAAGTTTTATTCATATTTAAAATTTGGAATTGATATCTCAAAGCTTTCTTGAGTTGATAGCATACCGAACAATGAAAATTAACATTTTACCTACAAAAAAAACCCCACGCCTAACCCCATAATTGACAAGCAGGCCTCATTTTCGAACTCAATCAGCCTATTGATGAGTTTTATCCATATGTAAAATTTGGAGCTGATATATCAAAGCATTTTCAAGTTATCGGATACCGATGGAGCCTGGACGGTACTACCGACATTAGAGGTTTATAGGGTACAACAACTAAGGGCTACTTTTTGTCCAAGGATGATGGGCTATCCCCTGTGTCCATGTAAGGATAATGGGCTATTTACTGTGTCCATGTAATATTTTTCCATTATAATGAGCTAAATAGCCCATAAATATGTCCAAAACCAGCCAGGACTCCCAATTTTATCCCATAATACCTAAATTGTAGCCGTCAACCCGGTGACAGTAAAAAATAAAACAAATACCACATCTTGAGTGCTATTTTCCAAATCATTTTTTTTTTTAATTTCTAAAACCCGCCCCCCATGGATTAATATAAAATGAGCACTACTTCTGAAGGAGTATGGGCTCTAGCACATAATCCAAAATAGCCCATAAACCTGGGATGGGCGACTATTTTAGCTCCTAAACCGCAAATGTTAACTCAGACGGACAGACGCCGGGACACAGACGAATCGACAACCCATATGCCGACATTATGTGTACCACTGATGTGGGTACACATAATATAAAGCTTTCGAGAAAATCGGTTCATAAATGTGAGCAGTAGGGTGTGCCAAAGCCAAAAGTTGACGCCGTACAAACGGACGGACGCCAACTGACGGCAATAGTTCATCTTGACTTTGTCAAGTTGAGCTAAAAATGATATATGACAAAATCTATTAACATATATGTTTATTATTCATAGTTAAACTTCAATTTTGACAGGTCATGGACAATTCGGTAACTGATATTCACCTTAATTATTTCATACTTGGTAACATAAATTCAAGTTTAAATGCATGCATATTCAATCAGACTTTTCGCTCTTGTGACATGCCATATGGGCATTATCTTATATATAGCCATGACAGATTGACATTTACTTCTGTTATCTTTCAAAATGTATTTAAATCTTTTAGTCATTTACATACAACTATTAAAAAAATGAAAGTGTCAATGACACTGTATCTGAACTTTTAATGAATAATGACTGATAACTGTCGGACATCAGAACATAGTGAGGATACCTGTGCTAAAATAAATGCCTTTTGATGTTAACCACGTTGATGGTTGTGGATGAGAACATTAACTTTAATGAGAAAGCAAGCATATGTTTACCGCCTTTATTTAATAATGACAACGTTAACTTCCATGACAAAATATGCAGGCCAACGTTAACCTCCTTGATGCCTGCAGATGACAACATTACCATCCATGAAACATCAATCCAATGTTAACATCCCTGATGCCTGCAGACGACAACATTAACTTCCATGACAAAACATAAGAATATTAACCTTCTAAATGCCTGCGGATGACAACATTAACTTCAATAACAAAGTGTTTCATGCTGTGAGCAAGATATGTTTTGTAAAAAGTTTTGAAAGGGATTTAAGAGCAAAATCCAAGATGGCCATAGGCGGCCATGTTTTTGTGAATGGGCGTGGCCAAAATCATTCGTTCCCATCTACATGTCAATGTACACAACAAATTTCAAAAGGATTGGATGAAAATGTGGGCTGTAGCGCGTGCTAAAGGATTTGAGTGCAAAATCCAAGATGGCCACCCCGCGGCCATGTTTTTAAATGGGTGTGGCCAAAATCACTCGTTCCCATCTACATATCGATGTACACAGCAAATTTCATGATGATTGGATGAAAGATGTGGGCTGTAGCCCGTGCTAAAGGAAATGTTAACAGACGCGGCACGGTGACAATAGCTTATCTTGACTTCGTCAAATTATGCTAAGTAACAAGTTTATTTTCTACAAAATTGGCTTTTAGAAAAAAGCTTTTAGAAGCTTTAAAGATCTTCAATTTTGTTTAGGCTTTTAGAAGACTGCCATGGTTATTTATTTTAGATTATACCGCAATATGGGTATTCTACATCTCATTATGACATGATGCTGACCCCTCAACAAATCAGATTGACCTAACAGAAGCAGGCATAAAATTCATTTGTTTCTGTATACAGGGCAATTGAAAGGGACACACACTGATATTGCTGAAGATAATAGTAAAGGGGAACTTTAAGCCCTGGTGGAATATGTTATTAGTTCAATAAGGTAGTTCATTTATTTGGGCACACACAAACAAATAAAAAAAAAGGAATTTGAAAAATTCAATCCCGAAATAAAATTTGAAAAGTTTACGAAAACATCATATACCATGTGAATACCAGTAACCCCAGTATGTCGTTGGTCCAGAGTTTAGTTAAAAGCTGGGCAACAATTATACCAAAAAGAGTATGTCCTCCTAAGATGTATGCAAAGTAATTGCAGAACAAATCAACGAACACATGTGTGTTTCCGGACTGATTACGACTGGGGACATAATGTTGGACAAATATATACACACACGTGCAATGCACAGGACCTTAAACATAAAAATGTCCCCAGTCGTTAAGCAGTGTGATTCTATTTTTAGAAAATTATGTCCGCAGTCTGGATTATTTTGATGTCCACATTTTGGAAACACACGAAAAAAACATTATGTCCCTTATTGGAAAACACACAATAAAGTGAATTTTGTTTAATGATAATGTTGGACACCGACACACAAGTTATGTGCATGTAGGATGTTACTAAAAGTATATTTTATACACATCCTCTCAGAATGTTCCGAAGAGGGGACTTTTCAAGACATCAATTTGGATTGGTCAATAAGGGTCCCAGAACGCCAAATCAGACCCATTACGACCGGGGACGTCCCCGTATGGCAAGTGTCCCCATTTCGTGGGTTGATTTGCCCGTGTTTGTCCCGATTGGAGGTTATAACCAACCCATACATACATACATAAATACATACATACATAAACACAGAAAGAAGTTCCAAATATATAATAGATGAATGTAGTGGGTGTGTGTTATTGGGGGATATATTTTTGTTTTATAATCTTTAAAAAAAATAGTTTTTGTTCTATATCCTAATACTTTTCAACGTTGTTCGCTCAGTATTGTTCAACGTTGTCACTTTGAATTAGTAGATCAATCTCTCATTGGAATCCCTAAATAGCCTGGACGAATTCGGGCACACCAGCTAGTTGATTACTATTTACCAATAATATAATAATATATAATATTTTAATATAATATAATAACAAATAGTCGTGCATCAACCGCCATCTTGTACACCCTTCTATACTAGGATATAGCAGTGCCAGTATAGTCAGCTGATAGAGGAAGGTTTGTTCAATTAAATGCGTCACTGGCTTGACAGGAAATAGTCAATGGCCTGAACTTTATTTATAAAACAATATCAAAAAAGCGTTCAACTTTCTGATCAGTTGTCATCCCATTGACCACTTCCTGTTAGTAAAGTGAAGTCTTTAATTGGACACGGCTCTCACCACACTGAAACTGCTGAATCACAGAAGAAGGCACAGCTCCCCGGGGAAAATTACTAAAATACCAATATAGACTATACCAGTGTACACTGGTATAGTCACAATGGGGTGCACACTCGGTCTGGGGAGCAGTTAGAAATCAATCGGTTTGACATAGATGATCTCGCCAGTGTACACTGGTATAGTCTATATTGGTATTCCAGTCACAATGGAGTGCACGCTCGGTCTGGGGTGCAGTTAGAAATCAATCGGTTTGACATAGATGATCTCGCCAGTGTACACTGGTATAGTCTATATTGGTATTCCAGTCACAATGGGGTGCACACTCGGTCTGGGGAGCAGTTAGAAATCAATCGGTTTGACATAGATGATCTCGCCAGTGTACTCTGGTATAGTCTATATTGGTATTCCAGTCACAATGGGGTGCACACTCGGTCTGGGGTGCAGTTAGAAATCAACCCGTTGGACATAGATGCTCTCGCCACAGTGTACACAGGTATAGTCTATATTGGTATTTTAGTAATTTCCCCAGGAGCCTGTGGTAGAAGGGCGAAACAAGATGACCGTTAGCTTCATGACTATTCTTATATGTAGAGTGAAATCTATTACATATTGTGTAACTTATGTTTGTCTGCATGTGTGTGTTATTGACTCAAAAACTGCTCAACCTATTCAACTCAAATTTGGTATGTAGGCCTACTTTGATCCCAGGAATAATATGGGCGGGTCCAATTTCACGTGCGACCGTGCCCTTGGCCTTGACATTGACCCCTCGCTCATATATTATCATATAGGCATGTATCTGGACCGATCGAACAAAGGTTTATCCAGAAGCTGTATAATTTGCCCAGACGGAGGCGATCACAAAGAAATCCCTAATTAGCCCGGACGAAGTCGGGCACATATATATTACTTTATAATTAATATCTCTTAATAATTATAACATTTAGATGAACTGTGTATTTATTAAGCAATAGCAACCCATTTTTTGAACTTTGCCTAGTGGTCACAATATGTTTGATTCAAGCCTTGAAATAGGGTGTCTGTCATTTGCAGAATGAGGTCCCCAGAGGGTGAATTTAGTGATGCTACCCCGCATAGCGGGCTAGCATCACCAAATTCACCCTCTGGGAACCTCATTCTGCTGAGGTGTAAGCAGAATGAGGCCCCCCAGAGGGTGAATTTGGTGATGCTGGCCAGCTATGCGGGGTAGCATCACTAAATTCACCCTCTGGGGACCTCATTCTGCAAATGACAGACACCCTATTTCAAGGATTGTGTTTGATTAACTAGAGTTACCATTATTGATTGATTTTTCATTTGTAACGAAACATACAAAAAAGATGTAACACATCGATTACATAATAACCACAACTAATTGTACTTTGGGTAAAAATATTTGTTCCAAGATGGATAGGTGCCATGAAATGTTTAGTGTTTGCAAAAAGTTAAATAGATGATGATAATTCTATGATGACAAATTTATATTCTGATTATACCAGAAAGAAAGTTCCAAATTGGAACTCTCTTATTTCCATGACGATCAAAATTTACAGAAGAGACCCTGTGTTTTGTGGTGAATTTATTGAGCATGACTTGGTAGAGAGTATATGTAAACATGAAGTTTTACAGTCATAATTTTGACACAAATGCATATTTATGACAATCAACATTACCAGCTATGATCTTTTTTCTAGCATGCACGATAGGTAGGATAAGATAAGATGAAATAAGATACGTTTTAATGGTCTTTGAAACATACATTTATTGTACGACAACCTACATCTATAGATAAAAATAGACATATGCATACATGGCATATATGTGATATAACACGTACCAGATAATAACAGAAATTAGTACGATGTAGAATGTCAAATTATTTAATTTATTACTGGACATAGGTGACCTGCGGAAGGATGTGATGTACCATATGGTACATCACCACTTCCACAGTCGACCAAACTGAGTATGGCGTTTATTCAGGGTAAAGGAGTTATCCAGCACTAACAGGTGACCAAAAATCATCGGGGATAGCATAATTAAACAATTCTAAGACCATTTATTTCCATAATGGTCCCCATTTATTTCCATTTTGATCCCAGATTTGAGGAGCACTCAGGTGCAACTAAAATCTGGGTTTTAGTGCAAAAAGTCTGGAAAATCCTTGATCCCTAAGGGTCGGCGTCCCTTGATCCTCCAGGGGGAGGTCAAGTGAACAACTTTGAATGGCGATTCCCATGCAAATCTGCGGAGCAAAAGTTACAGAGTTGCACAAGTGTGACTTGATATGGTATTGGAAGCATAAGGTATTTGTCTGGTGGCTCCGCTTGGAACTTGTTGCATTATAATGTCAGCTGTATTTATTTTTGAATTTATTACATTGATTTTTCAAATGAAGGTTAAGTAATATAATTCCAGAAAAAAAATCTCAAAAATGTATTCATAGCAAAAGTGTATAATATACATAGCACACCTGCCAGTTAAATGTTATGACTGTCCACTGTTATGGCTGCTTTGGTTCCCGAACAACTGCTTCATTTATTGGTTTTGCTCCTGAGATTTGCATGGAAATCCCCATTCAAAATTGGTCAGTTGACCTCCCCCTTAATAAATACTCTGAAACTGTTAGAATGTACATTCAAGATTGTGGCTGTTGTTTTTCTACAGTACAAATGATCCAATCTGTAAAGTGACAAATTTTTTAATGTGATTTTCCATGCAAATCTGAGGAGCAAAAGTTACAGAATTGCACATATTTCTGAGTGCGACTTGATGTGGTATTAGAAACAACAGGTATTTATCCGGCGGGTCCGCTTGTAACTTGCTCCATTATAAAATGGCGTGTTTATGTTTGAATTTTATATTGATTTTTCAATTGTAGGTCAAGTGATGTAATTCCAAAAAAAAAAACTCTTAAAATTATATTGGTTGCAAAATTTTATAATTTACTAAGCGGACTCGCCAGATAAATAGTTGTTTCTTCCAATACCGCATCAAGTCGCACTCTGAACAAATATGTGCCACTCTGTAACTTTTGCTCCGGATATTTCATGGAAATCCCCATTCAAAATTATTCGCTTGACCTCCCCCTTAATTAAAATTATATAAATTATAAAATAAAATCAAACGGTAGGGCTGTGGCTGAAATATTCCTCACTTAACGATTTCAAACATTATGGGGGTATCAGGCTGGAAAGTCCAGCAGCAGTGAAAAAGCTTGAGGTACCAGTGGCAACATTCCAGTCACAATTGGGTTCACATTCGGTCTGGTGTGCAGTCAGAAATCAAATTGGGCACCCGCTGGACAGAGATGCTCTCACCACATCCCTGCATGGGTCCATCTGTATTTAGATTGCAACTGACGACGATGCTCGAAAACCGGTGATCCGTACATTCACAAAAACACGCTCTCAATTCGACACGAATTATACATGTCTGTTGATTGAAATGTGTCATCGAACGTAAAACAAAAATTATACAATGGCATGGTCACGGCGGTATTCCTTGTCAACGGTAGAACAATTATCGCTAAATACTTACTAAACATCCCGACAGAACTAAAACAAAATCCAACCGAAAAACGACACAAGGTGTTGATGTGTGCAGAGTGTTTTCTAGGTCAGACCTTTGTCTACTCGGACCGCGGGTCGAATTATTGTCATTTCATTGATCAGCGGGCATTTAGACTGGTACCCTGTCCCAACTCCAGCTACTCGCCCGTAGGGACAGGGATAGGCTAAACAGAAAGTGGAATTTTGAATTGTGTTTCCGGTTTGTGAGACATTGTTTTAAAATAGAAAAGCACATTTCAACATCGGTACGTTTTTCTTAATTTAATAATACAAGACGCAATTATATAACTTTGACAACTACTCAATCAAATTGAATAGAGTGTTTTTCACAGGAATCGACTAACCCCGATCAACGGCAATAAGTTAAATAGTGCGAAATCATGTTTTTGTAGCTTGGATATTTGGAAACTCTGATGTCAACAAACACCCCCCGTAACAGGTTACATCAATTTTGTGTCGAAGTCTGCTGGCTCATGTCGCATTTTATTAACTAAATTCGTCGGGGATATATTTACGCTCATGTTGATACCAAAATTAACACAATGGGTCGATGTGATTTGCCTGGGTGGACCTTTTACCATAAATTGCCAAACTTGGCTATACCGTCCCATGATCTGACAAGTTGGTCAGTCTGTACTACATACATTTAAGGGGTTTATTTACATTAATGATAAAACAGGTATCTCCTTCACATATATATGTCAATATAAGTTGATGACGATAGTTTTATTTGTTCCAAATAAGTTTCGTGAGGTACTAGTAATCACACACCACCCCCCCCCCCCCTCGTGCACGGTTACATCAACATTGAAGAAGTTTGCTGCCTCATGTCTGATTTTTTTATTTCGATGTTTCGGCTATATTATTGTGGTCATTTTAGTACCAAAATCATCTATATGAGGCAGATATATTTTGTTTGCGTGATGTCACTCATTTGAAATAGTTGTCAGCTACAAAGAGGCGATCTAATTAATAAATATGATATTACTTGGTAGATTTGACATTAATTTATTTATTTGTTTGTGACAGTGACCCCCGCACATGTTTTATTGGTGACACAGTGACCCTGCACGTGTTTGACATTCAGTCTCAGGCTGATTTCGGACCTGATATCAAACCAACCAAGTAATATCCTCTAAATTTCAAGCCTAAAATGTTGTTCTGATAGAAACTATTGCCTCAAATAAAAAAAATGGGTTCCTATTTCAGAAAATTAATTGCTTATTTTCTATTGATTAAAAATCTTTTCTGTATTAACCTTTCCATGACTGGAGCTTCCTCAAATTTTGTGAACACCCTGTGCCAATGCACTCTCTTATAAATGTGAGGATCCCTTATAAAAGAGAATGCTTTGACCAAACAATATTTACCTTGATCTTGTAAGACAATGCATTCTCTTATATATGCGAGGCGCCCTATGGGAGACTCGCATATATAAGAGAATGCTTTGGAACAGGGTCTTTAATGCTGCACCAGTACGGCTCCCGTCATGAAAGGATTAAAGATTTGCACTCTAATCCTCATCAATTAGTTTTGACTTTTACAATGTAGCACTGGTACTTGATTTACTGAGAGTAATGTAGAATGAAATAGAATATTCTTATGCAGATTTTGAGGTAAATAGTCCAGGTGTCATTTATAAATTTGGAAGACAAATAAAAATATTAGGATCAGGGTCAAGCCTGGATATAGTGTGTCAGACATTTGCAGAATGAGGTCCCCAGAGGGTAAATTTAGTGATGCTACCCTGCATCACCAAATTAACCCTCTGGGAACCTCATTCTGTTTAGGCCTCATCTTCTGGAAGTACATGTACCAGTATCTATGGCCTCAAATTAACATTGATTTTAGTTACTTTTCTGTTCAGTTACTCTTTTCCCCCTAATTTGCAGACAATAATTTGCATAATCGAGGTGACTAATGAGTGAACATTATCAACTTCAACTGGGGAATTTCAATCCGATCCTAGGTCTCCCATATCAGTTGAGGCCTAAGCAGAATGAGGTTCCCAAATGGTGAATTTGGTGATGCTAGCCTGCTGTGTCTGACAGTGTCAATAAATTCACTCTCTGGGGACATGATTCTGCAAATGTCAGACACACTAAATCCGGGCTTGGTCTGGGTATTTATTAAGGTAGGTATGGGGGACCTCAAACTGAACAGTAATGCTCTAAGTAATCGACTTCTTAACCACAGCAGAATTATGGGTAACTTTTCAGGATTTAGTTGGAAATATGGCTCGTTGCCATTCATCGGAAAGTTCTCCCCGTGAGCTTTCCGATGAATTACAACAAGCCATATTTCCGACTAAATCCTGAAAAGTTACCCATAATTCTGCTGTGGTTAAGAACTCGATTACTTAGAGCATTACTGTAGTAATTGACTCTTTAGCCACAGCAGAATTATGGGAAATGTTTCAGGATTTAGTCGGAAATATGGCTTGTTGCTATTCAGTGGAAAACTCTCACCGAGAGCTATCTGATGAATGGCAGCAAGCCATATTTCCGACTAAATCCTGAAAAATTACCCATAATTCTGCTGTGGTTAAGGAGTCGATTATTTAGGGCATTACTGTACAAGTAGGCCTGTACTGTACAAGACATGCTTTTTTCAATATGTCATACAAACTATTATTAATTTTTAGGTGATGAGCTGAGAAGAGTTATAACCACCTTACCAAGACTCATAGATCATAATGTCATGAGGATAAAGGTATGATTTCAGAGCTGTTAGCCATTTATTCCAAATATATTATAAAATTGTATTTAAAATAATAACCACTAAAATATTATATGCATTTCAGAAAACTTACAGAAAAACTTTGTCTTTTTTTCTCACGGAGAGGTGTTTGGTCGGGGTGCTGATATCCCGATTTCTTTGTACATTTCTTCTCTTTGTACTGACACTTGTTGATATTGAACTTGGTGTACGGTCCATTTCTACAAAATATTAAACATATTACTAGTACTTATGCTATAACTAAGCTATAATAGCAACATGATTTTTTTCATCTACTACTATTTTTAATTATTTACATGCAATATAGTACACATTGTGCTGAGACTCAAAATTATTATAAAAAAAATATATACTGGTATGGTCAAACATGAATAGCCATACTGACATACAGACAACAACAAATAATATGCACTAGTAATATTAACCCTCAGGCTCCGTTGCTCCCCAGACAACTCAGATTTTCCCGTTTGACACAAAACACCTCACGCAAACAAAATATATCTGCCTCATATAGATGATTTTGGTACTAAAATGACCACAATAATATAACCGAAACATCGGAATAAAAAAATTAGACATGAGGCAGCAAACTTCTTCAATGTTGATGTAACCGTGCACGAGGGGGGGGGGGGGTGATTACTAGTACCTCACGAAACTTATTTGGAACAAATACAACTATCGTCATCAACTTATATTGACATATATGTGTGAAGGAGATACCTGTTTTATCATTAATGTAAATAAACCCCTTAAATGTATGTAGTACAGACTGACCAACTTGTCAGATCATGGGACGGTATAGCCAAGTTTGGCAATTTATGGTAAAAGGTCCACCCAGGCAAATCACATCGACCCATTGTGTTAATTTTGGTATCAACATGAGCGTAAATATATCTCCGACGAATTTAGTTAATAAAATGCGACATGAGCCAGCAAACTTCGACACAAAATTGATGTAACCTGTTACAGGGGGTGTTTGTTGACATCAGAGTTTCCAAATATCCAAGCTACAAAAACATGATTTCGCACTATTTAACTTATTGCCGTTGATCGGGGTTAGTCGATTCCTGTGAAAAACACTCTATTCAATTTGATTGAGTAGTTGTCAAAGTTATATAATTGCGTCTTGTATTATTAAATTAAGAAAAACGTACCGATGTTGAAATGTGCTTTTCTATTTTAAAACAATGTCTCACAAACCGGAAACACAATTCAAAATTCCACTTTCTGTTTAGCCTATCCCTGTCCCTACGGGCGAGTAGCTGGAGTTGGGACAGGGTACTAGTCTACGGGCATTCATGCTCAAACCCGGTTCATGGTCAATGAAGACGAAGCACCGCTAAATTGACCTCTCTGTGTTCGAATGGGCGTGATTAAGGATAGGATTTGGGAAACCCAGTTTTATTCTCGGAATTCACGCATGCACACTGATGATATGCGCCCAGTGATATTGGCCAAATCGTCTCTGACACAAATTTGTGACAAAAGAAAACATAAAATTAGGGGAAATAGGTGCTCCAAACAATGTATCCAAATGTCATGGACAACATTTGTGTCCCTGATCCTTTACGATCCACGGTCAGATTTTACACCCCCATCCGAAAGATTACATGCGTCCGTGTGTGCATGGAGCAGTGTGGGTGTCTGTCCGTCCGTCCATCCGATCATATATATATATATATATATATATATATCAACCATGGGTTATCTGATCTCGACGAAATTTTGAGGTTTAGCATCATGAGTCCTTTCAAAACACCGTTCATTGACATTGTTCACATTTTCCGTTCAAGTTCAAAAGTTATCACTCTTTGTTTATCTGAAAATGTTCGATCTGCGACAGTCCGCTCAGATATCTCAACCATGGGTTATCGGATCTCGATATCATTTGGTATGCATGTTTGGCACCAGGAGGGCATTCGAAAGAGGGTATATTGACAACGTTCACATTTTACGTTTAAGAGTTATCACTTTTTGTTTATCTGAAAATGTTAAATTTCCGTCCGTCCGCTCATTTGTCTCAGTCAAGGGTTATTGGATTATGTTGTAAGTTGGTGGTATGTAGGTTTAGCACCACGAGGGCTTGCAAAAGAGGGTTCATAGGCGTTGTTCACATTTTCCGTCCAAGAGTTATCCCTCTGTGTTTATCTGAGAATGTTGGATTTCCATCCGTCCGCTCATATATCCCAGCCATGGGTTAGAGTATTCTGTTTTATTTGGTGGTATGTATGTTTGGCATCAGGAGGGCTTTCAAAAGAGGGCTCATTTATGTTGTTTGCATTTTCCGTTTATTAGAAAGTATTGAATTTTTGTCCGTCCGCTATAATATAATTATAGTTTTGTATTATATGTGCAATTGCCACTGAAAACGCCGTCAATTAAAAATGGTGATGTCACTAGTGAATTATGTCCTTTCTCGTGGCGTCATTGGCGTGATCTAGACTGAATATTCGATGCTTGATCTTTCTCCACGTCAATCTTTCATGCATTAATTATGTGTGTTTTAATCATATCTTGCGAACCAAATTGATGCAGAAGTGTAATAAATAGAGTAATCGATTAGTTCCGAGAATTATATTATATAATTCACTCGAGGCGAGAGACGTTTAGGTAACTCGTTTATTACCGACGTCTCTCGCCTCTTGTGAATTATTTAACGTAATTCTCGAAACCAATTGATTACTCTCTATAATAGTGGTTTCCGTCCTGCCCGTGTTTCAATTGCATCAAGTGGGTATGCCAGGTGCAACTTCTTATTCAGAACGTCCGAACCCAAGTTTCTGCTTACAAGGCAGAATGAAATGAAACATATTTGCAATCACAATCATGTATTTATTTATTAATTGAGGTTTAACCCTTTACCCAACAAACCGGCCAAAACCGGCCAAATAAAGCTTCAACAGCCTAAAATATCTTCGGTCTGTCTCAATAGAACCATACAAATATGGATATCATTGGAACCGTCTCATTGACCACATTGTGATAGTTACAGTTATGCCCTGTGCCAATGCATTCTCTTATATATGCGAGTCGACCATAGGTCGCCTCGCATATATAAGAGAATGCATTGGCCTAAAAAAAATCTTTTTTTAACACTTTTTACCATTTTTTCTTACATTCTTTAACAATTTTATAATTGTTAATGTGTTAAGCCAATGCATTCTCTTATATATGCGAGGCGACCTATGGTCGACTCGCATATATAAGAGAATGCATTGGCACAGGGCCGTTCTGTTGGGTAAAGGGTTAACGTCGTTTTAGCAGCCTAGCTGAGCCAAGGGCTATATCACGATGGGTGTCTGTTTTATTGGTGGATGGAAAGTAAGGTAAAATATAGCAGTGATTTCATTGGCTGGAAAAATTACCAGCGACCATGTGCAACTGGCAACTCCTCCAGATTAGAGTGTTCCCGTTGAAGCAGAATTTGGGGATCAAACCGGAAGAAATTGGATCCAAGCTGGTGTCGGTGTCATTCGACGGGAGACGCCTCAGAAACAACATATCCAAAATCTAGTAGAGTCGCTTATGTCAGATTTTGGGCTCCCGTCGGAAATTCATGAACAAATATAGAGACCATGTTCATGAGCCAGTATATGGTCTCTACTTCAGAAACAAATTTGTTAGACACCCTGGGGTCGCGACTGGGTGGTCTGATGACGTCACAAAGATGGCCGCCATGCTAATTTTCTTAAGTTCGCTATTGTTGGATTTCATGTGTATGACGTGACGCCATGTTATAATTATATATAAAAAATGTTCATCTCGATCAAAGATGGCCGCCAAATGGCGACCGGAAGTGGGAAAATTGATGGTTTTCCATACATGTCGCCTACATTATTTCCGATTGTATCGAACTGGTGACGATGAGGGGAAATACAATTCAATCTGATAACAAACCACTTAGGCATCATATTATGTGATTTCTTGGATCATAACCTTGATTTTCTTCTCCAAATGCGATGATTTAAAGGAAGTGGTATGAATTTTCGCCAAAATATACCTTTTTATTTTCTAACTATTTCCTTAAAGAAAATTTGAATTAATCTTTGATGGAAATGACTAGCATCATTACATAACGTATTTACATATAATTTGATCCAGAAACAGTCAACTTAATCCAAGATGGCTTCCAATATGGTGGCCAAAATACGATAATACGGAAATTTTACCCTCTTTCACCCAATAACGTTTTTGTCATGTAGAAGGTGAATGTATTAGACTAATTGTCATCTTCCAGATAAATAATCACCATGTTATGACACATTCCTATGACTAAAAATGCGAGTTCATATGAAAATTATTGTCCAAATAAGCATCGTGAACATTCGCCAAACAAAAGTATACGTCAAATAACATGTCCATCACAGGAGAACGATATATCGGTGTTAGATGTATTAATGAATGGACTCCGATTTAGATAATCCGGAGTTATTAATACCATATTATAATCGATATGGCCGCCAATGTGGCGGAAATGTAGAAATTTCCGCCAATGTGGCGGAATTGTCGAAATTTAACATTAAATACATATATTTCCGCAATATATCCCAGCGTGTAAGAACGAAATATATGCATATCATTATCCTACATGGACTTTCGATGAGAACATACCATTCACTATATAAAACTGAAATATATTTTCAAGCACGTTAAGTATATGGACTTGTGCCAAACAATATATAAATATTTTCATAGAGACCAACATGGTATGTGGAGATAATTGTGAAGCTGCCAAATTCAGGCGCTGTCAGCTACCAACGCTCAAATGGTGCATGTGGTCGCCATACGTTCTTGCATATCGATAAAGATTGACTATATCTACTTGTATACTTAAAGGTCAAGCGACGGACCCAATCAGATTACTGTATATAGCTAACAGTGGCTGGCTTTTGAAGCCTGAAATTGAAAATATAAAACAGGAGATCGCCCGGGACCTCGTCCAGAAATTATAACCATACTTTATTCTTTTCCATTTTACCATTGCACATGTATACCACCGGCATAGGCTTGGTAGATGTACGAGGTAGATGCACGAGGTTGGATAGTCTGTCGAAGTTACATGGACGTTTTCTGACATAATCTCCATAAGTTTTCGTAAAATTAATCCTTGTATGGGTGATTGGAATGGAAAATCGACACAAAATGATCAGACACTTCCTTCTACCACTTTAACAAATAATATGCTAAGGAAGAAATGTTGACGATTGCCTCATGCTTAAACTGCTTCTTATCACCAGTTCATACTATCATACTAAGTATTGGTACATTTCCATATGTGCAATAATATGAAAACAAGATGGGATCGTGACAAATTTGAACTAGAACTCAAGCAATATATTTACCTGGATTACAGCAATATTAGCATATGTATGTATCACTACATTTATGTATATAGTTAGTTTGTCTCACATACACGTAGCGCTAATGTGTATTTGGACCACAACACTCTCGTTAGGTGGTGTGAATATAAATGATTCCCGCAAATGACTCACATAAGCCTGCACAGTGGATGTCGTATCCGATCCACGATTAAACGTATACTTATTGTAGTTGTAGTATTCACGGAATAAATATTGTATAAACTAAGGTCTATCTGATCAAACTGTATTGCTTACCACGTGGAAATGTATGGAGCTTTTCGTAGCTTCACCATGACCGTGTTCTTGTGAAGTTAATCTATATATGCCACATAATTGGTGTAGATTATCATGATGCACGAATGCAGCATAATATATACAATTTATGGGATATAGCCAGAGTGATGTGATAACTCCTAGTCGAATATAATTAGAACAGTTTGAGGCATTAGGATATATATGGATCGGCCTATATAATATGATCTGAAAGTTGCCATTATTATAGTTAACCATGGCCACCTCCGTAGTTACATGTGCTAATTCAACTTCCTTCATTTCCGCATTTCCTGTGGTTCATGATAACGTTCTAACCATGACCAACATGGCACGTCACGAGCTGTTATTAACTCCAACTATTACTTCACATCATGTTGTAAGAAGTTAGTGGACTGCTTCCCACATAATTTCATTCAGTATTCAGAGCCTGGATTTCAGAGTGTATTGGACAATGGACACAATGAATCAAACTAATGACATGACACCAGAAGACATCACTTCCAACGGATTCTTCACCGTGTGGGAAACGGGTTCACCAAAACGCGGGAATTAGTATTAAAATAAGTATCGCCTGTCTATTTTTGGCTGGTTTACCATTCACATTCTTTCGTCATCTAAGCTGCAGGGTTGGATATGCAGAGCAGTTGCGCGGTCCCTGTTGATTTCGATAAACTTCAAAATAATCACTGATCACATGCAACCGGCTCACAATTATAACTATTGCCAAGAACCACTTTCATATAAAAGCAATGCACTGCCTCACTAAACTATTGACACGCCAAAATAATAGAAATCAATATGGGCTATGTGTTTGTTTTATACTATCAATGGTCCATACCAGCCTACTGTGTTCATGCCAAGACACCTTTTGTATATTGGGCGAATCACTTTGTGTGGCCACCACCAATTAACTGAACAAGAGGAAAGCAAAGAACCAGACACACCACTTCGCCTGTTTTCGGGGATCTAGCCTGGTGTATGATAATGTTCATTTGAACTGAATGAACATGTTATGAGAGGCCAATAACTTATATATTGAAATTTCTCAAAACTCCACATATGCTATGAAATTGGTTGGGCAGAACTTGGGCTACTTTGTTGAATACCATCATCCATATCTCAGAGCCTGTTGTTCACAATTTATCACTTTAAGCTTGATTGAGGACGCTACCCCTTATACGGATATATTACCCACATATGGGGGTCTATTATATTTTGATCTGCCGTGGTTATCAATACGATTGAAACCTGCTAAGTTCAGCTAAACGAGGTTCAAATGGTGTTAACATGCAAATTTAATTAACGGTTATAGTGCAACTAACAGCGAGACAGGCAGGCAAAGTGACAGCCTTATAATTAGTTTTACTATTGATTGTGTTGATAAACAAGGTGTTGCTTCTTGCTTGCCAATATTCATGGTATAGCTGAGAAGTACAATCCCACTTCATAGCTATCACAATAAACAATTGTGTATTGCTACTTTATATGATACACTATATGCATTTTCTGATATGTCATAACAATAATTAAAACCAATATTTATCTGCATCATCTGTTGCCATTTGATATGGTAACCACCAATATTTCTCAATTAGTACTCTGTCTTACAGAAGGCTAGACTTTGGAATGGTAATACTTGTCACCCAAGCTAAGATGGCGGTCAATGATACTTTCTAATTTCACATAGTTGGATTGCCTCTTCAACACCCTCCACACTTATATCGCCAATTTGTATCAGAAATTAAAGCTATGCTCATTTACTTAAAATTAGCAGATTAACCTAATTCCCCATGATGGAATGACAAGACGATATTTGGTTCTAACGAAAACTGACTTTTGTATTTTGACTACCATTTTGGTAGCCACCTTGAATGAACATGAAGTGTGATAATAATTCCGTATGTGGCACG
This sequence comes from Siphonodentalium dalli, assembly GCA_032622095.1. Classification (NCBI taxonomy): domain Eukaryota; kingdom Metazoa; phylum Mollusca; class Scaphopoda; order Gadilida; family Siphonodentaliidae; genus Siphonodentalium; species Siphonodentalium dalli. The sequence goes on along the minus strand of CP136064.1, from coordinate 276,873,174 downwards.
AATATTTCTTTCCCATCACTGAATTCCACTCATTTCTTTAAATCTAATGCTACAATATCGGAATTGATATTTGACAAGTCTTTAGATGCTATAATTCGGTTGTCTAAAGTAGATTTTTGACAGATCGAACATGTTTTGTACAATACAATGGCAGCACTACATTGCTGAAGCAATAATTAAACACAGAATTGTCACAATTCGCAGTCGGTACCAAACGGAAGGTCATTTACATGATATTCTGAAACTCGCAAAATTGATGATTTTTTGGTGCCATTTTGGCAGCCATCCTTTACAGGAATAATATTTTACCGTGAATTTTGGTACTGTACTTTGAGAACAACAATTCATGAATTGCCCTAACTGAAAAAAAATGTATATCAATTAAGAAATATACGCAGAATTCAACAGTTCTCAGGACAGCCCTATATCTGAACTGAACTGACAATGACGTCATCTTTGTGACGTCATAATTCTCGCCAGTCGCGGACCCATGAAGTCTAACAAATTGTTTTCGACAAAGTAGGCGATACACTATCATAATAGTCTCTACATTTGTTAAAAAAATTCCCACGAAAGTACATAAGCGACTCTACTAATCAGCAAAAATCCGCTTTGAGGAAACATTGTTATCCAAGATGGCGTCCAATATGGTTGACAATACTACATCAGTTCTCGTAATAAGTCATTATACGATATCGGAGATACAACGTTATACCAGTTTGTGATAAATTAAGGTACGGGAGCGAGTAGAGTGACACGGGCAGAAAATAATACAATCGTGACCATGAAATGGCTGTCAAAAACTCCGTATGTCCAAGCCATACCACAAAGAAAACAACATATTAGATAACTACATAGGAGTTAAAATACGTATTGGTAATGTACAAGTCGGTTTTTAAATATCTTTAAAGATCAACACATCATTAAACCAGATCCATCTGAAGGATTTATCGGCCACTGCACCGCAAGTCAAACCCCCAATGATTTAGGTATTTAAAGGTTGTGTGCACTGCCTATCCAACAACCTCAAATCATTACACAGAACAACAAGTTCACAAACATGAAAACAACACGATTAACACCAATATCAATATCTAGGTTAGCGGGTTCACGCCCTAGATGGCTCCTTGGGCGCTGATGAATGTCCTCGGGCGGCATAGATACGCTTGTCGTGGCCATAGTATAAGTTGTCGAATAATTATCTCCTTCAAAATTACTAACAACTACATATCCAAATTTGCAAATACACGCTTTCACCCGCGCCCATGCTTATGGAAGGACGGGTGGGACATACTAATTATAAACACTACTTGGCACTCCAAACCTTCAGAGACACACCAACCAACACAGTCTGACCTCAGCTGCTTCCTCGTCCTGCGACTGCACTACAAAACCAGGTCAACGGGTTCTGACACTCGCACAGGAGTGGAAGGCGGGAATTGCACCATCGAGAGTTGAGGAGCCCCAACCGACCTTAAGTCAACCGGCTGGCATTGTACCCTCTTCCTAGAGTTGAGCCCATAGTACAAGCCCGGAATACAACAGACTAAAGCAACTGGAGTCCACGCAAGCACTAAATAGGACAATAAGTACAACTATTCGCAACTCATAACATTATATATATATATATATATATATATACTAGAAGGTGACCGACTTCGTCCGGGCTTTGACCTTGAATTGTCCATTTTGAAGGTCAAGGTGAAGTGGGGTCACGAATTGACCAGTCCAAAACGCTGCCCGGACAAAAGTACCCGACAAACGTGCCCGTCGAAATCCATCCGGTTTTACCCGATTTGACCTTGAATTGATCATTTTGAAGGTCCAGGTCAGGTCGGGCTCACGACTCGACCCGACCAAAACACCCAATGGACAAAAAGTAAACCTACGTATCAAATATCGTCGAAATCCCATCAAAATTCGCGATTTGACCTTGAATTGACCCGATTTCAAGGTCAAGGTCACATCGCACGGGCAAATTAATAGGCTTCTGCGACTCCCCATACGAAAGTATCCCACGCACTAATTTACATCAAAATCCCGTGATATTCGGGCGTTTGACCTTGAAATGACCCGATTTCAAGGTCAAGGTCACGTCGCACGGGCAAATTAATAGGCATATGCCACTCCCCGGCCGAAAGTACGCCCACATACCAAGTTATATCGAAATCCCGTGATATTCGGGCGTTTGACCTTGAAATGACCCGATTTCAAGGTCAAGGTCACGTCGCACGGGCAAATTAATAGGCCTATGCCACTTTCCGGCCGAAAATACCCCCACATACCAAGTTTAATCGAAATCCCGTGATATTCGGGCGTTTGACCTTGAATCTCAGGCAACTACTACTACTATTTTGAGATATGGGATCATAAAGTGAAATTCGTAGCAAGGACTGTTTTCACATAAAACACACATTAAATCGTCTCTGTCGAGAGGATTAAACTGTTGAAAATTTTTAAACACCTCCTCCCCAAACCATGGCAAATTTTGATCCAACAGTTTAAGAGATGGACCTTGGAAATGTCATGCCTGACACAACACTCTCATATATGTTATACTAGGATTAAAGTCTGCACTTTAACTCAATTTGACACGGCCAGATTAGCCTTCTTAAAATATCCTAAACAATAAGCTTCATCGGCATAGTCAATAGAACTTTCACGAACTTGGATATCGACGCTTTCTAATCGCTCTACATAAGCATGGTCAGACCTATCGTCGAATACTGTAACTCTGCATGGAGCCCACATCACAAATATCAAAGCATTGTGTTAGAGAAATACAAAGATTAGCAACGAAACCAGTTCGTCAAATAAAAACTCTATGCTACCGAGACCGAATGATAAGACTCATTCTGATGTCTTTAAAATATCGGAGATTTAGAGGAGATATAATCGAGGTATATAAACTGTTTAATGGTCATTACAATATCAATGCCTGTGACCTATTAGAAAGACATTCACCAGAAAGAACAAAAGGACATAATCAAAAGCTACAGATGTCCATTGTTAACAAGGCCATAGGAAAATATTTCTTCACGCAGAGGGTGGTAAATAGCTGGTACTCTCTGCCAGACTTCGCTGTTGAGGCTCCAATACTCGATCAATTAAAAATATGCATAGACTCATTCTTCTACCTTGTTTGATCAGTAGCGATTTTATGTTTGTTAAATCTTTGCTCAACGCTGATTGGTCTGTCCACACATTTTCCCATGTTAATGTCGTGAAGATTTCCTTCTACAAAGCGTACCCAATTCATCTTATTTTGCAGTTTTGCATTCGTCTCGTTATATATATCTAAGTAAAATAAATATGTTCTTCTATACCAAGAAATATTCGTAACTCGATAACTTTTGCACCTTAGATTTGTACTGAAATGTCCTTTCAAAATTGGTACCTTTAACTTGGCACCCCCTTAAGAAGTGAAATATGATTAGCGCAACATGAATGCTAAACCGGTTATCCGAATAAACGCTTGAGTTAAATGAGCCAATCACGAACCAATCAGTAGATCATACCAATGAATGCGTTACCCGACCACTAATCCGGATTGATGGACGTGGTGAGCACGCTCACAGTCACGTGATTAGCTAGATGAGCGTTCACTTGCGACAGCCGGTACCTCGAATCCACCGATCTGCTCGACAACAACATAATGGCCGCCTCTACTCTCTGACCACATAACCAAAGGAATTTCAAAATTGTCGCCATGGAAACGAGAACTAACATATACATTCACTGTGAGTATTCTTCGTGATAGGATGTCCATAAATCAAATTATAATATTAATTAAGGGGAGGTCAAGTGACCAATAGTGAACAGGTCTGGCAAATGTGAGAATACAGCTACAATAGCTGTATACAGCTAACCTAGCTGTATTCAGCTATATATTATACTCTCAAACCGGCTGTTTTTCGATAATAAACTAGAAGCGCTAATTTGCGCATCAAAATTAGGCTACCCTATTCTCCGGCCACCCTCAACCAAATCAAAATCGTCGCTTGTGTTCTGACAAAGTGTTGCCTTTTGTTGGCACGGCGATGGTGATTATGTGTGAAAACTTACTACGGCGGTCGATGTCGGTCATAACGGTTAATAACTCTCTTATGCAATGCGGAATACCTTGAAAAATACAATATTTATCACCGAAGATGGAACATCTTAATCATTCCCGGAAGTATCAATATGATGCTGCTAAAAAGCAGTTTGGTTGATGCGTTAAAACAGGTAAAAAGGGGAACATCTCTAGCCAGAGTTTAACCGAGCGAGTTCCACTCACTGCTTGAGCTGATTCTCTCCAAAAAACGGAAACGCATACTTGTATGTCGAATCGCGAAAATACAAATACCAATGTTATGTTTAGTAAGTTTTCACACATTATATATTTTACCGCCAAAACAGATTGAATAGTTCTGACTCGCTAACGACCAGGACTTCATGTTTTAAATACTTATGCCAAATTATATAAGTCGCATTTTCATTTCAGTTGTCCCTATGTTGTGCCATACATTTGCAATATGCCGCACAATATCTGTATATACAGTTATGAATAGTTACCAGTATCGCTCACAAACCGCTAGTGGTATGTAATTATAAATGCTTGATATAGGTACACCATTCTAACGCCCCCTACCGGTTTAGCATCGAGAAGAAGTAAACGAGTGTTTGGGATGAATTTGATCTTTATTTTATAAGTTAGTTAATGAATGCATTTGCAGAAAATAGTCCCCAGAATATTTACTGACATCGACCACAGTAGTGAGTTTTCACACAAAATCAGAATTGCCGTGTCGACAAAAGGCAACACTTTGTCAGAACACAAGCGACGATTTTGATTTGGTTGAGGGTGACCGGAGAATATGGTAGCCTAATTTTGATGCGCAAATTAGCGCTTCTAGTTTATTATCGAAAAACAGCCGGTTTGAGAGTATAATATATAGCTTAATACAGCTAGGTTAGCTGAATACAGCTATTGTAGCTGTATTCTCACATTTGCCAGAACTGGTGAATGGCGATTTCCATGCAAATCTGCGGAGCAAAAAATAAAGAGTTGCACATACTTCTGACTGACTTGATGTGGTATTGGAAACAATAGGTATTTATCTGGCTAAATTATAAAATTTTGCAATAAATATATTTTTGATAATATAAAATTCTAAAATAAATACACCAATATTATAATGGAACAAGTTCCAAGCGGATCCACCAGATAAATACCTGTTGTTTCCAATACCACATCAAGTCACACTCAGAAGTAAGTGCAACTCTTTAACTTTTTCTCCCCATATTTGTATGGAAATCCCCATTCAAAATCGGTCACTTGACCTCCTTCTTAAGGACATCGCTGACGTAATCTGGTAACCAAGATGGCGGTTGAGTTTGTATACATCTCACTCAGATGAATGCCAACGATTACAAGACTACGATTCAGATTTATTTTATATTTCACAAGTGCATTGGATTATGATTGAAAACGTTGTTGGCATCACATAGATATTTTTAAAACATATAGTCCGGGAGCTAATAGGGGTACCCTTGCACCCCCCCCTGGGACTTAACTTCACCCCACTCATTTTGTTCCTTATTATGTCCTTCAACTTTTAAGCAATGTTAACAGGAAAAAAAAGTGGCCGTGTCGACTCCAGACAAGATGGCGTCCATCATGGCCGCCGTTTTTCAGACCAGACCCTCAGTCAGTTTTATGCAAATTATAGCGGGAAAATCTTGTAAAATGTATACAAATGTATATATTTTCGTGAAGCTGACACATAGTGACACTTTTTTGGGCCAAAATTGAAACTCACCACCAAGATGGCCGCCAAAATGGCCACCGGAAGTTGAAAATATAATGTTTTTTCACAAATATCTTCTAGATCAATTCATGCTGTTTGGAACTGGTTGAGTAATGCAACTTTATTTTGTGTTTTGTATATTAACTGATCATTGGAGCAACGAAATATACAATTATTGGGGTCCTAACCCCTTCCAATCCCTCAAAAATTCGATTTTACAGAATGCGGTATAAAATTTCACAAAAAATCACAATTGGGATTCAGTCATATTTCAACAAGAAATGAACAGAACTGTGTAATGTAAGTGAGGCATATCATTAACTATTAATATTCCAAATCACTGGAACCAAAATTCTTACTTTGGCTCAAAATGGCTGCCAATATGGCCGCCAAAATATGGAAAATGGTAAATATTACACCAGCGTGTCCTGCAATCGCTTACAAGTTGTGGTTTTTGTATAAAATTGGCTATTCTGCATTCTATACATTGAATACTAACATGTCTGATGCACCATGGTTAATTCTTACTTTTGTCACCCCTGACATCGTCAAACATATTGGACTTTTCTCTCAAAAACTTGACATAAATATTGGCAAAAATTAACATTTCAGGTTTGGACCATTTTTTCAGGTAAAATATAACTATCTTTGGATTGAAAGGTGTTTATTGTTTTGGTCTATCTTAAATGTGTCTCACTACGGTGTTTATAGACTAAATTGCTCAAGATGGCTTCCAAAATGGCAACCAAATTTGTATAATGTTAATTTTTTACATATATCCCGAACATTCTCTGCATTATCCGAAAAGGTAGCATATTGTGACTCACTTGGTTATTATACATGTTAGTTAATTAACTGACAACTACATGTTCTATTCGGGTTGTCTCAGTTCGGGTTGTCTCACTTTGATACAGAACTGAGATGGACCATAATCTTTGGCTATTCTGGTCCATTATTATAAAATGTCAACAGGATACAGTGTGGATGCAAAGATCATAGCCAGGGAGTTACTCTATGATCATATGTGAGGTGAATAGGTATACAGGGAGTTATTGTATGTCATGACTGATGTGAGTAGGTATACAATGAGCGACTATATGGTTATGAGTGGGTTGTCCATGGTAAGATGCATCTTGGTATACAGGGAGAGGTCATGGTCAGGTGTGAGGTCAATCGGTGTGCATGGAGTGACTATATGGTGTATGATTGTGTATATTCAGTACGGGTGCAACCGGTGTACCTGTATGGTCATTGGTGTGGTGTATGGATATAGCTACATGGTCATCTATGTGTTGATTATGTATATATGGAGTGACTGTAAGGTCATCGGTGGTATGTGCATGTGTTGTCTGTATGATCATGGATGGGGTGTGTGGATAAATAGGGAGTGATTTTATGGTTACGGGTAATGTGTACAGGTATACATGGAATGACTGTACGGTCATGATTGAATGTGAATACCTGGAGTAAGCTGGGTGGACATTATCGAGGGTGTGGGTATATAGGGAGTGTCCTTGTGGTAATGGTGGGATGTATATTTATATATCTCGTGGATGTATTATCATTTGTGGGTGTATAAGCCTTAGCTGTATTATCATGGATGGCGTGTTTGATTATGCAGTGAATTGCTGAATTGTCACGTGTGAGGTGTATATGCAAGTATGGAGTGTTTGAGTGGTCGTGTGTGCGGTTGTTTTGTATATCTGGAAGGGATGAATGGCCATTCGTGAGGTTTACATGTATACCTGGAGTGAATCTATTGTCTAGTGTGGGCTGATTATGTATATCGAGTGGTTATATGACTACGTGTGTCGAATAGGTATACAAGTGGTGACTGTATTGTTAATGGTGATATGAATACATGTAGGTATACAATTAGTGACTGTATGGTCACAAATGTAATGAACATCTATACAGGGGGTGACTAAATGGCCATGTGTCAGGCGTATACCTGGTGTTCCTGTTTGGTGACTCGTGGCGGTATGGCCATGTGTAGGTTGTACCAGCTTACACACGTGTTGCTTTATTGTCATGGGCGATGGATATGAGTATATAGCGAGTGGCTATATGGCCATGGATGAGGTGCAAATGCATACATGGAGTGACTATACTGACATGGATATATTAGTATATCTTGAGTGGCTATTCGGCTATGGTGTGTCAAATATGGATACAGGGAGTGACATGGCCAATGTTGAGGTGAATATGTATACAAGGATTGGCCATGATCATGTATGAATGTTTTGAATAGGTACACACGGGGAGACTATATGGCCATAGGTCAGGTGAAGGAGTATACCGGGTGACATGGTGAGGGTATGTGTAAGAAGCGAGTGGCTATATGGCCATTGGTGAGGTGCATATGTATACCGGAATGACTTTATGGTGTTGATGTAGATATTGATTGTCTATTTGACCATGCGTTTGGAGAATATGTATACAGGGGGTGACCTTATGGCCAATGGTGAGATGAATGGGTATACAAGGAGTGACTATATGGTTATGGGTCATGTGTAGGAGTATACCCGGTGTGCCTGCATTGTGACGCATGGCTGTATGGTCACCCGTGGTCACGGGTCAGGTGTACATGTATACATGTATACAGCTTAACGTCCCCCATCTACAGAAACATCATCAAGATGGAGAACCTACTGACATTACCTCTCTATTGATTAACATACCCTTGAGTTATTGTGGAAAGCGATAGCCACCCAAGATACACATGTACAACCCACCCATTACCCAAGTCACTCCATATGTACATAATCGCCACACAAATGCCAACATAGTAACCCACTTTCTGCACGTACACCTGATCATGCAACCATACTTGGTTATACCCGTACATACCACAAATGACGATACGAGTCACCATGCATGAACACCAGGTATACACCTACACCCGACAGATGACCAAAAGGTCACTCTATGTATACATATTCACCTCACCATGGGCCATACAGCCAGTACATGTATACATATTCGCCATTCACATGACCATAGAGTCAGTCCAGGTATGCATATGCACAATACCAATGATGAGCCCTTCCAGATATACCAATACCCGCACATACGACCATTCATAAGTTCCATACTTGCCACTCATAAGTTATATACACGCCATCCATGATCATACATCTACTCCCCATACACCACCAATGATAACACATCCACAACATATATAAATATATGTACAACCGTCACCAACATCGGACTCCCTATATACCCACACATCATCCATGACCATACAATAACTCTCTGTATACATATTACCCTCATCTATGACCATAGAGTAACTCCGTGGCTGCCATCTTGGCTTCCACCCTGTATCCAGATGATAAATTTGTTTCATAGTGGGCCTGAATACCCGCATATCATGATGGTTCATCTCAGTTCCATCTCAAAGTTCTGCCCATTTCCTTTCAATAATATGGCCAGAATCACAAAAGAGGTTCTCCGCAAAATTCCATACTGCAACTTTAAAATGAATTTGTCATGCCCCATACGGAACTGGGACAAATATAATAGAACGTATTTGTCAGTTAATTAACTAATACGTAAAATAACCAAGGGAGTCACAATTTGCTATCTTTTTCGGATAACGCAGAGAATAATGTTCGGGATATGTTAACTTTTAACTTTTTACAAATTTGGTTGCCATTTTGGAAGCCATCTTGAGCATTTTAGTCTTTAAACACCACCGCGTGACAAACTTAAGATAGACAAAAACAATAAACTCCTTTGATACCAAAGATAGTTGCATCTTACTTGAACAAATGGTCGAACCCTGAAAAGTGAATTTTTGCCGATATTTATGTCAAGTTTGTGAGAGAAAAATCCAATATTTCTGGTGATGTCAGTGGTGACAATAGTAAAAATTATCCATGGTGCATCAGAGATGTTAGTATGCAATGTATAGAATACAGATTAGCCAATTGTATACATCAACCACAATTTGTAAGCGATTGCAGGACACCCTGGGGTAATATTTACCATTTTCCATATTTTGGCGGCCATTTTCGCAGCCATTTTGAGCCAAGGTAAGATTTTCGGTTCCAGATAGTTGGAATTTTCATAGGTAATGATACGCCTCTCTTACATTACAATGTTCTTTTTATTTCTTTTTGAAATATGACTAGAATCCCAATTGTGCTTTTTTGTAAAATTTTGTACCATGTTCTGTAAAATCGAATTTTGAGAGATCAGAAGGGGCTAGGACCCCATTAGTTGCACATTTAATTGCTCCAATGATCAGTTAATATACACAACACTAAATAAAGTCATATTACTCAACCAGTTCCAAACAGCATGATTTGATCTAGAAGATATTTGTGGAAAAATATCATATTTTCAACTTACGGCGGCCATTTTGGCGGCCATCTTGGATGGTGAGTTTCAATTTTGGCCCAAAAAAGTGTCATTATGTCTTAGCTTCACGAAAATATATACATTTGTATACATTTTACAATATTTTCCCGCTATAATTTGCATAAAACTGACCTAGGGTCTGGTCTGAAAAACGGCGGCCATGATGGACGCCATCTTGTCTGGAGTCTACACGGCCACTTTTTTTTCTTGTTAACATTGCTTAAAAGTTGAAGGACATAATAAGGAACAAAATAAATGGGGTGAAGTTAAGTCCCAGGGGGGGGGGTGCAAGGGTACCCCTATTAGCTCCCGGACTAATATATTTTATCTTCAAATTAAGGGGGAGGTCAAGTGACCAATTTTGAATGGGGATTTCCATGCAAATTTGCGGAGCAAAAGTGACAGAGTTGCACATACTTCTGAGTATGACTTGGTGTAGTATTGGAAACAACATGTATTTATATGGTGGGTCCGCTTGGTAAATTAAAAAATTTTGCAATAAATATATTTGAGAGTTTTTTTCTGGAATTACATCACTTGACCTACATTTGAAAAATCAATATAAAATTCAAAAATAAATACATCAACATTATAATGGAACAAGTTCACTTGTCCTCCCTCTTAAGGGCTTTGTCAATACATATTCCCCAAAATTTGATAGAGTAATAATAAAGTATTATGTTCACTTATGTTATCATAGTCAAGAGTAACCAAGCCAATGGTTGCACCATGTAAAGGCACGGATGGCCTTCATTGTAGGTTGTAATTTAGAAATAAGAGTTAACAAATTATGACCATTTCCTCAATAATATACGAACAGTACGGATGCGCAATAATCTACATACGGTATATCCTTCGTGTAAAAATACACGAAGCCACGCATCACCCTCCATTCTCCATGTGTGTTAGGGCTAGGGTTAGAGTTAGGGCTAGGTTAGGGCTAATAACACTTTTCGATTATGTTAGTTATGTTGTTTAGTTTATCATGAGAGTCACGAAGTTACCCATATATTTTCGGAAATTGTCGGCAATCGAAACTTCCAAATAAACAACGAATATGTATTCGCACAACATCACAATACAAGGCTTAAACATCACAATACAAGGCTTAAACATCACAATACAAGGCTTAAACATCACAATACAAGGCTTAAACATCACAATACAAGGCTTAAACATTTGCCAATATGGTTCTACTAGTAGGCGAAACATTCGCTGTATACGATTTCTCCTCCACAGAATTTACCGTAGACCCAAAAGGCATTCGCCTCTTAGTGACACCAGTGTCACCCGTATGACACCAGTGTCACCCATAAAGTGTCAGCTTCCATACAGCATTCTGAGGAATTCAATCTATCATTTGTTAACAACTGGTCTTGAGACACATTTTCAAAGACCGAGTGGTAAATAAGAATATATCTTTGCTGTTCATCATTAATCAGTGTTCACTACACATTTCCATTATTTTTTCTTAGAAATTGATTTTGTGTTTGTTGCATCTGGGGACGGAACAATTGTTTTTTTAAACCTCTATAAAGTTCACATTTAGTTTTTCTAAGATAATCCATCATGAGTTATACTCTGACAATGGTGCATCAAAGTCATATTTGAACGAGACACGCAGTGTCGAGTCCAATATGACTTTTCACCACAACCTGGACGAGTACAAGAACAACTCATACTGTGAAACGTCTGCTAAATCCACCAGTGTTGCGCGCGCATCACAATTTCACCGATTAATTTCGCAATAGTCAATTCGTGACGTCATGCACAGAGTCCCGATAAAAGTGACATTGCACACTTGGGAGTCCAATATGACATTCGGGAGTCCAATATGACTTTTTCCCGGATTATCACGTGGTGACTTTTGCCCAAAAGGAAATAGTGTTAGTTAATGGGGGAATAATAATTCTTCATATTTACTCTCAAATTTTTTGGGGAAAATGGGTTGACAAAGCCCTAAACTACAAAGTGTGCAAAAGTTGACAAACAATACAAAGAAGTTACTATATATTGTATTTTCATATTAGTAAAGTTTTATTAGCCATAACATATTGATTACACTCATTTTGAAGACTTTAAAGTCACCCATGGGACTAAAACTGAAACTAGGTTTCGGTATGTTTTTGTTTTTCTGAGAAAGTTGACACAACAATACAACTGCCATAATAATACATTTGTATTATACTGATCTTTACCTGCATTATTAACGCCCTCTGGTGTATACTGTCCTAGATATTCTAGATAGCTATGGTTCGCTGGGCTTTTTATTTATAGATAATGGGTTTATCCGGTTGTTTTCGGACGCATTAAAAGTTGTCTTGCGACCCCGAGTCCGGTAAAAGGTGTAGTTGGAATTTCAATTTCGTTTATTGTCGTCGATTTTGGTTTGTGATAGGCTATGCAAATTACAAATAGAAGAAATGAAAAATTATAATATGTAAAATGCGTATGTCAATTGATATGTATTTTAAAGAGTCGGCCACCGGTTCGTTAATTAGGTGCTGATCGGTGTGACAGTTTGCAGAAGGTCCCTTATTTTCGGAGGTAAATTTTCGAAGATCCCTATTTCGCGGAGATCCCTTAAAATGTTCGAAATATGTTGATTTTAACGAGGGAACGGTGCGTATATCTCAAATGATACGTATTTTAATGAGGTTAGTCGGATACAGCTGAGTCAGCCACGGTTCGCTAATTGGTGTTGATCGGTGTGATACGTATCAATTTGCAGTAGGTCCCCATTTGCGAAAGTCTATTTGCGGAATTCCCCGAATTCACGGAGATCCCCTAAAATGGTCGAAATATGTTAAGTTTAATGAGGGAACAGGTGCGTATATGTCAATTGATACGTATTTTAAACAAATAACGACACGATCATCATAATAGTGGTTTGTTATATCAATCATATCATCATCATCATTATCATCATCATCATACGGAACAAGTCTTGCGACTGTTCGTCCGAATAACATTATTTGCAATGTTTGTTTACAAATATATGTATCGTCATTCGATATTTACTTGCGAGTCACTTGAAAATATTACTTGTCGTCGAACTCGTATTTTATATAATAGAAGAATGAATCTGTGTATTTTGAATTGATCGAGTGTTGTAGTCTCAACAGCGAAGTCTGGCAGAGAGTTCCAGATATTTACAACCCTCTGCGTGGGCATCTGGAGCTTTTTATTATGTCCTATTGTTCTTCTTGATGAATTTCTGTCTAATAGGTCACAGGCATTGATATTGTAATGACCATTCAACAGTTTATATACCTCGATTAGATCTCCTCTAAATCTTCGATATTTTAAAGATATCAGATTGAGTCTTATCATTCGGTCTCGGTAGCATAGAGTTTTGATTTGACGAACTAGTTTCGTTGCTTTTCTTTGTAATTCTCTAACAATACTTTGATATTTGTGATGTGGGCTCCATGCAGAGTTACAGTATTCGATGATATGTCTGACCATGCTTATGTAGAGCGATTAGAAAGTGTCGATGTCCAAGTTCGTGAAAGTTCTAATGACTATGCCGATGATTTGAGAAGCTTTATTGTTTTAGGATACTGTAGGAAGGCTAATATGGCCGTGTCAAATTGAGCTATAGCGATGGGATATCTCGCAGGACAACACATTTCGGGTTTTCTTGGGGTGTGTATTCGCTTGATGTCTTATAGTTGCAGTATATAACTATTATGACCGCGTTAATTGCTTTCGATGTTTATATGTGAACAATGGCTGGGCCATGCACTCTTGAGGATTTTATGGCGGGAACACAATGCCTCCGATTTTTGATCCGCATTTAGAAGCTTTTTGGTATGGTGAATGAGAAACCTGCAGTAATAAGCCGTATTTTTTTGTAATAATTTGAAGGATTAGTTGTTTTAACGGAATTCTGAGGCGGTGCATTCACGTAACCAATATATTTTATATTATAATTTATATTTATTGCTAATAATATGATCTTGAGGGCGTTACCATTTCTGATTATGATTTTCTTGTTTATAGATGTTCCAGATTATGTTCGCTGTGTATTGCCATGCGTTTAACTGTGTTTTGATTGTTTTAATTGAAAATTATTCTTCACTGTAAGTGGAAACAGCATGCGGCAGCACAGATATACGTTTCCAATCTTATGCATTATCAGGTGTTGATCCTATCCTTGTGTAAAGCAAAAGTTTATTCAGAAATAAACTATTTATCACTTCAGAGCACATTCCGTTTCTCCAAACTTCTGGAGAATTCCAAGTTGTTGCTCCGTGATATATACAAACAATTTGTCAAATTATGTCTTTCAATAACCCTTTTCTAAATCGGTGATGTTATAAGGTTAATTTTGGCCACAAAGTACGTCCATATATGAACGGATGGTGGTTATATAGTCTTATATGTTAGTATATGTGAACAAAATATTAAATTTCTCCATTTAGCGGATACGACTACACTGTAAATGGTGAATTTATGACGCCATATGATATGAGCTACCGGTAAACAATTTTTCTCAAATAATTGTTATATAGATTCCAGTAAACAAACACATTTTACACATAAAAATGAATTAGGTTTTATGATAAACATGGAGCTTGGTGTTATTGTGGTAATTTTCCAAATTTTGACCATATGGTTCATAACAACTTCATATACAACTTTTGATGCGGATATTTTCATGGAATTCCCAATCAGAATTTGTCACTTGGCCACAACTGGTGTCAAACTGGATACAGTTTCTGTCCATTTAAAATTTACAATTAATTGCACACAAGTTGACTAATCTTTACAGTACGCAAAAAAAGCATTGTAGATGGCAATTGTATAAGACCAAACAAGACATTTACCTTGAATATCTGAAAATTTCTTGTTTCTTGATTCAATATAAACATGCGATAAGACTAAATTTTCAAATTATAAAATGTTCCATTCTTTAACTAGAATGATTACCTCATTCAGCAAACAATAGTGATGATAATGTAAGTGAATCCAAGTATAATGTTTTGCTTTTAAAATAAATACATAGTTTTCAGCAAATAATTTCATGTTGCCTATTCCCATGGTAAAACTTGTCTCTGGGCATGTTAAGTGGGGTCCCCTGAACATTAAGAAGGTGCCTCATTCGTAAGTTTTCAAAAATCTCAATTTCAAACTACCAATGTGAAGGAAAAAATCATTGTCCCTTATAACCAATGTATGCTATATATAATCATACTATAATAACAACTCTTTAACCTCACAATATTAGAGATATGTCGAATTATGTAAAAACAATGGAACTAAAAAACAGTTATTTTTTCATGCAGGTCGATAGACTCACTGCATTATCTAGACTATGCACCCAATTGGGTTATCGCATTACCACCCCCGTGTACGTGGTATCGCCAAAACCGAGGGTATCACCAAAACCGAGAATATGGGAAAGTCATTTTCACGTATATGATATGGGAATATGTTTGTTTCTCATCGTAATACAGACATCGAGCATCGTATGTGAATGTCCACACGAAGCATGAGTATTTATCCAACAGTTGTCATTTAGTTTTCCCAGATCAGACCATTAATTGTTTTTTGGCGAATTTTTTCAATGGTGTTTTTGCTTTTGATTACTCAAATTTTCGAGAACAACCATTCACTAGTATAGTTCCTGAACTTCCACGCTTCCAAAACAAATGCCGGTATATAGTTGAATCTGTCAATGAAGCATATGATTTGACAGAATTTAATAAATCCTTGTCGTTCTCAATATCCGCGCGAGATGAAGGGACCACTGTCGGTCCAGAAAGATGCGAACGGCACAGATGAAGATGCGCCAAACGCCGAGTTTCTGTGCAGTAAATATGCGTATTACTTAAGGAGTTCTGATGAGTTTTCGAGTGTTTTTATGTGTATCTGAGACTGATCAATTGGACTGCGAATGTCATCTGAAATATGAATCCATAACATATTCGAAACATTGTGTGCATATATATTATGAAAGTGTTTCAATTGAAATTAATTGAACATCCATCTCAGCATTCAGATTTGCGATCTCAAGAACGTGAATGAATGATAACGCGATGCCTTCGCGCGATCTCACGCACGTGAATGTTGCCGTTTGCATGCATGCAGCTAATCGGATATTCGTTTAGTATTAACATGCTTGGAGTTTGTATATAGACCACACATGCCGGACTACACGCTACGGCGTATCAACGATTTGTTATAATCATGTTTATTTTACAGACTTTATTACTCGTTCCCACTCGAGTAGACCGTCACGCGACAATGAAACCGAATCATCTTATCGAATATACATATCTCGTATTGCTCCAAATTATGCAATTCTGGCTTTTTAAGAGTCATCAGATAATATTGTAACGATTCTATGTTAACCTTAAACATCCGTACATATATCATCACAATGTGCTATGTGTGCACAAGTGTGTGCCTTCTTATCTGGATGTCGATGGGCCTCTGTATTGTGTCTATGTACAAAACCACGTTTAAACAAAATCAAACCAGACCATGCAGTTTTGATCAATAACGTATCTTCCTCAGATATGAAGCTATATATATATATATATATCTGGGGAAGTGTTATGCTGCACCAACACACCACTGTCACATCCCTATAACCGAGTGGATGAATTAGCCTACTAAAAGACAGAACATGTTATCTTCGGATGTAGCCTAGTATGTTCGCGGATAGAGCACGTATACAAATTTATCTTTTTTCCTGTGATGTTTTGTATAAGAATTATCATTGGAAATTGCACGCTTGATCGCCACCATGTGCCATGGTATCCATTTTTCTCTGTTGATTGGTTTGACAGAGGTTAAGACCCCCCCCCCAAACCAAACAAATACTCTCCTTGAAGACAAATACATTTATGATGCATGACACGTTATACTCATCATCGGGTCTCGTGAATGTTTGCACGAGTGGAGCTATAATCGCAACAGTTATCTCTGTCTGTGAACAAATAAAAACAGCCAGTCCGCATAAAATCACCGGGCGCGGAAGGCTTAATTAAATTATAATTAATCACTTAATCAGTCAATTCATCCGGTCCGTTATGTGTTGCGCGGATATTTTGTGGCATCTCGAATTTAGTATTATGAACCACCATGTCTGAATCAGATGCGCCATTGGAAATTGTGCCCATAGACGAAGCGTTAAGGAAAGTCAGATGCGATTTGACGCTGAACATCCATAACAATTTTGGTTTGAACCATAAACCAAACTCAGGACGGAGACCCTGATAAGATAAGATTCATTTCGGTTAAACATACATATCAATTACAGTATATGCAACCTACACGATAACATAATGAAGTCTTGTGTAAATATTATGCCCACTAAATATGTGGTCCTAGGCAGGGATGGGGTAATTGTAATTTGTAATTGTAATTGATTGTAATTAATTACATTTTTTCAAGTAATTGCATGTAATTGGTAATTGAGTTTATTCTCAATTACATGTAATTGCAATTGTAATTGGTTAGGATGTAATTGTAATTGTAATTAGGGTCTAATCTCAATTACTTCAAAATCACAAGTACTTGTTTCTTCTCAAAGTTCTCTTTCATGATTTATCCAATGGTTTCTTCAAATGTTTTTTTCCAAATTTCAAAGTGTTAGACTGGTGACTGGCTATCACTATGTTGTCACAACACTGAGTTTTTATCCACTGTGTCTCAATGGTGAATTCTGTTGACACCTCCTGTTTGTTTGCTTAAGCATTGGTTAACCTTTGAGGTAGAAGGCTTGTTTTGATAAATACAATGAGAAACCAACTTCAAATAATTGACAATAGATCACTATAATATATCACTCGTATGATCATGTTTCATTATCTCCATCTGTTATGGTATATACGCTATGGTAGAAATTCATACCAACCATTGCTAATGCTATCAACATGTCTACAAAAAATCTGGCAGCATTTTAATTTGCAGAAAGACACATCGTGTCCTATGAAAGCGAAGTGCAAACTTTGCCCAACTACAATATCCAGTTCCAAAAAAGTTACCTCCAATTTTATGACACATCTGAAGGTAAGTTTCCATTTCTATGTATTAGTTTTGTTTAATTCCATTGACATATAACTTCAGTCATATGGTGGTATTGGTATGTGCATTGTTTCTTGTCCCTTCTAATTTGCAACTGAATGACAAAGTGGGGACAAATATCTGCCTCAATAATCCCCCAATTAGCACTGTCTAGTGGAGGCATTGTGTTACCAGTAAGCTGGTGGCCACAAAGGCTAATTAAGTTTATGACTCTAATTAACAATCAGAGTGTTGATTATCTCATTGTCCTTTACAATTGGCCTGGCTGTGTGTCTGACTTACTGAGATAGTCTTATTCCCTTAATAATTAAATGATGGATACATGTGTGTTACTAAAATACTCTATTATTTTCATTTTATAGCGAAAGCATCAAGATGTCTATGAATCCAGTCACACAATCACCATCAGCAAGTGATCAACAACCTACTAGGATCTTTCAGTATGCAAAAACATCGATCAAGAATTCCAAAGCATTGAAGATAGTTAGCAAAGTTCATAAATATCTGATATCATTCCAATTTCTAGAAGATCAACCCCGACTACAAGCTGCCAATGCAACATGCTGGAATTACCAGCTATAAATCATGATTCGCTCAGTTCTACAAACAACTATACTGGACTCAGTACATTGGCTGCTCGGTACCAAGTGTGCTTCACTGTGTATTTCGTCTTGCTAGTATTAAATTTATGTTTTGTTATCAAATAGAGTTTATATAAATAAAAAGTGTTCCTACTTCAATGATGTGCTGAAATGTAATTGTAATTGTAATTGAATTACATTTCAAAGTAATTGTAATTGTAATTAATTACATTGTGAAATAGATGTAATGGGAATTGTAATTGTAATTGAAAAATGTTGAAGTAATTGTAATTGTAATTAATTACATTCACAAGTAATTGCCCCAAGCCTGGTCCTAGGGCTAAATTAGAAAAGTTGTAAACTATAGTGCAATTTACATGTGCACATGACAATCATGGCAGTATACACATGTTCCACA
Source organism: Siphonodentalium dalli (assembly GCA_032622095.1). Classification (NCBI taxonomy): domain Eukaryota; kingdom Metazoa; phylum Mollusca; class Scaphopoda; order Gadilida; family Siphonodentaliidae; genus Siphonodentalium; species Siphonodentalium dalli. The sequence continues at coordinate 276,853,975 of CP136064.1, read as the reverse complement.
GTGAAGTGTTTATTATAAATAGCAGTAACTTTGTTGTGTGTGTGTGTACATATATGGTTCGGATGTTTAGTGTGTTAACATAGAATCGTTACAATATTATCTGATGACTCTTAAAAAATTGCATAATTTGGAGCAATACGATGTATTTATAATCCATAAGATGATTCGGTTTCATTGTCTTGTAACGGTCTACTCGAGTGGGAACGAGTCATGAAGTCTGTAAAATAAACATGATTATAACAAATCGTTGATACTCCGTAGCGTGTCGTCCGGCATGTGTGGTCTATATACAAACTCCAAGCATGTTAATACTAAACGAATAACCGATTAGCTGCATGCATGCGAACGGCAGCATTCACGTGCGCGTGTGATCAAGGCATCGCGTTATCCTTCATTCACGTTCTTGAGATCGCAAATCTGAATGATGAGATGGATGTTCAATTAATTTCAATTGAAACACTTTCATAATATATATGCACACAATATTTCGAATATGTTATGGATTCATATTTCAGATGACATTCGCAGTCCAATTGATCAGTCTCAGATACACATAAAACACTCGAAAACTCATCAGAACTCCTTAAGTAATACGCATATTTACTGCACAGAAACTCGGCGTTTGGCGCATCTTCATCTGTGCCGTTCGCATCTTTCTGGACAGACAGTGGTCCCTTCATATCGCGCGGATATTGAGAACGACACGGATGTTTTAAATTCTGTCAAATCCTATGCTTCATTGACAGATTCAACAATATACCGGCATTTGTTTTGGAAGCGTGGAAGTCCAGGAACTATACTAGTGAATGGATGTTCTCGAAAATTTGAGTGAGAAAAAGCAAAACCACCAATGACAAAATTCGCCAAAAAAAAATTAATGGTCTGATCTGGGAAAACTAAATGACAACTAGTGGATAAATACTCCAGTTTTCGTGTGGACATACACATACGATGCTCGATGTCTGTATTACGATGAGAAACAAACATATCCCCATATCATATACGTGAAAATGACTTTCCCATATTCTCGGTTTTGGCGATACCCTCGGTTTTGGCGATACCACGTACGTGGGGGTGATTACTTTGGCTACACGTGACAAGTCTAAATAACAATATTTAACATCTGCGTCTTTTGCTGATGGCGCCATGTTCTTGGTTGTACTCGATTTCAGTACGGACTACATCTCGTTAACTGGAGCGGTATATAGCGGAGGAGCCACTGTATGCACATGGTAACACCCATCTTCCAGGTAAACCACACCACTCATGGAAAACAAAATACCCCAGCCATCCAACAATTTGTTTCCCTCGGTACATTGGTCGTCCTATATGATATCTCAGTGTCAGTGCAATACCGGGCCCATCATATTCAAATTAAGTTATTGTAAAACTTGGAAATCGCCATTTTTCTCACAATGTGTTTGATTCCATGGAGCAAAATACACATTGAACCGTATTATATATCATGGCTGACGCATTTCATGTACACTGCGAACAAATTCGGGTCCATATGACTAACTTATGGTGAAGCCCACAACTTTGGGGTCACTGTGACTAGCCCACACATTTCAGCAAGTCACTATCTCAGGTGTTACAGCAAAAATAACTCTAATTGCAAAAAGTCCTTGAAGTATGCACAATAGTCAATGCTAAATATTCAATTTCATTTTATCGCAGTTCTAATGGATCTATAATTGAACAAATGTGATATGAGGATGTAATGGCATATATATCAGATCTTACCTTCCAAGTCAAATGCTGCACTATTTAGGATACAAGGTTCTTATTCCATAACACCACAGACATCTCGGAAAAATGAAATAGTTAAACAGATCTAACCACAAACTATTGTTATACCCCTCAACAGACCAGTACTCAAATCAGTGTTTTACAGAATGGATTGAAAGTTAATCCTGCTTCCAATTCGGTATCTGATTTTGGATAATATATCATCTGGTTGAGAATTGAAATTATTTGCACACAAGTTACACCAACTTACATGTTCACCTTGACAGTGACTCAGAAAAGTTAGTAGGTATGACTAAATCCTGGTAATTTTGTCTAAAACAATTAAAATTAAAATTTCTTAGTCGTGATTACTAACGCCACCCTAGTCATTGTCACTAATGCTCTGCCTTAGTCATTGAGACAAGTTAGTCATCCTGTGGGAACAAACAGTTGACTAACCTAATTTAGTCATATTGAACTGTTTTGTATATAATTGTATTGTTTCTATTACAGGTGTTATCCTGGTGGGAGCCATGTTTATGGTCAGTATACGATATCACGTATCCAATGACTTTTTCTAGATTTCAAATTATTTAAAGGCCCATTTAACTTTCAAGTCGCCGATTATTTTTTCTTAGTGCCTTGATATACGGTTTATAGTGCCTTGATATACGGTTTATAGTGCCTTGATATACGGTTTATAGTGCCTTGATATACGGTTTATAGTGCCTTGATATACGGTTTATAGTGCCTTGATATACGGTTTATAGTGCCTTGATATACGGTTTATAGTGCCTTGATATACGGTTTATAGTGCCTTGATATACGGTTTATAGTGCCTTGATATACGGTTTTAATAGCAATCTATGACATGAAATGTGATTACAATTATGGAACTGATCACCATTGGGAAGATCTGTATCTCAGAAGGTGCCCACAGCGTAATAGAACATAGCTGAAATCATAGAATCATAGCCTCGCGCCCAGAATGAAACAAAATTCAAATTAAGATATAGCGTTATTCCCCTTCCATTGAATATAATAAACTTTGCAGTACAGGAGATGCGTCGGTACCTCAACACAAACATTGTCACAGTTTATAAATTGTATATTAAAATAGGCAGAAAGCAGCGTCATTGTTATAAACGAATTACATACAGTGACTATGGCTGACCGGGTCATTGCTGTAGTGTGTACGCCAAATACATCGCCCCGAATAAAGTAGTAATAATTTTCATCTGGTATAGGTCAAACGTTATGTTCTCTGAAATGGCATAGTCGATGCGGTAGGTTCGATAATCTTAAGTATTTTTGCTACATTCGTCCATATTGTACCTGGGTATAAATTATAAGGAGGTATAAATTAGGTTGACAAATACACGAAATACTGCTATATCGGCTTCATATGCTCCGAGCAATACTTGCCATGGTCGCAACCATTTCCAGCTGCTTTTAAATTTTTCGCATAGAAGTGAATGAAACGCTCATTATTTCTACCATATCAGGCAAAGACTAACGCTTAACGCTATTTTCAGTTTCATGTCGTCCACATGACCGTTGTTTCAACATCGTATATTCCATGACTGCAATGCGTCTTTCTTTGACATATCATGCCCATAGAAAGGCAGTTCAATCGACCTATATTTCGATACCAGGAAATATTCAAAAGCGAATATTATTAGGTGTATTTTTGAGCGTAAACAGCCATATACTATAAACGTCAACAAGACAATTATACTATGTGTATACTATCAGTTGACTGGTATTAATCGTTATGTTCTGATTTCAGGTTGCTGCCAAACATTCTTACAACCATACCCTTGACGGTTACATCATACACGGTGAGCTATTCCATTTGTCATTAGCTATGTTCAAAAAACATATTAATAGTACCACTGCAGGTGGTGAATAGTACCACTACAATTGGATTACCACTACAGTGGATGCACGGAATTAACAGTGTACGCGTTTTCGTAATTCGAGGGCGAGAAACTCGATAAAAATCCATTAACACCTTCATTATTTGACCCTTTCATGGCGGGATTTCCTGATTTTTTGCGAAAACCCTGTGCCAATGCATTCTCTTATATGTTATTACAAATTATAAAAACTGATAAGTATTAAAGAATGTAAGAAAAATTGATACAAATTGTTAGGCCAATGCATTCTCTGATATATATAAGGCGACCTATGGTCGACTCGCATATATAAGAGAATGCATTGGCATCAGGGTCGTGCATGTGACGCCAGGCATAACATCCCGCGATGAAACGGTTAAATGGCTTGGCTTGCGCATGGGGAGAATTGTAGATGTATTTGGGTTATACTACCTGACGCACATACTATTGAAATTCACATTGCGTTTTATAACTTCCCAGAATAATTGTATTGCATGTAACTGGATGTTTGTCGCCCATCGTATCGAGAGAGTATAATGACACCACCTCGAATTACAGTATTATGAACACACAAGTACACGTAAATACTTCCGTACATATTATATAACGAGTATTTGGCCTGCATCTTTAACAGCAGTCTGGTTTCGATAAGATTATTTGGTTGGGTGCACAATGCTCTTTGTTAAAGAACTGCTATATAATTATTTTCTGCAAATTAACCCTTTATATGCCAAATGGATTCCACCAGTAAGTTAAAACGAGTATGTAGGAATGGTCATATAATTCATTTGGAGGGGTGACAAAAGCAAACGACGGATTAATAAAAGTGCAGAAGGAACCATATTTATTGAGGCAAATGTTTAGATAATACGCATGTGTGTTGGACTTATTATCTGAACATTTGCTATGGGATACTAGTCATCAATGATGCTTTAGTATAGCAACGGTTAAGCTGGGTCTTAACATGGATAAAATGGAAATAAAACCTAGCACCCGCTAGCTCGATACAAATATATTAGTTACTTTTAGTAAACATCCTGCTGAACTAATGTTGGTACATGGCTAGGAACATACACGTCGCCAATCAGGTCTCTAACCCAAAGCTGTTTTGATTTTTAAATTTGCATATTATGGACTTGTTCGGGTGCATTAAAATCACTAGTTAGTACTCAGGTGTTGTGCCAACTGTGGGGATGTAAACTTGTACTAACAACGCCGAAACTCTCAACGAAATCGACCACACCAATCCATAGAAAACATCGCCTGAACAACGCACAATTGTAAATATTTACATCTCGATTCGGGACGCAACACATGATTTCACACATGTTGTGAAAATGAATTTATATTCCTAAAAATAACTACTTTGAGCAAGATTATTCTACATTTCTATTTGATGACCCTACCTGAGTGTTTCACATCATATAAACGTTTGTCTGATGGGATAAACTAGTACACGTGTTATGGAAATTCACATCTCATACGATGAGAAAACAAACGTACGCTACTCATAAAACCGCTATCTACAGAAAGTATATTAAAATATTGAAAAAAAAAATTCGTATACCACTCATACATATCGAATAAATAGACAGAACACAACGCGCATCTTAATCGAGAATCTTTTATCGAATGAGTTGCGGACGGCGCAAGGATATATTTCGCGAGAGCGTAGCTCGAGCGAAATATAACTTTGCGCCGTCCGCAACGAGTTCGATAAAAGATTCGAGATTATGATGCAAGTTGTGTTCTGTATTTATTCTACACTGTTCAGTCAGATAAGTGCCACCCATGACTGTCACCTCTATTTTTATTATAGCTACCTTTATTGTGATTTAAGTCTGACAAATAACCAGTAAGTATGGGGGGATCACCGGAAGCGGATGATCGACGTAATGTACGTCATCTTTCTTGGCGATAACGTCAACAAGAATAGTTCCGGCTTGTATTCCACTAGAGGTATACACTACTATGTATTCAATGGCTGGGATTCCGTTGAATACGTGTGCCTCACGTCAATGGGTGTGGAATAAATATCAATGTATTGTAAAGATCGTACGCAGTGTTAGTAAACGACAGCCATATTAGGTCGCAGTACAGTATGTGAATATCAATGTATTGTAAAGATCGTACGCAGTGTTAGTAAACGACAGCCATATTAGGTCACAGTACAGTATGTGACGAGTGTACATTTACATTCTCTAATCCTCTAATTAATGCAGTCTCCCATCTAATTAATGCAGTCTCCCATCTAATTAATGCAGTCTCCCATAAATGTGGAAAGACACAGGCTGACCCGACGAATCTGACCGTCACTACGACATAAAGGATCTATGGGTGCAGCAGCGAACCTTGAAATGTCTGACTTTAGTTTTGCATAGTTCTTTCATATTATCTATGTATTCATGTATAAGTATGTAATCTAGCCGGCATGGCTCGGCGCATGTGTCTATAAATAGGCGCTCTCTCGGCCTGTCCATAAATCTACTATTATTATTATTTGCATCTTCTGAAAGTGTTATTTATATATAAATTTGTACGCAAATAAATTGCCTGAGGCAGGTCGAGAGGCGTCATTATTGTGTTCTCTAATGCTGTATATAATAGTTTGAGAATAAAATATTATCTATCTATCTATCTATCTATCTATCATTCTCTACTCCTCTAATTAATGCAGTCTCCCATAAATGTGGAAAGACACAGGCTGACCCGACGAATCTGACCGTCACTACGGACATAAAGGATCTCAGAACGTCAGCCGAGTGCAGGAATTCTAGCGACGTCAACCGCCCATTTATACGGCTACCAGATGGCGTTCATCATTTCAAGCAAATACTCGTTCATGGCACCGGAGCGGCAACTGATTGCATTTTCCATGTAAGTAACATCTAGTTGATCATACGCACTTTTTGCATAAATCCAGGCGAAATTGCAAGCTTTTCAACAAATAATATCTCGTGATCTATCTGGCGAAATCAAAGTGAATTTAACATATAAACTGAAACATTGTTAAGAGAAGACAAACCAATGGATTCTAAAACTTTAAGATGCTGAATTATATTATTATTTTGTTGTCACTTGAGGTACCAAGAACAGCTAAACTAATTTCACACAATAATCCAGTCCCAAAATAGCTTGCCTTGGTATATGTATTGTATATATTTAAATTGTTATTATCTCCATATGTAAAGGTTCATCAGGGGGGGGGGGGGGGCAGGAAAAAATTTGCATACACAACGCTGAATATTTTTATTGCAGCACTTTGGACCCCCACCCCCCCTCTTTGTGCAAAACAAATATTTGTTTCCACTCATGGTTTTGGGACCCCCCCACTTTCCAGTCACATTTGAATGAAATTTATCAAGCTGGAGAGCCATTATAGGCAAAAACATCAGGGTGTATAATGTCCAGTGAAGGTAGCTGATGTTGAGAAACAGAGAATGGTTAAATTAGAATGAACATATATAATAATTATCAGTCATTCGTAATTTGACCATTCTGTTTTTTCAAGCATCATCCAACTTTTGTGTACTTTCGCCACCAGTTAAACTCAAATACTAATAAATTATAACTATGAGCACAAGCAATACACTCATGAGATTAAAAACATTTATCATGAAAAACTCAACACAACCAGCGGACACAACCAGTGAAACAACTTAAAAAAAATATTTTATCTAATTATTTATTCCAGACTGGACTTTGTATAATGTGCATTTATCCATGAAATGCACTCGTGTTTACTTTATATATTTTTTTAAGTTGCTAGTTAAATTGAAGTTGTAAACACACAACACACCGGAAAATTATATGCTGCCCAGGTTGAGATGGGGTTTTCTAGATAAATGTTTTAAATCTCATATGATTGTATTGCTTGTGCTGAGACAGTTCAGCTATTTTTGTTATGCAGTATTTCATAAAGTGTATGTCCTATATATTTCCATTGGAAGTGTGTCCTTATAAGTGTTTTGACTGGTGGTATTAATATAGTTTCCTATGAACGATCCACTCCGATCTTATTGGATTTAATGGAGGCAGATGTAGCAGTGACTTTCTATGCAAAATGTATCCGATATATTCATTTTCATTTTATCATCGATGTCGTTCAACTAACATTTCTAAGTTGAATTTTGAAAAACGTTGAAGCTGATTGAAGAATTATTTAAGTTACTTTAAACTCAGGTGAAGTTTCAATTATCGTTGTACAAAGTGACTTACAAAATCTTTATCTAATCTGGATTAAGAAATGAATGAGTTTAACAAGAAACTTTGGTTACATTTTCTGGTACAAAATTACCCAAGTATTTCAGACTAGACACTTATCAAACTGTTTCTTGCCTGTTTTACACTATGCAGTGTACGTGGTTAGATGGATCATTTTAATATTAACAATAGCTAAATGGTTGTAGAATAGCACAAGTGAAAGACAGTCATGTTTTAATAAGCAAATGCTATTGAGACTGATATATATTCATGTGAATGTCTGTTCATTAATAATTGGGTATGTAACACTGTAGCACTTTTGTCTTTTATAGTATTAGTAACTTTGTGCCAGAAACATGTTTATAGATTAGAGAACAGGCATGTTCTACATTTATTGTACACATTATTTCAGTTTCATATCAGACTTAATTGGAGAGTTGAATTTCAGTTTGATACCACAGATAGTGGTAATGTGATATTTTATTTTACTTACTGAAGTATATGTGGTTTATTTGTCTTTAGAGTTCATTATAATATATATACATACCAAGTGGTTATCCAACCCAGGTGGGCCAGCGCAGTTAAATATTTCACAAAGGGACCTAATAATCAAAACATTCTGAGGACAACCTGACCGCAGATAACTGTACCTAGTATATTGTGTGTACACTACAGGTGTTATTTAGATCATAAAACATCACACCAATCATTATATAGGCTAAACAGCTTGTAATTAGGTCAAAAAAGGGCAAAAGGAAAAAAAAAGCAAGCACCAGAAAACACCGGAAAAAAACGTGTTTTCATGAGCTGCGACCCCCCCCCCCCCCCCCCACCCCGGCCTTGTGTCGGAATTTTTTTTTGCAAGACCCCCCCCCCCTGGGTTCATGAGAAATAAACTGATTGAGAGGAAACTTCATTTATGTCACAATTCATATAAGTGTTTAATTGTATGACATAACATTATACCCCATGTATTGTTTGTGAAGAATAAAGAAGCCACTAATATTTCTGTCCAATGAAAACAAATGTTGGCATGCACGCTCGTATATAGGTAGTACCAACCCACCACCACATCCCGCCACCCATAGTATCTTATGCGCCACAGGCGCTCGTATATAGGTAGTATCCACCCCATCCCGCCACCCATAGTATATTATGCGCCACAGGCGCTCGTATATAGGAAGTACCCACCCCATCCCGCCACCAATAGTATCTTATGCGCCGCATAATCTATTCTAACATTGAGCAATATAGGCATGGTCAGCCAGAGGAGTGCTAGACAAAAAGTTACCAACACGCAGCCGCTTTTTTATTTTGACCGATCTTGGCACCCACCACTCCTATTTTATTTTTCAAAATGTTTGTTCGGGTGAATTTTCAGAGAACCATCCCTTATTTGAAGGTTGGTGACAACTATCTACATAATAACACAACCCTTCGATGTACCACATGCGTTTTTTTTCGTTACACAGTTATGGACACTTGTGGGTGGCAATTGACTCCTATTCATAGTCTACCAAGCTGACATTGTTTACATCTGGAAGGATGCTCTGTTTGAGTGAAGCATAACATGCATTATGTTTTAACAATATTAATCCTTTTCATGACAGACTAATGATGAATAATTTGATTTGGTTTATAGTCTGTCGACGCTCTTCATGCAGAGCTTGTGTTGTATACTGTTTTAACTCCAACATTAAAATAAACCTGTATCTTTTATCGGATCTTATAAGCTGGACACACTGATGTGCCCGTCAGTTGTATGTGTTACTTTATTATTAATAAATATTTAAATTAGAAAATAAAAACAGACAATGCGCGCTTTCTCTGACCAGTGAAATAAACTATGAACGGAACTGCAAATCGAATTCGACCAAATTGTACCGTTTCATGAATTTATGTCGTGTCGGCTGGACATGCATTAGTAAATATGTGGCTACATTTATTTCTTTATTTGATCGAGATCTCTCTTCAATGATTATTAATTTAGTTTGTTATACAATTGCGCTATACACGCATGGTTGCATGCTAAATTTGGCATCAGGCTATATGGTGTACCGATAGAGGACGCATCAGCTCTTCATACCACATTTGAGTCAGATCGGTCGAGCAGTTTTCGTGTCTATACACACACATACATACATGTATACAAACATACAGACACAGACAGAAGTCCCAAAATATATACTACAATATACTACTCTAGCCCGGTTGTATTCATTCCACACTTCAAATTTACTAAAGAACAGGGAACACCACGGCGGTAAATTAAACACAATGGGGTAGTCAGTCCGGAATGCAGTGTTTGATTTTATGTGAAAATTACCTATCTTCATTGAATTTCCGACGTCGTCAGTACAGTCCCAATAATGAATGAATATGTTTATTATAGTGACACATGTATACAAACATCCTGCCCATAGGGCCTATAAGTCACTATGTGTACGTATACTATTTACAGATAATGCACATATATAATTACGATTTGGAACGTTTTGTTTGTCTGATCGTATATGCTTCAGAAATAAACTTAGCAGCATATACTGGGAAGTTGTTCACAATATAGATCATAACGTCAACATCAGAAGAAATTTAAATTTGGGAAATGTCACCAACAAGATTCAATAGCCGACTACGATCGTCCGAGTAAGCTGGACAACATACCAGGAAATGTAACTCATTTTCTATCGAACTAGTGTCACACAACTCGCACAAACGTTCTTCCTCATCTTCACCCCTGACTCGCACAGTTTCTATTCGCATTGGAAGAATGCCACATCGAAATTGTCCCATCCGTGAACGCTCGTGTCTGGTCAAATGTGATTTAATATATTTTTCTGTAGTGAAGTCTAATTTAAAATGTTTGGAAGTTAGCAATTTTCTCAGTCTTGCCACATTGGATAGCCACGCAGTTTTGTTTACAATAGACAGGGTAGCAGACAGTTCACTAATGTTGCTATATATTGTTGATGATACGTGACAGAGTAAAGACATGTTCAGGGCACGCTCTGTCCTTTCGAAATCCATTTTGCTCATCAGCTATCAAATCATTGTTCTCCAGATACGCGGTGTGGCGATTATTCAGAACAACACTGTACAGTTTTGCGACGAAAATAACTTAAAAAACTAAATCAAAAAGAAAAGAAATCCAATAGCGAAAATATCACTTTAAACCTTTATAACAACACGGCAGTTGTCTTTCTCTTTCTCTCTTTGTTCTATATATCTCCCCTGATTTTCCGTACCATGTCCTCTTCAACGTGGCATCGATCCATCACTCTTATATATACTCCACATCTGTCTTCTTTTCTGAGGAGATATCTCAACATAAGCGATGATCGCTTTTTGTAGATTCTCTTCACTTTTTATCTACTATCTATCCACAAATCATGTTATTACATGTATATAAAATGTTTTCCAAATCATTATTTTAGGATAGGATATTTTATTTCACATTACAATATGTTAATACATTATAATGTAAGTGAATTGATATTCGTACACGTATTGTGTGGGGTGCCGTTGCCTATGACGACCGTCTACCCGGCATCCCTGACTGACAGAATACAATCAATAATGGCCAGTCTAGTAATAACTAGACCAAGGTTTCCATACAGTCAACTCTCAGTCTAGAGTCACCGGTATCAAAAAATATGTCCGCGATGAAAGGGAAAATTCCCTTCTGGCGACAGCTCATTAATATTCATGTTTCCAAATATAGCATTGTTCACCCTTTTGATTGGAATTATTTGATGTGGCAGACCTTTGCCGTAACCGGTAGGAAGAATAGCTAACACATGTTTTTTCTGGTTATTAATAAATTCCTCGGAACAAGCTCCTGTTCTTGCTTCAGTGAATCAATACCAATTTTCTTCAAAACGTTCTTAATTACAATTTCGACAATTTGTATTTCGTAGCCCCACATTCATCTAGCATTTCCGCCTTCGGTAATACTTATTTCTAGAACTATTGGGCGGTGCTTGTATGAATAATTACTATGAGGGCAGAATATGAATAGGTAATGGGATTCGCAGGCAGTTATTGATTGGTCGAGCAAGGCATTGCCTGGTGCGAATTGGTTGGATTTCTCCCGTTTGAAATATATTTTTCCATGAATGTCTCAAGACTGTAAGTTGAAAGTAATGAAAATTAGGTCTAGTTTTAATAAGACTGAATAATGGCTATATATAGTTTAATTATTTCACTTTAATTTTCAGATTAAATTAATATCTATATTGGATTTAGATATAGATATAAATTCCAGTTTTGGAGTATGTTTTGGCTAAATTTACTAAGGGAATTTAATAAGACTTTGCTCACACACTATATGAAGTCTGTTCAACAGTCGTTTAGAACAATACTGAACAGTTCTTTAAAAATCGCCCGCGTGTGAACAAATCCCAGAGCGCTAACTTATGAATAATTCTATTAAATGTGTATTTGTATATTAACTGTCACATCGAATTCCCTTAGTATATACAGCCAGTCATTGGACGAGATTTTTCAGGCTATAAGTCTTACTAAGACTCGGGGTAATTTAATGTGAAGCAATTTTAGTATTTAAGGTAAGTGGGCAACAGACTATGTACAATCGAAAATGTAATTTATTTTGATTGAGGGTATCAATAAATATTGTTTAAAACAAAATGACCTATTTATGTTTTAAAATTTTGGACGCATGAAAACAAATCACTTATTATTGATATATAGATAGATATGATATGAAACTAACTGTTCGGATTTATATCTTCACTTGACTGAGAACAGAAAAAAAAGAATGCTGAGGTGTATACAGTTGTCATAGAGATTGCATATGGCGATACTGGCGGATACGTCAATCTCCAGGGAGATAATTACTTGGTCACGTGTACGTACGACGAAAACGGATTGGAAATTTACCAATCGTTCCCGAACATAACCAACAATACATTGGTAATCCAGGAATCGTGAGTATTCGTATCTACATACAGAATCAACTGCGCTGAAGACCCACACACTGTTCCAGGCCCAAAACTCGCTTATCTGGGACATCAACACAACTTTATAGGCGTGACGTAAAACACACGTCTGTTTTACAGAAAGTTCGACTTATACTTTCAAAACCAACAAAATTCAGAATACATATTGATGAAGGGGTCACTCTCTACTGAAGTGTTAAATGTGCTGACAGGTTTGGAAATCCCATATTCTCTAGTTGATTGCATCTATACCGCGGTCTCTTCTGAACAACTTAACAGTACGTACATCGTATGCGATAAAGAAAACACCCAACACCTTGGCGATGTTTTTGTGGGATAGTGATTGATGATTGAGTGGTGAGGATTGGGGATCGCCATGGTGTATTGAACATGTTTGTGGCAGTCGTATCAATACTTTATATTTATTACATGATCCTACCCTTATTTCATTCAATAAACCCACTCTATAAATTGTGATATTAAATGTTCGTTTAATAACAGGAAATAGTGTCAGGTGACCTTTGACTTCCGGGTTGTCGTCTTGTCTTGCTACGTTTCAAAAATACTACGACTTCCAATATTTTCCCACCAAACTCTAATGAATGAAGAGTTTGAAAAGTTATTTCATTAAATATACGCCATTAAATACGTCAGAGTCTTTATCTATCTGTGACCATTTATTTATGCGGGCAAACAACGTATAGTTACGTGAAACGTCGTCGCACGCATTATAGAAGCCGATGTTAGTTTCACGTCCCATTTGTTGATTTAAGTATGATTTATCGAGGTTTTGGACCATGTAATAAATATAATCTACAACTCGTCCCCAATTTACTGGACTCGTTTTGTAAATTACGCTATAAACTGGGGACTCGTTGTAGATCCTCTATATATTCAAAGGGAATCGTATAATTATATGTCTACAATTTCTACAACTTGTCATTTTCGCAGTCAATACAAGTTTGATTAAGTCAAGACATACGCAGAACAACACGAGTTGTTAATGTGTTTGTTAATACTGCACCGGTAGATTTTTATAATAAACGGCAGCTGACATGGGGCCGCAATTTTTTTTAATTTTTTTTTTCATTTGAGTCAGTGGCCGCGTGTGTCATAGCTGAGACGCCGATCAATTTGATTTTTTGATAGATTGGTGATTCCAGAAGGTTCCATAATCAATTATTTATTCTAATAGAACATGACCTGTGAACCCAGTAGAGTAATTCCATGACATGGGTTTAGAAAAACATCTTGAAGACCATATATTACCTTTAGCTGTTTATTACGGATGACTTGATCATATACGAAGTGACAAACAATCATACATCAACAAACATACAATACATGCAAGACAAAGATGACAAACGTGCAAGACATATACATATACATACGGAACACATGCAATACCACTGACACACATGCAACTAATTTATCACATCAAACAAGCATATGAATACACATGCACTGAGATCAAATCAAATAAGGAAACAGATTCAAGTCAAGTGTTTGTTTCCTACTTGCTCTAAATATAGAGCGTTCAATAAAACTACTTCATAGGATTTAATTTAAATGTTCTCATTTTGTGTTAAACAATTAAGATTACTTCTTGAAAACCATTTACTACATGTTGTCAGAACATAGCTTAAATATTTAAAAGCAGTCAAGTTTTAGTTTAGATTTATACCCTTTTTGAACCGCCAAGCCATAGGCCACCAAAAAAGGAAAGATCAGGAGGAAAAAACTGAAACATTAAACATGAAGTTGGGGAGCAAATTCGGGCCCCTCTCTCTTCAAATGACCTATGATCGCAATGCCATCAAATGATCACATGCCTCAGCAATTACCTACCAATCTGATAACTAAACATAAACTAACCATAAAAGTAATGCCACAAACAGACCAATAGTCGCAATGCCACTATTAAAGTTATCATGCCACCACTTTCCTAGTCGATACTTTTAAAGTACTTTGTATATAAATTGATTTATATCACCATCCATATACTGAAAACTATAATTATAAAATAGTATCCGAATTATAACAGAAATGACACAAACAGACCCACAGTCGCGCTGCCACTGCTCAAGTCACTGTCAAGCCTTCTATATTCCGTATATTACATTATATTGATGTTGCTAACTTTAGGAAATTAAGTTAATCTATTCACCACTTGAATCATAAGAGATCTCATCCTCCTTGTCCCTTCATAATTCAAATGCAACTTATCCCCTGAATACAAATCTAGAATTGGAGCTCCTTTGGCAATAAATACTCTATATGTTTTCAAAAATTCTATACGATATTCTTGGCACAAGTCATTTAACAGATCATTCACAGATATAACTTTTGTACCCAGCTCTAATATGTCTGTAGGCCTAGGTATTATTGATGACATGATGATTTTTGCCCTAGAAACCTTCTTTGAACATTTTATTAGAGATTCAAAGGCTTTTATAATATCTTCTTCTGATGATTCTTCTATGCTATTGGTTCCAACGTGATATATTATGTGAGAGTAAGATGATAATTTGTTACCATACAACTTCCCTGACTTCACCAGGAATGCCATCTTTGAGATATTGATTCCTCTAAATGCTAGGACGTCTAGTGATTTCACGTCAGATACATACTTGCCTATTGAGTCTGTTACCAAACGAGCTCTAATATCATTGAATCTGTCAGCTGAAATTATATTATACTGTATTATAATCAAATAACTGCACACATGTGGTTACGCATCTGTTTGGCTATTAAAAATTTATCCTCTATTGTGTAATGTAAATACCGCTTATATGCATCGCTCTTCCAATCACCCATCAACTGAATCAACTCTCCTGGAACTTGTGATTGAAATGCCCAAGTGGCCCCACCCCTTCTGAACGCGTGTGTTGAATAAGGGGAAGGTTCCCTACCAGTCCTTGAAATCATTTTCCTAAGGAATGATTGAAACTGTTGATAGGTGATTGGTTGACCAGAGGGATGCATAAATGCCGGATTGGTGAGTTTCCCTGGAACTAGTTTTAACATGTTCTTATATGCAGATACTGGACAAATTCTAGACTCTTGAATAGATAGCACTGGCATTCTTAAAATTCTTTGACCAAATTGAATTGTTTTGGTCCACTTTATAATAACCAGAAGAACGCTATCTGATTGCAATATGTCTCCTCGTGTCAGCTGATGCGTTGAATTGAATTTCTTAGCTGATTCCGGCGCTAAATTAGATTTGCGAAGCATTAGAAAAAATGCCAGGAGAAACATTGCCCAGAAAGTAGCTTCAATTGGATTTCCATAGTCCAGATATTGAGAAATATCTACTAATATCTCAGGTGTAATTGGCTCAGATTGCTTTATACAATGTGGTTTTAATCTGGCAATTCCTTTTAGCGTAAGTTTAATTTCTGGGGCTTCAAAAGCTTCACAAGAGAGACCCAATCTAATATGTAGCACTTTAACACCACTCAAATAATTACTGATAGAATCTGTTGAGTCAAATGATCTACTAAGAAATTGCGTATAGCACTGCAGTATTTCCTTTGTAGCGGGTAAATACGCAGAAATTTGAAAAATATTCACAGAATGACACAAACGCCTTCCATTGAATGTAATGATTTTTATTTGTGCCTTTTTTTTTTTTTTTTCTTTTTTTTCTTACCTTTAACGGTTTATAACATTTATTGCTGCCACTTCGTAATGCAGATCAAGACAAAGTAATTTTATTATAGCAATTTAGCGAGCGCGCCCAAATTGTAACTCACATTGTTAGCCAATGAAAATAGATAACACATATAATGACGTCATGCAACCATGCCTATTATTAGAAAGCATAACCGATGTGATAGACTTATTTATAGATCACAAATAATGACGTCACGCCAACATGCATATTCATGAGAAGGCGCCACCAATGTAATAGTCTTTTTTATAGAGTTATCTCGCTTAGATTAATATGAACCCTAGTCACGGAATTACTCGATTTGTACACAAATAGAATCGATGCATAATATAATGGGGCAAATGTGGGAGTAATACATCAGTATGAACCGTTCCCTCCTGCCCCTCAACGTACGTGCCTGCTGCTTATCTTGCATTATGCCAAATCTTAATATACATATACATGTGAACGGGAATGTATATGGCACTCACATGTTGCCTTTTCACTAAGTAAGAGCTCTTAGATATGATTACATTTATTCAACACAAGTATAAACATGTACACGAGTAGTCACGGAGCTAACATTATTTAAACTTCTCTTTAGTGTACGTAATATCAATCTGGGGACAAGGAAATATCCATAAATGAATCAATTTTCTTAACGTGGTTCATTCTGATTGGCCAACTATGAGACAAAGGACATCGTCCAGATGTCCAAGTGACTAAATATGCCAGATATAATCTCCTTTTTGACAATTTAATAAGGAGAGATAATGGTACCTGGAATTACAAACTAAATTATATTTAATGTACCCACGGTTGACCAGATGTTATGAGATGGTGTTACATGTTATTAAATTAAATTAAATTGAATTGGTCTTACATGTGTTGTTCCCCAGGTACATTGCACCTATTGAGATCATTGAGAAAATTGGTGTGGAATCGAGCGGCACGTTCACAATAGACGTAATCAATATCTTGGGCAACACAATCGAAGGAGCTATGCCGCTTGGGTCGAAGGTCAGATTAAGAGGAACTCTTGTCAGTAAGTATGCTATTATATTAAGCATTTCTTTGCTAAATGGACATACCCGTTCAGTTGTAAAAGGAAACATTGGAATCGGGGTCCTCGCTGGCCTGGAGATGTGCACCAATGGGATGCTCAAAAACTGAAATAGGTCCAGCCGCAACATATTTTTTGGACTGATCCACACGCAATACCCTGTGCCAATGCATTGTCTTATATATGCGAGTCGACCATAGGTCGCCTCGCATATATAAGAGAATGCATTGGCCTAACATTTTTTTTTACAATTTTTAGGACATAAAATAAAAAACACCCATAACCCTGCAGGGAGGCCCACATATATATAGAAGCATATGGAAGAGTGTCGTCTGCTCATGTTTGTCTGGGGCTCTGTATGGTTGAAATTATAAAATTGTTATATTGAAATAACTAATGAGTAAAGTATTCTCACTGAATTAAACATTCTGATTAACCATTTACCCAACAGAACGGCCCTGTGCCAATGCATTCTCTTATATATGCGAGTCGACCATAGGTCGCCTCGCATATATAAGAGAATGCATTGGCTTAACACATATTAAAAATGATAAAATTGTCCAAGAATGTAGAAAAATATTATAAAATTGTTAAAGAATGTAAGAAAAAATGGTAAAAAGTGTTAAAAAAGAATTTGTTGCCTATGCATTCTCTTATATACGCGAGGCGACCTATAGTCGACTCGCATATATAAGAGAATGCAATGGCACAGGGCATAACTGTAACCAACACAATGTGGTCAATGAACCGGTTCCAATGATATCCATATTTGTATGGTGTTATTGAGACAGACCGATGATATTTTAGGCTGTTGAAGCTTTATTTGGGCGTTTTTTGCCGTTTTGTTGGGTAAAGGGTTAAGGATTTCAAAGAGATCTGATGAAACATTGAGAGATGATCGTTGTATTTTTGGCTTGAAACTGTTTGGACAAATTAAATATTCTATGCCATTTTCCAAAACAAATAATATTGTTAATCGGGATCGACTATTATCACCCGACAAAAACCGGGATTGACTCTTAGATGTTGCCTGTACTGTTTTGTTCTGACAATTCCCTATTTTCCAATATTAACAAAAACTATAGTACATGCTATGAGCGAATCAACAATTTTGATCTGGATAACTATGCACCAAATATATGCTCAACGGACACATTTTGTTGAATCAACGACAATGTTTTGGCCATTTTGTCATGAAATGAAACAGTCAAATGCATCGGCCGGTTAAGCGTTAACGTGATCTAACGTTATGAACTCTAACGACGTCATAGAAGTTACGCATTGTTTTTATCCTGATGGAAGATAGTACCACTTCTTCTTGATAATCGAGGCAGATAACTAAAACGGATACATACGCATTATATATCGTTGGAAAGAGGAAACACGAAAGATTCTCACAGTGTCATTATTATGAATGGCATTTAATTATTCGCGCTGTTTCGAATCGATTTGTAAGCACCGAACTCAAATGAAAGTCCCGTAACACAGCGTAAAAACAGATTTGACCTCGGCACGTGAAAAGTTGACCTCGGATCTGAAAATTGATAAGCCCATGCCACCCCCCGGCCGAAAATACCCCCACATACCAAGTTTCATCGAAATCGGCTAGGTCGTTTTCGAGTCCATCGCGATCACACACACACACACACAGACACACAGATCTTCCAAAATATATAATAGACTAGAAGGTGACCCGACTTCGTCCGGGCTATTCAAAAACCAAATTTCAAGTCGATAGCTCCACCCGTTTCCGAGATCTGGTCTGCGCATGCGCGAAGCTGGCGTCGCACGGGCTCGGCGACCCGATAAAATTCGTATCCGGGGCAAGATACATACACATACCAAATTTCAAGTCGATAGCTCCACCCGTTTCCGAGATATATAGCACAATGTCATTTGCGGATACCTCGGCCGGTGATGAGTTAACGCGACATCGGCCGGTTAAGAGTTAACGCGATCACGTCACGAACTGTTGATGGCGTAATATATTTACGCAATGTTTTTCGATGAGCGAAGCATGGTCCTGCGTTCTTCCCGATTATTAAGGTAGAAACTTTAAACGTACACAGGCGTGTGATACATCATTGGAAAGATGAAGCGCCACAGATTCTAACCGTGCAAATTATATGACTGGCAATTTATTATTCGCGCTATATCGAATCGATTTGTGAGCACCGAACTGAAATATATTAGCGCAAAACGGCGTAAAAACAGATTTGACCTCGGCGTTTTCGAGTCCATCGCGATCACACACACACACACACACAGACACACAGATCTTCCAAAATAGATAATAGATAAAAACCCGCCCCGGAAAATCGGGTGGTCACTGTGCGGGTGGTTGTACATGTTGAGTGAATCGTAGATAGTATATCCTCAAACAAATGGAACAATATTATGTTGATCACATGAAGCTGGTGATTCTAATCGTGTTAACCTTTCTACAGATGCAACCAATGCTGTCGGTATTCGGCCAATAAGCTGTATCGCAACCGGAGGACCAAATTCCTATCAGATACTCAGGGGAGGGTAAGTGAAAATAAAAACACACCAGATCGACTTTTGATCAATCGCGTGGCTAGATAGTCCATTTCTGGTGTGGGGGGGGGGTGTGGTGTCCTTATAATTTCCAAATGCACCGGAAGAAAGAATGGCTTGATTGCTTCTTTGGGTCCAATTATTACACTCTGGGGTCAACTGCATTTGTAATTGCACACCTACTGTATAAGTTTTATGCATCAGCTTTCCTTCTGGTAAATAATGTGAATGCTAATTAATACGGAACCGCTGCAAGCGGCCGCGTAAATGACAGAGCGTTCCTTCTCACTCTATCTCTTTCATCTTTATATATTTACATACTAAGTGTTGTCATCACTAAATCCAGCATTCTGATTGGTCGGCGCCCACGTGGCTAGTTGCAGTTATTTCTCGGTGAATGCGCAACAGCTAATAACTGCAAGGTCATAACAACATCGATACGTCATTTGGGTTTGGAAAGACGAACGCGTAATGTTTTGGGGGCATTTGGATTCGCGCAGGATTGACTTAATAAATCATCGGGGTTTCAATTGTTCCTGTTAACATTTTTACCAAGGGTGCTATGGGATATTTTGGGCTTGTTTTGTCACGATACACTTTTCGATTGAAATACATTTACAAAAGTGGCTTTTTCGCTAAAGGTATATAAATATAAGGATTGACTGTCATGTGGACTGTTTTTACAGAGATGTAACCGTGAGGCAAGTGGTCATAACCCTCCAGGTTTTACACAAGTTATGACAACTTACATCACGGTTACATCTCCATAAAAAACAATCCACATGACAGTTAATCCTTATAAATTATTAATACCGGAATTCCATTTATTCGAGCATAATGTGTATATTAATGTCAAATCAAATCATACTACACTTGCGGTAGATAATCGTCATATCACTTGCCTTAAACAACTTATAACTTTATATATAAGTATGCAGTCGAGTTATCACCTGAACATTCCGCCCTTCCAAATAGCACTGTGCCATTCACGCCGGAGCCATCGAATTGACGAAATGGAATTATTATATATGTGACCCGCCATATCAAATCCAGTCGTAAGTCGGGATTTGTTGTACACTCTGCCAATGCATTCTCTTATATATGTGAGTCGACCATCGGTCGCCTCGCATATATATAAGAGAATGCACTGGCCTAACAATTTTTTACAATTTTAATAATTTTTTCTTGTATTCTTTAACAATTTTATAATTTCACCCATACAGAGCCCCAGACAAACATGAGCAGACGACACTCTTCAATATGCTTCTATATATGTGTGGGGCTCCCTGCAGGGTAATGGATGTTTTGTATTTTATGTACTAAAAATTGGAAGAAACATTTATTTAAAAAAAATGATAAAGAATTGCTAGCCAAATGCATTCTCTTATATATGCGAGGCTACCTATGGTCGACTCGCAATATAAGAGAATACATTGCCACAGGGTAAAAAAATCCCCTGGATTTGATATGGCGGGTCACATATTGCGAGGCAATTTATGAACGACTTTGTTGTCACAAAAATGCACCAGAGTGCCGGGTCCACTCTGTTTGATAACAAAAAACCTATGTAACACAGAGCCGTCGCGACCTCACAGTATGATTTCGATTATTTTTTCTAACTTGTCCATCAAACCCAAATGATATGGTATTACTACTCTTAAGTTTATACGTACCGGGTGATAAGCAATATATGATATAATTAAAGGTACTCAATCCGATAAAACTCCTCAATTACTATTTCAATGGCTTCGGGGGGGGGGGGGGGGGTGGCAAAAATATTTGATTCGAATCGAGGAAGCCACCCATCAAAGCTCATATTTATATGATATCGATTTTAGAAATCTATTATTTTTCATTATCGGGAATACTTTCTGTCCCAGAAGTTTGCCGAAAAAGCCGACCGACATACTCTCGATACTAAATTCCACTGAACAAAATGTTGCTATACAACACATTTTGGGCAATTATATACGATGGTTCACAGTCGTTAGCATTATTTTTGGATAATAAATCGATTCTGATAACTAAAGTGACCTGAATCTGTTGAGATGGGGTCCCTCTGATCGGATTGAGTACCTTTAATATGAATTTAATATTAAGATTATTATCATAAAACGTCAATCTCGATATTCTCTTTTGATCTGTCGAACTAACACATTAGAGCCAAGTCTGAGTATAATGTGTCTGACATTTGCAGAATGAGGTCCCCATAGGGTGAATTTAGTGACACTACCCCGCACGTCGATTTTCCCCTTCTGTTGTATTTTAAATATAACCTAATTTGCAGAAGATAAAACTGATTAATCCAGGTGAATATTGGTTGCATGAACATCACCAACTGCAACTAAGAAACTTCATTCTGATCCTACATGTAGGTCTCCAATAGCAGTTGTTGAGGCCTGATCAGAATGAGGTCTCCAGAGGGTGAATTTGGCTGTGTGAGATTGCGTCACTAAATTCAACATCTACGTACCTCATTCTGCAAATAACAGACCCATTAAATTCAGACTTGATTAGAGTAACATGTCGTTGTTCACCAGGTGCTCAATCCATATCTATATTTATCATATGACTGAATCATTATTTACGTTGGAAAGTATGTCATAAATCAATTTCATATCAATTACTAGTTCATATCACTTTCCGATAATTTGATTGCTTTGTTGACAAAAGTGTGTTCTGATTGGCTGAATGGCAGCCGGGGCCGAGCCGCATCTCTAACTAAATGCAGGTCAAATTCGTGCGCGTTAATCAACGCGATGCCGAAATTCTCGCAATTATAATCTTGAAATATATAGTTTTGGACATTGTTATACGATAAATAGAATATATAATTCGTATTTATCTAATAAACATACGATATAATGTCACAAACTGAGAACAGAATAGCGCACTATATCTTCGCGTGCATATTATTTCTGCTAGTTCACCAGGTGTAACTGGGCTTCCGTTGCAATGAAGTGACGTCACATTAACCTTTTGCTGCCGATGTCATATAGCTATTTAGTGATTTGTGTGCGTTTTGGACATCAGAATCAATTTATAGGTGTCATATGATAAATAGAATATGTGTAATTCGTGTTTCTCTCATATGATATTTATGAAACTCGTCACGAATTTTCAGTTTTCTCTCGCCGGAGGCTCGAGAAAACTGAAAATTCTTAGACTCGTTTCATAAATATCATATGAGAGAAACACTCATTTCATATCCTCTATTTACGAATGTCTGTCCGCCTGTGTTATATAGAAATTAATAGGGGACCATCCAAATGGAAACAACGGGGTATGCTTTTGCGAGCACGATAATGGTCCAAGCTGAACATTTCTAAGGTGGCCCTGTCAGAGTCGTGGGCAGAAAAAGTGGAGGGGCAACATAATCGATTTGTTTGTCTCCGGTTTCCACCAAATGTATATGTAATTATCCCCATGATATGAGTATTATAATGGCGTGATATAAAGATGTCGTTGGAGTGATGGACGAGAAGGGAGAGAGAGTGACATTAACATCGATAGTAATATATTTGTCGCAGATTTCCACCAAATTTATGTAGAATCATTTCCATGATATGATGCGTCTAGTTGTGGTTTAAATGTGGTAAAGTTTTGTAGTTCGATGGATCAGGGTATGTGAGGCAGAGGTGAACCACATGTTACATCGAATTAGTTGAACTTATTATTTTGACAGTTCCTGCCAAACAATATGAATTCGTATTAGCCTGTATTATCTGTGTGACTTTCTGCTTATTTTCCGGATCACCCATTCAATTAATAATAAACTATTCCAATATTGATGCGTTATAACTTTATAATTGGTGTGGAAACAAATTGCGTATTTAAAGGGGTTAACTTTTACAATTTATTTTCTTGGAATTGCAGGTGTGGGGACGGAGTAGTATTTCCTCTGAACCAAGGTTTCACGTCCACTGGGCTTGTATCAACGAGTCCCTACTTCAACGCATTTAGCCTGAGGGGATATTCAACAATCCTGTTCTCATGCAATATTACAGTTTGTTCAGCTAATTGTGATGGAGTTAGTATAAACCGTTATCTATATACACTTAGTATGCTTATTACATCACTCTACCCTTATTACATCACCCGACCCTTATTACATCACCCTACCCTTATTACATCACCCTACCCTTATTACATCACCCTACCCTTATTACATCACCCTACCCTTATTACATCACCCTACCCTTATTACATCACCCTACCCTTATTACATCACCCTACCCTTATTACATCACCCTACCCTTATTACATCACCCTACCCTTATTACATCACCATACCCTTATTACATCACCATACCCTTATTACATCACCCTACCCTTATTCCATTCAATAAAGTCCTGATATTAAACGTTCGTTTAATAGCAGGAAATAGTGCCAGGTGACCTTTTACTTCCCGTTTGTCGTCTGTTTACCTTCGGTACGCTACGTCTGAAAATACTATGACTTCCAATATTTTTCCAAAAGATCTGTGATTAATTATATGCCATTAAATATGACTATTTATCTGAGATTATTTTTGTTATGCGGGCAAACAATGGATGTAGCTATGTGAAACGTCATCGCATGCCTTATGGAAGCCACGATTAGTTTCGCGTACCATTTGTTGATTTAAGTATGTTTTGTGGAAGTTTTGAATCATGTAATAAATAGAATCTACAACTCGTCCCCAGTTTACAAAACGAGTCCAGTAAATTAGGTCTGGACCGAGCCAAAGGCACTTGTTTTGTGAATCCTGCTGTAAACTGGAGACGAGTTTTAGATCATCTATGTATACCCACAACACTAATGTGAATCGTGCAATTACGTGACGTCCGTGGTGGGTGTGATTGGGGGAAACTTCGGTCCAAAATGTTAACAGTTGGAAATTACATGGATAAAACATTAGTTTGAAAGTTTACACCACATATATAGGTCGAAATTGTGCTCACTGTTTGATTTTGCAACCAGTAAGCAGTGGGGGATTTGTTGTTTGTAGACCAAAATTGAAATGTTCAAATATTTGGAAAGCTTGAACTACTCATTGGAAAGTCCAATTCAAGGAAAGGGTGCAAATGGAATTTGTGTCGACCTGGCAGTTTGGTCTGCATTTGGAAATTTCTAGTTGGACACCACTTTCTAGCCACACCCCTGTGTATCTGTGTCTATCGTCAGAGGCGGACTGAGCCAAAAAAACCGGCCCGGGAAATTAATATAATACCGGCCATCTGTTTTGGGGGGAGGGGGGGCGTCCACAGTCCACCTTGGAAAATTCCAACTGCCCCCCCCCCCCCCCCTGAATCAGAATCAGACCAAATACATATTTTTGCATAATTCCATTTGCACCCCCCCCCCCCCCCCTTGAATCAGATGCAGACCAAATACATGTTTTTGCATAATTCCATTTGCACCTCTGGTCTAATATCCTATATATTCATAAACCATGGTTCTATATATTCCCGGTATGAGACCATTCAGATATTTTTACCTGAACAATTGCATAAAATCTAACATCTAGCGGTCTAACTCCAGACAAATGCACACGGCTACGGACAAGAGACCAGGACACACCGGGCTGTTCATGGTTGTTCGGCCCGGGGTGAGAACATTTTGAAAACTATACAAGAAAATCTCGAATCCGATAAGCTAGACTGGCATCAACTGAAGCGTTCCTATTTTCTTGTAAATTTCAATTGGGGGAGGGGTGCGTAAGAATTTTTTTGTGATTTACAGCTGTGAGTTACCGTTAAAATCTCGAGATTAATGGGGTCTTTACGTGGTGTTATATGATGACGACAAGTTCATTTAATGTCAAAATTACGATTAGCCAATTCGGCTGGTTAAACAACACATGTGGCGGCCCATGTCCGGAATTTTCCCGGTCTCCCGATCGGCCATGCAGTCCGCCTCTGCCTTCATGAATTTATGTGAGAAGAGTACCATCTTATTGGATAAACGGCTGGTTAAACAACACATGTGGCGGCCCACGTCGGTTTCATTTGCGGCCCAAGTTGTGGTTGGGCGGCCCAACCACATATACCCCCCCCCCCCAAACCGTAAAAAAATCCCTCGGATTCTCGCTTGATAGAAAATCACGTGGAATCAAAAATTTCCGGCCTCCGGCCCATCGGGAAATTTCCCGGTCTCCCGATCGGCCAGTCGCCTCTGTCTATCGTTACTCTGCAGAATCCAAATGCAAAAATGCAGCGGGAGAGAGGTCTAGATGAGCGGGAGAGAGGTCTAGATGAGCGGGAGAGAGGTCTAGATGAGCGGGAGAGAGGTCTAGATGAGCGGGAGAGAGATCTAGATGAGCGGGAGAGAGGTCTAGATGAGCGGGAGAGAGGTCTAGATGATTTCCTCGAGAGCGCTCGTGATGGAATCCACTGGCTTGCTCTCATCAATTGTTGATTCATCCCACTGATTCCAGTCACACATGGTTCGGACTAATAAAGCACTTTGTATGGTTATGGATGAGGTGTCGTGGTAGTTGAATCGTAACGTAGTCTTTATTGTGCTGGCTTTTCTTCCGCATACGCTTGGTGCAGGGCATAAAGTAGTGAGGGGGATATCCGGGACCAGCCCACCCACCACCTTGTTCATAAGGGCAAGTCTATCAATCTCTATTCTCCTCCAATAGTGTCAGTTGGAGATCCTTCAGCATTTTTGTCATGGGTCCATTTTCTCGACTTCTGTCGGTAGAGATCCCATACTGTGTCAGCATATTCCATAACAGGTCTGACTAGCGATATGAAACCTCTGAAAAATTGCTCACCTTCATTCTTCTTAGGAATGCAACGGCACAATTTGCCTTACTGCAGCTGTTGTTAATGTGGGTGTCCCAAGTCATGGTGTTATTTATAGTAAGACCGAAGTAAGGGTGTTCTTGGTCCTCTTTAAGGATGTTGCTGTTAAGGGTGTAGTTAAAGTCAGTCTTCTTTCCCTGAAAGAAATTACTGTGCGACATTCAAGTCATTCCTTAGAATCACATACCAGTAGTTTTACTGCAAATCAAACTAATAATAATAATAATAATGACCAGTTTTATATAGCGATTAACCAATAATTACTTGCTCTAACACGCTTGGTACAATATTACCCCAATCATTTGTACAGGCCAACCAATGAACCGTCTGCACCCATTGCAGGCGCTGCTCTAGGTTGATCAGATACTCATCACTATGACAAGCTGACTGGTACTCTTTTAACGCATGAGTGATGCGAAGCCGCACAGTACGAACGACCTTGCTCAAGGGTCACAACTTGGGGCGGGTTTTGAAACGGCGAGCAATCCAGGAATTGCACGTCGCTCAACGCCAAGCCACTGCTATGTGAAGACTCAAATGACCGGCGACGCGCAGCGAACCCATATCCATGTGCAGCTAATACAAGTCCGACACGCTAACCACTGGACCACGGAGCTCCACAAACTGAAACATATATGTATGAGTTTTGCCTTTTTTAAAAGGGATAATTGATATTGCAACGTAAATGAGCCCACAAAACAAAACCTGCACAAATATAAACAAAACAGCTGATTGGAAAACGCGACAATTAGAGCTAAATGTGCGCCCAATATTGCAACACGCATGGGTGACTTTATATGGGTACTGTATGCCATTTTCAATAAATTTGAGTACAGTATCCCTGTAAGTGACACAGGTGGGTTGATTGCGTTGTATTAAGAGTAGGCTTCAGTTATTGCTGTATAAACATTGGAACCATTAGTGTAAACAGTGTCGTGATGCGTCTGATACTTACGGTCGATAATGGTGCGAATCTGTTTATATTGAAATAAAACATAGTAAACCAGTTGTTAAAGCATGTTTCAAATTCCAATTGCGTTGATATTCGGTAATTGGGAGACAAGATCAACATTCGTGAAATGGGGCTAATCTAAAGGTTATTTGGTCCCATAAAGGATTTGTGAGATAATGGAGTCAGAGTTTGGTATAAGTTTTATTCGAACATACATTATCAATGTAGATATACATCAATGCAATGGCGAGTGTAGATCTTAGTCGCGATGGTGAAGGCTGGAGGTGTCGATTGTTAATTAGCGTGGCAGATGCCAATTAGTGGGATGGACCAACACTGATCTCGAGAAGATTCATAGTTTGTTTATATATCGACTAATGACTGGCTGTAAATTAACCCTTTACCCAACAGAACGGCCCTGTGCCAATGCATTGTCTTATACATGCGAGTCGATCATAGGTCGCCTCGCATGTATAAGAGAATGCATTGGCTTAACACATATTAAAAATGATAAAATTGTCAAAGAATGTAGAAAAATATTATAAAAATTGTTAAATAATGTAAGAAAAAATGTTAAATGTTTTTAGGCCAATGCATTCTCTTATATATGCGAGGCGACCTATGGTCGACTCGCATATATACGAGAATGCATTGGCACAGGGCATAACTGTAACTATCACAATGTATACGAACAGTATTTAAATGAATCAATTACATTTCTTTAATATTACTATATATAAATTGTGCATGCGGTCTTGGACTATACGACACTCATTATGCGAATCAACGATCGACCCCTTACGGATTGCATATCGCACATGAACACTCTACACTAACCGATAAGTATAATATATAAAACAATATTTTAGCCAGAGAGTTCTAATGGCATATCAGTATAAGGAATATATATATATTGCTCTCACTTCCAAGAACTGGGACAGAAATTCTACTAATTTTAGACCACTACAAATACTGATTGAAACAGGTCTGTTAAACTATATATTTGTTCCACATGACTGTATTTAGCGATTATCTTTGTTAGCCATTTTCTAAGGGCCTATTAGACCGACTCCATCGCATCGTATAATGCGAATACATGATAATAAATGCCGATGTCAATGGCGAGAATTGGTTGTGTGTCTTGTACATGTAAGTTGCTTGATCACTTGTAAATACTAATTTCACATGTATACTTGTTTTGATATTTTATCTAAATACTGTATGAATATGTACGGTTTTTATTGAGATTAAACAAATTCAAATTAACTACATGCCGTTGATACTATGTGGGCTGACCTTTGTCCGACTTGATGTGTCTTACATAATCCTTGCTTACATAAGGCTATGCATTCCTAAGAGGTCGTGGCCTTTTAGTGATGACTTGTGGAAATTGGCTTCTTCAATCGGGGTTGTGATTAGTTCAATGTTAGTCTCCACCACCGATGAGTACGATAGACATATATTCTATATGTATAATACAAGTCCCTTTAATTAAGATATGGTGTAGGGATTGGGGTACATTACTCTATAGATTTACAGAATTGTATGTAAAAATGTGCACGTGTTAGGATATAAATGTGGTGTTTTGTAAACGTGTAGCTCTGTTAACTGACCGCGTTCGGGTCGTGGTGCAAAATATTTTGCATGGAAATAACATTCAGTTTTAATTAACGCAATTTGTAAATAGGTGATATGCAACCTTCGTTGTGTACACGGTATCGATGGTGGCAATGTCGTTAGTTGTAGTCTAACATATGGAATGGAAATAGTACAATTTTCAATTTTGGTCTAAAACAATTTATTTTACACTAGATATTGGTTCAAAATTCAAAAAACAATTATGCATGTACTACATGTAGTTCTCTTCTGAAATTTCTAACTGCCCTGTTGACATTTCCAGCAACAGGGTCGTGGCTGGTGTATCTCCGTTGCGGGGTCTCCACCTTGAAATTTCCAACTCCCCCCCCCCCCCACCCGTGAACCAAACCAGACCAAACTCCTCTCACAGATCGTGTTAAGAAAGTGACGTCGCGACGTGGTTCAAACCTGTTTTATTTTATTGAATATCGCTTTTGATCTCACAAATAATCTCGAATTTGAAATTAACCGACTTTCTCCATATAACTGGGAAATAGCAAGCCTCTGTTGTACACACAGCACATGCAATGACAATGTTACGATATATACATATTATATAACGTGACTTTATAATTCATACATTAATAAGTGTTTGTATAGTTACTAATACTTAATATTTTCAGAAATCATGTACAACTGCAAGAAGAAGAAAGAGAGACCTTTCACATGCCATGCAAGGTGCGTACTGTTTAAATACATGTTACACACTGTGTGTGTACGATTCATGTATCTCAATGAGGCTATTTTTCGTGGCCATATAGCGACGAGACGATCTTTGTCACGAAAACTAGCCGAGTCGCGATACACGAATCGTTAAAACACATTGTGTTTAGTGGCGACGCTATTGTGTAATCACCATGGTGAGGTTTATCCGGTGTCCCGCCTGGGTCACCGCGACACATCATGGATCGCCGGTATATCTGTTTTGCCATTTCCGATTTTTTTCAGAAACTCTTGCAAAATTGAAAAAGCATAATATGAGATCATCGGGGAAACCCTAAACTAACACGAACATAAAGAAACACGAAATACATCAAATTAGAGTTGGACAAGAGCGATAGCGGAAATGTGCACCGTTGTGATCCTAAAAAAACTGAAATAGGTCCCGCGAGCAACGTATGTTAAAATAAATGAAATGGATCCAGCGGGCAACGTATGTTAAAATAAATGAGGACTGATTCGCATAAATTGTCTGATATTGAAACCACAAAGCAGTAAATTATTGTCACTTGATTTAAAAACGTACACCGTTCTAGCTGCTAACAGCCATTGTTTTGATAATTATAAGTATTCCCAATTCGACGTTACAATAAACAACTCGAAATATTGCAAATAAGCCGATCCATAATCGTGTGTTTATTAAGGATTGCATGTTAACAGAGAATATTGTGGGCACATGTGGACATACAGGTTATTGTACATATCGAGAAAACTGCGCAGTCGGCCAGGAAAAACCGACTTTATTTTCTGGGGGAAAAACAAGGCGGGAAATCTGTTTTCCGAAACCCCATTCGTACGCAGCGACAATGTTCGGAAATTCATTCTCAATGACAATATATCAAAAACACAAACAATGCTTTGATGTACTATAAGCTTGCATATTCTATTACGTGTTCAAATATATAAAAATAAAAGTGACCTCCTGTCTCGACTGGTTAGGCTAGAATGAACTCTCACCAAATTATAATCCTCCGACAACAACTATCTAATAACAACTTCTCATTGGTCGACATGGCAATTATCTCTCCACCCCAATTTACGTTAACTCACGTACTGTGAATACTATTTTTTCGTGCTAATCCAAGTAAACGCTCGAAAAATATTATCATTTATGACTGATAAATTGTTATTCACTTTCAGGCGAGCAACTGCTGATTACCTGTTTACGGATTAAGTGTTTCATGGAGGTCATATAGTAATTTGAGGCGATTTGTTTATGTTTACCATCGAGTTTTTGGGTTAACTTTGTTATCTAATTGGACGTTTTGTTTATGTTTACCGTCGAGTTTTTGGTTTAACTTTGGTATCTAATTGGACGTTTATGTCCAAAATAAAAATGGCACAAACCGTGCTGTGTCAGGCGTGACATTTCATATGCATGGAAATATTGATCACAGTTGAAGTGTGAGACACCCACAATCACGGCTTCAAATAGTGTCTGCCATTTTCAGAATGAGGTCCCCCAGAGGGTGAATTTATTGACGCTATCCCACACGGCGGTCTAGAATCACCAAATTCACCATCTGGTGATCTCATTCTGCTGAGGCCTCATCTCAAAGTAGCATTGTTTAGTAACTTCTTTTCAGTTTCGATATCGGCTAATTTGCAGAAGATAAATTGCATTGTCGAGGTGGCTAATGTGTGAACATCACCAACTTCAAATAGGGAACTTCAACTGATCTTATGTATCCCATAGCAGTTAAGGTCTGAGCAGAATGAGGTTCACAGCTGGTGAATTTGTGGCACTAGCCCACCGAGTGGATATATTCACTAATTCACCCTCTGTGGTGGTCATTCTGTACACGACAGATACACTATTTCCAGGCTTGCCCCAAACACCCATGTCGGAGCATCCGTGGCTGAAATAAACGCACACTGTATTTTTATTACAGGACTTGAAGATATTATGTCAGCTACGGTTGAAGATATGGGCATTATGCCAGCTACGAGTGAATACATATCGATCCTACCTCCCGTGAATGAAGAGTGGAAAGAGAACACCAGAGAGGTCGACGGGCTTGTTCTTCTGTCGAAGGAACAAACACCACACAAACCAGTGACATCATCGATAAAGGATGGTGTGCTGCTCGTCATGCTCATATGCGCAATTCTACCTTTCGTGGTGCTTGCTATCGGAATTGTTTGCCTTTATAAGAAGTTTGCCCGCCACCATGAGGTTAATGTTGCTCGTATTGAGATCATCCAACCACCATACCCGTTTGTTAGATGAATAGTGCAAATAAAAACTCTGTGATAAATTGTTATGTTATTCTTTTTTGTTTGTTTCCTATTTCATAATTTGCTTGAAAATGGCCACAATGTGTTACACCATGCAATTATAGTGCGTGTAATCGGAGCGTTGCACGGACATCGGTGTGGACACGGTGCTATCTGATTACTGCTTGGATTGTAAATAGGAAGGCCACCATAATCGCAGTGCACGGACGACGTGACAAGTACGCTGTTGTTGATCTTATAGGCAGCTGCTATACTTAAGCTTGTTCACGCCCCAGTTCTGGCAAATATTTAAATATATATTGTCGAAATAAATGTTGACCTCCCAAAACCATCGATCTCCATATATAGATCATTTGGAGCATATTATTAACGTTTGTTGTCGCTGCCGTCGACATGGTACAACATGACAAAATTATTTCACTTGTATTTGAAGGATAACACCATATAAATCAAAACAAAATAAAACCAACCCACTAATCTAGTTAATATTGCCTACCCCTTTTTAAAATGAAACCAGGGGACCGATCATCCCATACAGGGATGTGGCTAGAGGGTCTCCGCTGGGAGGGTGTTCACCTTGGGGAATTCCAACTGCAACCCCCCCCCCCTTGAGTCGGAATCACACCAACACAACTTTTTGCATAATTCCATTTGCACCCCCCCCCCTTGTACCTCATGCTCCGGCCTAATTTCCTATATATTCATAAGCCATGCTTTTTTCCCAGTATGAGAACATTAAGATATTTTAACCTGAAAAAAATGCCAAAAAAGTGATCTAATTCCAGACAAATGCACACAGCTACCGACAACAGACCAGGAAACACCGGGCCGACCATGGTTGTTTGGCCCGGTGTGAGAAAATTTGGAAAACTATATACAAGAAATTCGCAAATCCTAGCATCTAGACTGGCCTCAACTGAAGCTTTCCTAGTGTTGGAAATTTCAAACCTCATGCTCCCTTCAGGTTGGAAAATTCTTCAACTGATGACCAATTATGTCTACAAGTTTGAACAAATGTAGTAAAATATTGTTTTGCTAAACTAATTAGCGGTTTTTGTATTGGCCATGTGGATGGGCAATGACACACCGGGCCGACCATGGTTCGGCCCGGTGTGCGAAAATTTTGAAATCTGAACAAGAAAATCGCAAAATCCTAACATCTAGACTAACCTCAAGCCTTCCTACTGTTAGAAATTTCAAACCCTACACCCCAACT
Source organism: Siphonodentalium dalli (assembly GCA_032622095.1). Classification (NCBI taxonomy): domain Eukaryota; kingdom Metazoa; phylum Mollusca; class Scaphopoda; order Gadilida; family Siphonodentaliidae; genus Siphonodentalium; species Siphonodentalium dalli. The sequence goes on along the minus strand of CP136064.1, from coordinate 276,820,373 downwards.
TAGGTTGGAAAATTTCCAACTGATAACAATTCCAATGACAATGTTGACCAATTGTATGACAATATTGTTTTCTTAAATTAACTAGAAGTTTTTGACTGGCCACGGGGGAGGGACCAGGACACAAGCTTTCCAAGTGTTGGAAATTTCCAACCTGTCACCCCCCTAAGGTTGGAAAATTTCCAACTGATGTCCATTTCTGTCAAAAATTTTGACCAAAAATAGGAACATATGCAAATATTGGTCGAAAAACAATAAATTCCCCCCAATAAATTGTTTTATAATCGAACTACAAAAACATTTTGAACCTATTGTTGGTGTGAAATTTCGTTGTGGCAGGTATGAAATTTCCAACTATTGAAAATATAGCTCTCTGCTGGGGGGGTGAGACACCCCACACCCCCCTCTAGTCACATCCCTGATCCCATATATCCAGCAATGACAGGAACAATTTATAGAACTCTAAATTATTAATGAATAGTTTTCATTGTCGCAAGTTTGTGATCATGATAAAAATTATTGATAGACAATATTTTTAATTTTTTGAGCAAATATGAACCAGAGTGTTGCCTTGATGCATATATTAGTTTAACAGAATCTATAATTTGAAGGGGAAAATGATACTTAATTAAAATGTTAATTGAGAAGAGCCAAATTGGTAACCCATGTGGTAGAGCAATTCCGGGGGAGCTGTTGAATCGTGGATGGGCTTAATAAGTTGCAATAAATTGTGCCCTAACCGCTTTTGCACATTATAGATCGCATATAAATTTCAAGTCAAGCTGGAGCAATTTCTCTATTCAATAAACATGACTGTAAACAGACTTCGAAAAGCAAATTTGACTACGGCGAGTAAGCACGTTTATTAAATATAATCAGCCAATCGTATTTAGTTGTTGCCCTTTATCGGGAAAGCGTAGTATTTGTCGATTTATGGGCTACTAAGTGGTTTCTTTCTGGTTGGTGACAGGAAATTCGCACGACAGTAAATATATTGTGATTGCAATTTGCCGCACACTAGCATCTAACATTTAATTTTCTGATTGTGTGCGGATGTGCTAAAATGAATACTCAACACATTCCCATCGTTGATTGTACCATAATGGTCTCCATATTTGGAGGAATAAAACATCTCTCTTACTCTGCGCGCGTTGAACTGTTCAACTCTTCGTCGGTCATCCACCAAGACCATTGTATAGCGAACGTATTCACCGACAGACTTTGCCGAAATTATTACGCATTAGTAATGAAATTGATGAAATTTTAATGGTGGTATACTATCAGGACACTATTGGCAACAGTCATGCACAATTTCCGGTGTCGGATATGCACACTAAAAACAAAAGTAAAAGTATTTCGTACCCCATTTGGGAGGCATTTGGTACTCCCATGGAATGCATCTATGAGCCATCGCCCCCGGTGGGGGGGGGGGCAAAATCTAGGGGTAGAATGTCTCCAACCATAGGGGGTATTTTAACACTTTTGAGTGGTATCTCAGCCCTTTTGGGTAGTCAAGTTAAACATCATAAGGGGTATATAACATCTCAGAGGGGTAACAGTAAATCTGCCAGCGGGCTCCACTGCAGTTGTAGAGGATATGGTGACCACCTGGTGTAATTCAATCATTTGATTAGTTAAGTCCACCGGGGGGGGTATTTTTATATCCATGTTCTTAGGAAATGGAAATAGAAAAATACCCGTTGACAAGAAATCCCCAGCCGGGTATTATAAACCCAGGGATGGCTAAATACTAATACCGCACCTAACAGGCTAACCCAGGCAGCAAGAGCCGCAAGTTATAACGAAGACCCCCTTAAAAACAATAGAACCAACCCCCGAACCAAATCTTGAGTGGGTTGGGCCGTGTCCCAGTACAGGATGAGAGCCCGATGAAAAACCAGCTGCAAGCTCCCAAGAAAGGGCCCGACACCAACTACTTGGAGACACGCCATTGTCGATAAGGAGGAGGTATCATTGACCAATCGTCTGACCGGGAAGGGAATGGGTATTACACAGACATACGTTGCAAGGCTCAGGCCGTATGAAGAACAGGGATCAGTTTTGGAGTTTCACAGCAGAAAACTTAGTTTGAAGCCTGGAGTTCGAGATATGACCGACTAAGATGCAATAAGCCATGTCATTTTTCCCCGATGACGTTCCCAAATGTGGAAATGCCCACCAACACAGTTAAACCCAACTGACCAATCACAGGCTACTGAATCCATGACAGAAAGGCAGCCAGGAACCTCAATTCCAATGTCGTTAAGGTGGAAATCCACAAAAAAAATTGGACTAACGATGCCTCAGGATTGTGGCACAAGCCCAAAACCAGCAGAAACCGACGGCAGGTATGTAATGAAAAGCAGACCAAGGGCCACCGCGCCCCAGCTGTTCGAGCTCTGCTGACTGGTCCCCGACGAGTCGATGGCGCAAGCTATCCCTTCTGGTAAGGATGGGGTGCCCCTCCAATGGGACCCTGTTCCGGAGACAACCATCGCCCGAAGTGCGAATCGAGAGGGCGGATCATATGATCTGGCATCCGACACCCAATGCTAATGAATCTCGCACGAGGAGAAGCATCTGGCAATAATTTTCATCCGGCTTTATGAAGTGTGCACCCACAGGTGCAACATTATCCTGCATTGGCAATCGCTGAGGTCAGCAAAGGACCTGGCTTAGTATGTTAAATGAGCACTAGGCGAATCGAGCACTATCAGGGAAAACAACACCATTATGTACCGACAACCGAGCCCATAAGAAGACTGACGAATTAGAAGCAAAGGCCGATATCACAGAAGCCATTTCGTTCTTCTTTTCCACGCTGCTAATACGCCGTGTTGCCCATTAAGCCCGAGTGGGGTGCTGAACTAGACCTCATGTCAACAGTGTTCTGAAATTGAGCATATGTCGCACCATGGATAATGGACTCATCTATGTATGACTGGACAACAAAAGTGAAATCTATGTTGAGTTAGCACTGAAAGCAACCTGAAGACAAAATATATGTAATTCGTATCCATTACGGAAACACAGCGAGGTCGGAGATAAAGCATGTATGCTTGTTTATCTCTGATTCTTGCGTCCCAAATCGAGATGTAAATATTGACCCTATCGAGCACCCGAACCAGTCCAGAACACGTCTTAAAAGTCAGGAAAATGAAAGGGCGAGAGTCATATACTAATCTAGTGATATGAATGACTATAGACATTCCCCAGCAAAGCCCGTGACCATGAAAGAGCTGGATGGAACATGGAAAGAAGCAACAACTTATAAAGCAAGAAGTTGAACACATCCCAACCCGAGAACAGTAAAATGGTGGAATACCTCTCAGGATGGTCGAACCCAGGTCGCTAAGTGTGCAGTCCGATGGCATAACCACCCAGCTCTGACGACGTTAGGCAGAGTACAAATTGACCGACATCACAGGGCAAGTTGCTACCCAAATGCTAACAAAAGCCATGCAACTTGGATCCTATTTCCTCATTTGACTGTCCCAGGGTATGCCAACAGTCGTCCCGTAGTATCCGACTTGGAGTCCCTGTCGATAGTCCAGAAAGCCCACCAAATGCGGCCAATGGGTTTGGTGGGACTATCACCCCGAGTGCTAATTACGCCAATGAAGGGAACACTATACATCGACAAGTGACAGTGTCCTGGTCGTAAAGGTTTCTATATCTTCCTTGGAACCCTCGAAACAAGGGAAAGCACTCTGATGTTCTGTTAAATGGTAAATGATTGTAGAACAATGCTATCAAATCATGTCAATCGAGGTTATTTGCTAATCAAAATTCGTCATTAATTTTCTCCCCGCGCTTGGCTGCATCATAGAACACTGAACAACTAACTGAGCTCCCTCGTAAGCGCATGTAAAGGTGACCCGAAAGGAATGTCGAAAGCCCTTTCACCTCGTGCTGGAGCGACTGCTCGATCTGATCATGATCTCCATCCGTCGATGTATCACCAAATCTATCATGAGTGGCTCGGCTGCAGTCCAAGCTGGGTAAAGCATAATTGGTTCTCCAATTTTGTCCACCAGGCAGAACCATTGGGTATTCGGTAAGACAGATTTGTCCCCTTTATTCCCGTTCATTCGTTTCATTCCCAGTAATCTGTATTGGCAGTTGGTACATGGTAACATTATACATGTTGCGAAGACCATGATTATCATGAAGATGGAAAAGACAGTGAGATTTTACATAATTTAAATTTGAAACAGTTTTCTTTAAACTGTTAGTTTTATAAGCAAATATCGCCAATAGCCAATGTGACTACAATATTTACATCAAAATATGTTTCAATGCTTTTATAATTTTAATTGAACTCGTTTGTGGTATTCGTAGTTAGTGTATTGAGAAATATTAACGTAACATAACAGTAACAGTTGGTCTTTAGGTAACAATGGTTTCAACATGAAACATTGTTTTGCAAATGACAATACTCTTTTATCTTTACGATGTACCTAGCTTGAAGAACGAGCTTGCATGCCTTTGATATGAGACAGGCGGAATGCATTACAAATAATATCGGTTATTGCACTTGAGCATGAAAATAAGACTTGACGATTAGTACTATATAATATGATTTATACATAAGAGGGTGATATCACATAATAGATTGTCAGTTACACAACATTTTGTATCATTCTATTAACAGAAATGAACTTGTACCCAGAGTGCAGTAGATGAGACCGCACAAACCGAGTTGGATATGTGGACAAGTGTATCCAAGCAATTGGCCTCACGACCGTCATAATGTAATGCTATTGACAATTGACTCTGGAGTTTATGTTGTATAAACATGCAAACACACATCCCTCTGTATCAAACCCATTTCCTTCTGTATCAAACACACACCCCTCTGTATCAAACACATGTCCATCTGTATCAAACACATATCCCTCTGTACCAAATACATATCCCTCTGTACCAAACACATATCCATCTGTATCAAACACATACCAATCTGCACCAAACACATATCCCTCTGTATCAAACACATACCCCTCTGCATCAAAACACATATCCATCTGTATCAAACACATACCCCTTTGCATCAAACATTGAAAGTTTGTTAGGAAAATTGGTCAGCATGTGAATGTTCCCGCAGTTTCTGAGAGAATATGAATACAATCTTTGAGAAATTAAAATTGATGTGTCAAGATACATGTTCATTAGACAATAACCAGGCTTGTGTTGGGCTCATTTACCCATACTAGATACAAGAAAACCATAGTCAGAAACGCTCAAGATCATATATTATATACCCTGTAGTGTAATTATAGAATCTTTTTCATTTCTGTTATTTGTAATTGGCATAGCTTATCACAAAACCAAAATCAACATTAATGACATAATGTAAACGCCAATAAACGAAATTGCAATTCTCAATTACACCTTCTACCGGGCTCGGCCTCGGGGTCGCACTACATCTCGGCATCGGGGTAGCCATACAACTTTTAATGTGTCCTAATAATTAACATTCCTTAAATATAACCCCCATGTAGGATGTTTCTTACACGAGACGATCTACTAAGGATCTATACCATACATACAAACTTCATCACTCTTAATAACATCCAACATCAGATAAAATTACTTGCAAAAAAACTTCAACAACCTATAACTCGAATAGTCACTCCCCTTTTACCAAATAATTTCATTAAATTGATTAAAAACTGTCGAGGAGGACAAGACTTTTATGAAATTTTAATCGACATTCCAACTTCTACTGTAGCACACAAAAAATGGCAAGTGTTATTTCCCGACAACATAATTAATTGGTGCAAACTGGATAAACTTCCCTTTCTCACGACACCGGACACAAAGCTGCAATGGCTACAATTCCGAATAAATTCACGAATATTATCAACCAACAAGTTTCTCAAAATGTCCAATTTACGACAAGATGATAAATGCGACAGATGTAAAAGCGAGACAGAAGACATCTCCCACATATTTTGGAACTGTGTTCACGTTCAGAAATTCATTAAGGAACTCAGCGATTGGGGTAAAATTAACAGCATTGATATCTTTCCCCAACAAACGACAATGATTCTCGGCTCTTCGCCAACGGATCCTACCTTTACAACTAACATGCTATGGCTCCTAATTAAAAAATACATATATAGGACTAAATTCAAGCCAATTAACTTATCGCTAAATGTTTTCCTCAAAAGTTGAATTATAGATACCAATGTGAGAAGTATACCGCACGATGCCAATCGAAACAAGAAGAATTTAAGAAAAACTGGTTCCTTTTAGAAAAGGCTTTACATGTGTACCCACAAGTCAACAATAATCAACTTGAGTGTCCTGGAAATGATCTCTTCAACAACTCGAAAACTCACTTAGTTATTCTAACCGGAAATACGATATCACCGCCAATATCACAATGCAGTCTATGGTTAGATGTCGTACCGATACGCCGTACACAGGAAGAAAGTTGAAATATTTAAAATCTGAATTAATATATTAATTTGAACATATATTCCATTAATTCAAATTTACATGTCAGTCACTGGGAGTGCATGTGGTGTACGAAAGACGTATACATGAAGCGAGCGAGATGTGAGCGAATTGGAAGAATGTCATTTGATATATAATAATATGTACCTCTGTTTATGTTTACATTCCTTCATTGATGTATGTTTATTCCAATAAAAAAATAATATATATATATATATATAACCCCCATGCGCTATGGCAGCGCCCAGGCGAAACGAGAATTTGTACATTAGTATACACGCGGTGCGCGTAATAACTTATAAGGGTTGCAGGTAGTTTGTAAAAAAAAATACACGCCACAGTTTCTCACGGATTAAGATCATTGCCATCTTTTTAGTTCAGAATTGGTAGAAATTCCCCAACCTATTAATCGCGTAACAGGCCATGATCTGTAATGATAACCTGTATGTATCGCAGACCTACAAGCTGATTAACCGTGATGCTCTAACTATGTTATAAAACAAACTGGTATCCTTCCGCATGGTTACAGTGTGCGAAATGGCGCCTTGTTCCTGACATAAAAGTGATATACATGTATATTAAAAACAAATAGCTATTATAAATATACAGAGAATTTATAAAAATAACACAATTTTTCATTTTCAATGGAAAATGGTTCGTTTTGAGTGATTCTGTTGTAATCTGTACTTATTTCGAGATGGACGATAACCATGCATCTAATATGATCATACGCAAGCGTAATTAACGAACCAAAGCTAAATCAACCAAATAGGGGTTTCTGCATGTAGCGTTTAAAACATCTTGTCAAAATAAATTTATAGAATCTCACCAAATAAGATTCACATGCATAAGGATTATGGTTGGTGGGGTAATTATAAATCTAATATATATTTTGGGACTTCTGTCTGTTTGTTTGTTGTTTGTCTGTTAGCTACGGCCGGGAAAACTGCCGGGCGGATTTAGCCCGAACTTGTTATCTAAGGGTGATTTTTTTCAGGGAGTGTTTTGGGTGGGTCAAATCGTGACACCGACCTGACCTTGACCTTCAAAATGGTCAATTCAAGGTCAAATCGGGTAAAACGGGACGGATTTCGACGAAATTTGATACCTACATATACTTTTGTTCGGGGAGTCTTTTGGAAGGGTAAAATCTTTACCCCGACCTGACCTTGACCTTCAAAAAGGTCAATGCAAGGTCAAATCGGGTAAAACGGACGGATTTCGACGAAATTTGATACCCATGGGTACTTTTGTCCGGGGAGTGTTTTGGACGGGTCAAATCGTGACCCCGACCTGACCTTGACCTTAACAATTGTCAATTCAAGGTAAAATCGCGAATTTTGACGGGATTTCGACAACATTTGATAAATAGGGTTACTTTTGTCCGAGGGGTGTTTTGGACGGGTCAAATCGTTACCCCAACCTGACCGTGACCTTCAAAATGGTCAATTCAAGGTAAAATCGGGTCAAACCTGACGGATTTCTACGGGTACTTTTGTCGGGAACTCTCCGCTTCAGATACTCAGGATGTTCATTTAATTCATATATAACATGTTATGTCGATTTCAACGATAGTCGACAAACAAAGTCATCGTGTAACTTTTACCATTGACCGAATTCGCGTGGAACTGAATGTATCTTTTTCTTTGTTCATAATTATGTGTTTTCATTATATTCAAGAAAATAGGATATATATGGATTTATATATAGATGCATGTAAGTATGCAGACTTATGATACAAATCAAATCCATATTAAATATTATCTCATTTCCTTTTGCACGGTATAGTCACTACATAACCATGCAGTATTGATCAACTGTTGTGCATCAGTTGGAAAATAAAGCTTTGAGATACACGTAGATCGTGTTGAGTTGTGGTGATTTTAGTTTACTTAAACAAATATTTAAACTTCCTAGGGTCCGATGATTTGATCCAGTATATAGAGTGCCGGAGTAGACCCGTTGGAAATTCATTATGGACCTACTTTCCCTTAGAAATAAAACAAATAAATTATGTTATGACGTTTATATAAATAGGAGAATGTTGCACGTCGACTGATTTGGGTTGACCTCTTGACAGCCGATTACGACATTAATGCTTTAAGCCCACCGATCTACTGGGCGACGTTCGCGCTCCCGAAATTCAAACAACAGCGTCGTATTAGATAATAATTGGTATATAGTCTATATACGACCCAAAGCGTCCGGCTTTGGTTCGTTATTAAGCATTATGTAAGAAAAAAGAGGGAATGAGCAATTTGCTTTCACTTGGTGATCACCTCTAAGTCACAAGTGACTTGTCAAATTGCAATGCAATTGTCGGCCTGACCGCTATCATCACGAACGCAGAGTGTGAGGAAATATATTTTTTTTAAATTAAGACTTCTCGGTTACAATTAATTCTGCATTATTCTGAAAACGGAACTCATTATATTCATTTGAACATTGGCTAGATCAAACCGGAATGCATTGTAACTGACATAACTCTTAAATACAAAAATGTTTAATTTAATATGGAAATATACGTGTTGGCGGTGGTCAGATTAGGGTATCGAGGTGACTGAAGAACGCTGCTTGCAGTTTGGTGTCTTGTACTTTAATCAATTTGCTTGGCTGAAATGCCATACCACTGACCATTTAATCAATAAATACTAATGTGATTACATACACATAACCACTAACCCGTTTTATACTGAATGGATTACCCCATATAGTTATAAAAGTATACATTAAAATAATATATTCATTTTGGGAGGTGTTATGGTGATAAAAACTGACGACAGATAATACAAGTGGAGAAGGAGCCCTGTTTATAGAGGTAACTGTTTTAGATAAGGCCACAGGTCGTATGATGCACTTATTATATATTAAATAGTAAGTTCAACTGATGACCTATGACCTTATCTGAAAAGGACCTATAATATGGCCAATAATTTTAAGGCCAATAATTTGATCATCTCCACCTTCCATGGTACCTTCTATAAACAACGGACAATATTCGTTTGATAGTTTGACATTTGTTTACATAACACATCGTACGAAATTGGTAAAAACATAATATTTACGCGATATTTAAGAATTGTATAAAAACAACATATTTCTACATTTCAATACTCTTTATGTTGATGGCGGTTTAACCCTTTAGCGTTCAGAGAGCCCCAGAGCGCCCGGCCGTGTAACGTCCAGAAAGCCCCAGAGCGCCCGGAGTTTTTGGATTTTTTCGGTCATAGTTTACAACAAAAATATTGCATTATAACACAACAAAATGATCATATTTTTAATATTTAAGTTTTTGTTGGGTTTTGTGGTAGATTTTGTACAATTTAATCGACATTTCATAATAAAATCGTAATAAAACGAAAACTGCGTCGTCGCGGTGCTATTTTTCAAGTCGACTAAATCAATGTACTCGCAATTGTGATTTGTGTACAGCCATCTAATATAGTTTTATTCTACAGATTTTTATTTACAAACTTTATTTTTATTTCTAATAGAATATTTATTTGACTTCTTTATGTTTTTGAGCTATTAATAATATGCAACTGAATTAAAAGACCAATATCATGATTTGACCAGCGAAGCAAATACAGTTCCGAGTCAACTCCAAGACACCTGCGCTGTTGCAGTGTTGGTGTTACTAAGGACGCCGTGTTGTTCTAACTCTTTTGGCCCTAGAAATGTTCTCAAATAAAACTGTCATTTGATTTGATTTTTTCCCTCATTCATCACAAGAACATATGAATAATATTTTATTTTAATACACTGAGTGAGCAATTTTGAGAATTCAATAAAGTTTTGATCGGAAAGTTCGACAACATTTTCGATTTTCTCTTCAGTTACACGTCCCAACGTCACGCCAATTCAGCTCAATATTGTGGGCACGGGGATTGCCTGGATTAGTACCCAAATAAATTATGTTGTTAAAGCGCATTGACAAATACATAATCTTGAGTACATTCTCCACACTATAATCGAAAAATACAAAGGAATGGACACATGATTCAATCCAAATGGTTTATATAAAAAACACTCCCGCCAAGAAATCACCACTGATGACGTGCGCAAAATGTACATACAGTAAACACGTGTTGTTGGAAATTCGGGCGCACAATGGGGACTGTAATTTATCATGGCTATAACTATTACCCAATTCGGTAATTCATAAATGACATTCATTGCAAATTCAAACAGAATATATCTTAGATTTAGTATTAGTATCAATTGACCATTTATCAAGTGTTGCCATTGAACTTATTGATTAGCTGATGACGATGAAAAAATCTAGGAACCTTGTCGACGTCATAGCAGCAATGATAAAATACTGTAGCACAAATTTATGTGCATCGGCCGTTTTGTTCTGTCGTTTGATTAATACAATTATTATTCTGCGCGCATTGACAATTACATAATCTTGAGTATATTCTCCACAATGTAATCTAAAAATACAAAGGAATGGACACACGATTCAATCCAAATGGTTTATTTAAAAAACACTCCCGCCAAGAAACGCCCACTGATAACGAGTGCACAAATTTGTACCTGCGAACACGTGGTGTTGGCATGTGGGGCGCACAATGGGGACTGTCATTTATCATGGCTATAACTATTAGCCATTCGGTAATAAATAAATGACATTCATTGCAAATTCAAACATAATATATCTTAGATTTAGTGTTAGTATCAATTGACCATTTATCGAGTGTTGCCATTGAACTTATTGATCAGCTGATGACGATGAAAACATCTCGGAACCTTGCCGACGTCAGCGCAACAATGATAAAACACTGTATAGCACAAATGTGCATCGATCGGCTGTTTTGTTCTCTCGTTTGATTAATAAAAGTATTATTCTCCGCGCATTAACACTGCCAAATACTCAAGTAAATTGGCCATATCATGATGTGAAAAATCAAAGAAATGACATTGTATAACATTATTTTCTGTTATTTGAACACAAGAGTTCACGAGACAAACGCGGCTATTTTAAAATTGAAAGTGCGCAAATCAATTCCGAATAGTGCCGCATTTACCGCGAATTACTTATCGGCACTGTCTTGTCATTTTATATTGAATATGATTGCTCAAAATTTCACTATGAGAAAGCACTTTTCTCGATCGTAAGATACAATGTAGGCACGAAAGAATTGTTTAATGTATTAATTGCACAAGATATGTGCGGTGCGAATGCATTGACTGCAATGTCAAAAACCGTTTCACCAAATTGAAGTAAACAAAAAACACGTGCGTTGTAATCGATGGCACAATGTTGACTAGTTTGGACTAATAATGCAGTCAATTGTAACTGAATTTACACGTAACTATCCAAGAGTTGATAGGCCACTTGGTGATTTATTTTATGTTTCATTTCACCACGTAGCCATTGCTTAAAACATTAATAAATCACCCAATTTCGTGATATGGTTTTCCGACAGAGAAATTGAAACTGAAAGTCACATTGATCTGTTGATAAAACAAAACGTACCTTCTGTTTGTTTATTACATTTATTGTTATAAAATATAAATATAAAACCTACTAAATATTCACCATACTGTCATGCTTGGGGAGGGGGATTCACAACTCTGAATATTTGTTACTCCCAGTCCCCATCCATACAGATGAACATAATTTCATAAATCAAGAGCCACATATCATTTAGTAATAATACATGTTTTTCCCCAAAAACTTTGACGTCATCAGAATTGAATTTCTAAATAAGTTTTGGTAGCACACAAAGATAAACAACTGCATGTTCACAAGATTGGCAACATAAGATAATATACAAAAAAACATATATTTCTTTAGAGAGTTGGATGCGGTTTCCTGCTTGCAGTGAAGAATTAATCTCAAGAAAAGAAATTAAAACAATATTAAACGCAAACGAAGCGGAAGTACTATTCAACATCTATAATTCATGCACGTACAGAACGGCACACGATCAGTACTCCATATGTATTGTTATGGGTATTGTATTGCTGTGTTACTTTAAAAACAAATGTTGAAACCTCTTATTCGTTCAAGTCCGGTGGGCGTCTGTAAAGAGTTCAACATATTAATACAAATAATTTATGGGTAATAATGCTATACTCATGCGAAATTAGAATATCTACTATATTCTTTCAGTTGTTGTTCAACTTTCTGGGGAAGTGTCAGTTAGAATTTAGAATCTATGCATTATATCTTTCAGATGGCATTATATGTTTAAATATGCCAAAACAAGTCGCAATACTGAAATAGGTTCTTACAACATAAGAGCAAAACAGATAACCTCTTACATATTTTTGATCAGCTAATTTCATTACCAACCTGGCATCTCATACCAGAAAATATAATTTAAAAAAGCAAATGGCAGCAGACTTGTGCTTTAACTAGGGATGATGCCTTGCATTCAATGGTTGTGTTGCTTAAACAGTGAGTTGTTTCGAAAACAAATATAAATCCCTCTCCCCATCTCGGATTGCTAACCTAGTGTTGGCTCTATTAGTATTCACTTCTAATGACCGGCTTACACATGCTCAATTTCCAATTAATTATTTAGTTGTAATATCGAGTTGATGTCAACACATTGTTCAATTATATGCTTATGCGCTTGTGAAATTTAAAATAAATCGGAGTGCCATAAACAGAAAGAATATTAATATATTGACATATTTTGTTCTTATACCAATAATAAATATCGCGTACATATAGTATGTTATTGTCAAGTTCGTACGTTGTGTTATGCAAATAAAAGCTATGCTATGCAACAATTTTGGCTTTTGTGTACATAACAAAGCTTTCGAACTTGACAAAAACATACTATTTACGCGGCATTTGGGATTGGTATAAGATCAAAATAAATATGCCTATTGTTTAATAGTCTTTCCGTTTGTGGCGGTTTCAATGGATGTGACTCTTTTCACAACATTACCCACCGCGAAGGTCGTTCGTGCATTTAATTGATGCATCGTCTTCGTTTGGGCCTAAATGTTCACATAAGTTCATACATGTATTCGTCTTATTTGATTATGAAATAAGCCAAGCCCATAGTGGTCTTAAACCCGTTATTCTGTTGGATGGCGCGGACCACAGTGAAAACACTATGTCACATAGAAAGAGCGTACATTCTACTATGTAAATAGGTTCATATTGAACCTAAATATTCACATTTATTTTATTCTGAAATAGGCCCACAGTGAGCTTATTTTAATTTGTATATTTTTTATTTATTTAATTAATTGTTTTTAAATACACATTTTGAATACATAACACCACTATAACCTCCCCAGAGTCACCACACCAAATTTGGTTTAAATCGGTCTAGGGGTCTGGGAGAAAAATCCGAAAAGACATACAAACAGACGGACAGATCCTCTTCTTTTATATATATATATAAACTCGACAAAAACATACGTTGGCTGACACAAGGCACCATCGATATCGACGACTCGACATATTCATGCCATCAGTCTGGTTGCTTGGTGACCATTAGAGTACTACTGACACAAGGCACCATCGATGTCGACGACTCGACATATTCATGCCATCAGTCTGGTTGCTTGGTGACCATTAGAGTACTACTGACACAAGGCACCATCGATGTCGACGACTCGACATATTCATGCCATCAGTCTGGTTGCTTGCTGACCATTAACCCTTTACCCAACAAAACGGCCAAAACCGGCCAAATAAAGCTTCAACAGCCTAAAATATATTCGGTCTGTCTCAATAGAACCATACAAATATGGATATCATTGGAACCGGCTCATTGACCACATTGTGATGGTTACAGTTATGCCCTGTGCCAATGCATTCTCTTATATATGCGAGTCGACCATAGGTCGCCTCGCATATATAAGAGAATGCATTGGCCTAAAAAAAAGTGTTTTTAATGTGTTAAGCCAATGCATTCTCTTATATATGCGAGGCGACCTATGGTCGACTCGCATATATAAGAGAATGCATTGGCACAGGGCCGTTCTGTTGGATAAAGGGTTAGAGTACTACTGACACAGTGAGCATCTTTTGTAGAACTCACATGGTACACAAGAGATGATCTAACACTCGTTTCTAACAAATATAGTGTCGAAACATAGAATATTCAAAATATCCAAAAAAGGACGTACAATTGTCTTCCTTTGGCCAATATTTCAAGAGTTGGAATTTTCATGAGTACAGATTATTAGTTAGAAATAATGGCAAAGTATTGGATTAGATACACTATGTTTGTGTTTTTAAATTTCCGATAATTCTTTTCTTGTTGAAACTTCTAAATTGTCTTGTTGACTTTGTGCAAGTTGGTCGTTATTTTGTTACAGTACCATCCCAGTGTGATTCCAATATCATCGTGCAAGTGTTGTATTAATTGTAGTAAAATTATAAAGAGCAAATTTAACGAACTAACGGACAAATAACAAACACACGATATATCTAACGTCTTCCCATAACATAATAAATGCCAGACTCAGGGTAGGTGGGTTTGAGGAAGGCGGGTGGATACCCACACAAGGTCAGCCCAACAAATCACCTGTCGTACATGTATTTAATCTCCAACAGTACATGGACGTTGTATTTATTCTGATATCGTGATTTTTCCAACCGGTGTTTAGTGTGTTTGTTATTTCTGTGACAAGCAACCCCAACGGAGACCCCACCAGTCACGCCCCTGTACGGAGTGATGTAATGTCAATCGATTACGTCGATAGTATGCACTCCTGTTACAAATGATCAAATGACCCATGATTCCCGTATTTGGAAATAGAGGTTAATCTTTGGAGTGACAGTTGTATTGTTATAGCCTCTGCATGGTCTTCGTCCTTATGTTGTGAACTCAAACTCTGGGATTAAGTGTCAACTGAGTGATATTTGACGGGGAACCAATCAATGATCATGTGACTTGAGTTATACATGAATTAGGTCGATCAAACATAACCGGTCGACAGACATTCCGTTGTCCCACTGTCAGAAGACCAACCCGCGCTGTCCGTCTGTGATCGTTACCATGGTCGTGCGAAGTAAGTATACTAATATACTGTTTATACTATTGTATGTGAACAATTCAAACGCTGTGGTGATTTTGGCAAAACCGTAGCCGCCCGAGAGCTTTTAAGTACTTTGCTAACCCAAGTTCCCCCAAATTTAATGGAGTCCAAAATAAAGGTTTATGTTCACTTTTTTTAGTAATCACAGTAATCAAACCCATGGATGCAACATTTGAAGAGTATATATAGTTCATGGTAGATTATGTTAGAAATTCAAAATGTGATATTTATTGAAGTTTTTAAATTATATTTTTTCGAACCCAAATTCAACAAACACAAAGATCATATCTAAGAAAAAGATATGGGTATGTGTACTGAACACTGGGAAGAATGATGAACAATAAAGATATACACACATTTCTTCAGTTTTATTAAGACTTTTGGCTTGGAAGCAGTTGTTTACAAATGGTAGATTTCATTGCTCAGAAAAGCTATTTGGGAACTGAATTTGATGGGTCAAATTAAGATTTAACCAAACCAGTCCAATATGGCCTCCAGGGATATGTTAATAAAATTGGTAGACAAGTATAAAATAATGTCACAAAATTCAAAGAAAACAACAATCAATGTATCATATGTAGATTACAATACTATACTGGTGGTAGATTAAAAAATATATAGCACATACTTACCAACCACACTCATGACTTTCTGCACACCTACAGACAAAACAGTCAGCTAATGTCCTTAAAAGAAAGTACAATATGATTCAGGAGAACTCCATAAGAAACGCTTTGTTGAGAAATCCACATTTTATATTAACAAAACATATTTAATTTAAATGTTCCAAAGCCGGGGTATGTGTTGTTGCTCACCAGAAAGCAAACAGTTGGATTTGACTGTGACTGTAATTGTGCAAGGTCAGATTCCCTCAGCAAGCCAGCTTATATTTTAACATGGTAGCCTGGTCCAAATCCCAATCATGAGTAATCAAGAGATTACTCAATGAATTCCCACCAGCAAGTTTGCAATGGATACAGTCATTGCCAAATACTGCTGTGTGACATCTGGTTGTGTAATTTCAAAATTTGATCACTCGCTTCAAAACATGAGAATTAAATCATGTTATGTGCTGTAATATATGGATTTCTCAAATTAAATTGGCATTGAAAAAGATTTCTTAATATACTATTAGATATACAGATGAATTATATATATATATATATATATATATATATATGTATGTGTATATGTATGTGTATGCATGTGTGTATACAATCTGTATATATATATATATATGTATAGCTATGTGTATGTATATGTATGTATATATATATATATATATATGTATATATATATATATAATATGAGACATATCCATAAATTGGAAATTGCATAATTATGAATCGTATGTATACGTGCTCTGTATAGTCATTATATTATGGTGAATGTGTTACGGAGGTATGATATGATAATTGTTAACGTATAAATTGTTTGTATAAATTGCTTGTTTGTATATATGTATATATTTTTGGCTATTTTCCAACTTAAATGTTGGCTTTGCAAATAAACAATCAATCATTAAAATTCAACAAAGCGTTCTTGACAGAGAACTCCCCAACCAGGATTCAGTTTTGTATGTGGAAATTTCTCAACAACAGACCCTGTAAGTGTGCACAAAGTCAGAATTCAGTTCGGAAGCAAGTAGTAACTATTTCCAATTTCTGCCACAGGTAAAGAGTTATTTACTACATATAATATAAGTATAGTTGTTTTTAGCTTCTCATGTGAAGTTTGTGCCATTTTTTCTCGATTCAAAAAATTACCCAAATTTGAACCGGAGTCCTTATTGGAGTGCTTTTGTTAAGCCTTAATGTTCACTCAAGCCAGCTGGGATTATGTTCAGCAGGTGCTGTCCCATGGTAATATTATATACTATTCCGGCTGATTGGTGACCTAGTTTCTGGGCTATGGGGTACCACCAGATTGGGAATTACACAGTTCTTTTGTCAAGAGATTCACAACACACCACTGTCCACAGCTATTAACATTTAACTGTCACCTCACTACAAGTGATGTCAGACAAGTTTATAAATTATTTGTAAACAATTGGTTCTTAGTAATTTTATCAAAGAATGCTTGATAAATATAAATATAATTGTGTTGTTCATCATTCTTCAGTGTCCAGTACACATTGCCATATTTGTTTCTTTGATGTGGACTTTGTGTTTATTGATTTTGTGTTCGAAAAAATAGATTTTAAAAACCTCTATAATTTTCACATTTAGTATTTATAACATATTCCATCATGAATTATACTCTTAAAATATTGCATTCATGGGGTTGGTTACTGTGATTACTAACAAAAGTGAAAATAAACCTTTATTTTGACTCCATCAAGTTTGGGGGAAATTGGGTTAGCAAAGTCCTTAAGGGAGAGGTCAACTGACCATTTGTTTAAATGGGGATCTCCATGCAAATTTGCGGAGCAAAAGTTAGAGTTGCGCATACTTCGGAGTGTGACTTGATGCAGTATTGCAAATAACAGGTATTTGTCAGGCGGGTCAGCTTGGAGCCTGTTCCTTTAAAATGCTGGAGTATTTATTATTTTAATTTTATATTTATTTTTCAAATATAGGTCATGCGATTTAATTCCAGAAAATAATTATCAAATATGTATTTATTGCAAAATTTTATGATTTACCTAGCACGTCTGCCAGTTAAATGTTATGATTGTTCAATAACATTTCTGCTTTGGATTCCGGACAACTTTTGCATACATTACTTTTTCTCTGGAGATTAGCATGGAAATCCCCATTCAAAATTAGTCACATTACCTCCCCCTTAAGGATATCCTGAACGTGACAGTGTTTAAATTTCTTCCAATATCGCCGAAAATTAATAAAAATAATGAGCTCTAACTCACCACAAGGTTTGCAAACAATTTACCGTAAAATGTTAAATTACTGCATGTCTTTATTATAATAGATTACCGATAGGTCCTATGATATTCCAAAATATTGCGAGGGATCTCGCTTTTTCGTATAATATTTAGGTGTAAAAGGTTCGGTAGTGAATTTAAATTGTGACCCCAAAATTGCAGATCATTCCCTATTTATGTGTTATGCTACATGTATCTAACAAGATAAGTCGTCTTCATTTTGGCAGGTTCGAGGTTGTACCAGTTGCTGTTTCTACTACTAGTATGCTCGGTGAGTTTCTAACTACTTATGATTATACAACATTAACTGGAATTAATATTCATCAAAGGACTCAATGCCTTCGAAGTGGGTTCATTGGACACCAGACACGGCCCTACCCTTATTCCATTCGATAAACCCATTATATACATTGTGAAATTAAACGTTCGTTTAATAACATGGAATTATGTCAGGTGACCTTTGACTTCCGGTTTGTCGCATATTTACGTTCCGTACGCTACTTTTGAAACTACTCTGGCTTCCTATATTTTTCCAAACAAACTATAAGAATGAAGAGTTTAAAAAGTTATGTCATTAAATAAACGCCATTAAATACGCCAAGAGTCTTTCTTTATCTGGGACTATTTCTTCACGAGGGCAAACAACGCATAGTTACGCCATCTCATGCCTTATATAGAAGCCGATGTTAGTTTCGCTCGCGTCCCATTTGTTGATATAAGAATGCTTTGTCGAGGTTTTGGACAATGTAATAAATAGAATCTGCAACGAATCCCCATTTTATAGCGGAATTTACAAAACTCGTTCAGTGAATTAGGTCTGGACCCAGCCTTTGCCGAAGTTCAGACCTGATTTACTGGACGAGTTTTGTAAATTCCGCAATAAACTGGGGACTTGTTGTAGATCCTGTATTTATAGAACTCTGCAAACAACTATCGACAATCACATGCAAAAGGTGTCTATTTCCTTCTTATTTTCACTATTAACCTTTCATGACGGGAGCTGCGCTGGTGCAGCATTAAAGACCATGTGCTAGTGCATTTTCTTATATATGCGAGTCTCCCATAGGACTGCGTAAATGATAAATCATAATCGAATATTTAACTGGCAGGTGGGCTAGTTTGCTTATAATTTGTTTTAATAAATATGTTCATCAATTAAAACAATCAAACGAAACAAATAAATGACGAAAGCGAAAAAACATCATTGTTATTTTGCTTGCTTCGTTTATTTGTTTTTTTTTTCTCGCTTCTTTCGGTTCTCTCACATGTTGGTGTTTTAAACATTTTGATAAAAAAAAATCAAATTAAAAATACAAAATTGCTTTTGGATTGAACTCTCGCCCAATTTCACATTTAAAAACAAATCAAAATATATTACATATCTTAATCGTGCATATATACTAGCTGATATCAAGGGGGTAATAACAGGAAGGTAGTGGGTGGTACGAGAGGCAAAACACGCATGTTTTACAACCTCATGCAATGTTTTTTACTGATGACCTTTTGTGTCAATATTTGATATTTATAACAGTTTAAAACATATTATAACTACAAAGCACCTTATTTATGTTACTGGGACCTCATATGGGACCTTAGTGGGTTGGTATTAAGCTAGACTGTTGCATTTGGGATGCTGAGGTGAAATATTTCTTCCCGACACCCATCGGAAAGAAACTTCGAGAAATGTAAAATAAATAGACTTGTCCTCGTGTAACACTAAGACATTTAAGCCTAGATCACTGTGTGCATGAGAGCAACTGTCTCAAACACAAATGGCAAGAAAATAACCGTCATCGTGCATCAATCTAATCAATGAAGTATTTGCATGTTTATCAACTGAGATGATCTGTTACTCTCACAACACATACAGTATCCAAGTCTGTCAAGGTGACTGCTTGTCATTTAGTTTAATAGAAGTTGCTCGCTCCAGTTGACTAACACAAGTGGTATGGAATAATACTATATAATGGGCTGGTTGATAGACTAATCAGAAAATAGTTAGAAATTATGGAATTGTGTGTATCCTGCACAATGACATAGGCTTGCAAATATCAGCAATTTATAAATAATATTTTCAATTGCAGCCTGGTAAATATCCCCTGTATTAATTTTCCAAATGGGTCAGCTCTATTTGAATTGGAGCTTAACACCTGATATGTCATGGATATGTTTACAACAGTGAATCGAAAGACATGATTGAGGTCACTGTCCTTAGCTAATTAGATGCTATCAGCTTAAAATGTGTTAAAGCCAAAGTGCCAAAACGATTCATGTAATGGCTTGCAGGGAAAATGATATCTCACAGGATATACAGGAATATGATGGGATATGTATCATTTGTTTTTGTAAAATTTGATGCATATACCGTATAATTGTGTTTTGTGTGCAGCTATCAGCTTTTAATAGGTTACTGTATTTGTGCACTATACCGGATTTAAAATTTATATTTAGCAGTATGGAATGTGAAAACATAGGCAGACCTATATCATACTGTCATGTATATGTATGTGGTAGACAAAGGTTTATTAAACATTTTTTTTAAAAGATCTTCATATTTACCTGTATTAACCATTTGTTCAATAACAAAGCTTCTGAAACGGGTTGAACTGTCACTTGATTTAAAGGAGATAATTGCCCAGCATATGAGTGATATGAGTATGGTTTTATGTGCGTCTTCGACCAAAATTAGTAAAATGTGGGGGGTAGGTGTAAAACAATTTGGAGTAAAACAAATTTTATTTTGCAGGTTTGGGGGGGGGGGGGGGGGTGGTGGGTACCAGAAAATACCATATACTAATATTTTACTACCCACTATGTTGATCATAATGTTATGCTACTTCAATATATCCTCGGTCAAATATGTTCATATATATATATAGATCAGTGACTCTCATACCACTAATACTAATCAATCTTTATTATTCCAGGTATATTCTGGACAAAGCACAACTACAGACGACTACATAGTTCACGGTTTGTTTTACCTGCCCGAAATTATAACACCGCATAGCTACAATACAGGGACGTGGCCACAGGCTATTTGGGGCGTCTCACCCCAGCTTTGGTGAAAGTGTTTGAAAGTTGGAAAGGTTATGCCTGACAAAATATTATTAGTAAATTGTACACCACATATAAGTTGAAATTGTTCTCATTGGTTCATTGTTCAAACAGTAATAAGTGGCTAAATGTGAAACAAATACGACTACTATACGGGTTTTTGTCACCCAAATTTTTTTTAAATTGAGATAAGTTTATCGGGAAAAGTTTGAATGTTATTAACACAATCTCAGTAAATAGTGCAAACAATACCGCCTCATACCACCTCTGACATTTAAGTATGGCACTTTTAACGTTTTTCCACTTTCCGAGATGCCAAGAACTAATTAGACTGGCAATATAATACTATATTATCGAGATAAAGACATAGCAGGTGCATTACCCGTATGTACAGTATCGCAGTACTATTTTTAGCGCACCCGTCGGTGCGCGAATTTAAAACTGAGCGAACAAATAGTACGACTCCTGAGTTTAAACCAAACTACAGGGAAACCGGAGGGATTTATGTTGGTGAATTTTATGTACATAATAATACATTACGGAAGGTTCGTCGGAATATTAGGCTTATAGGACTATAATTTACATGCGGGCAACCAACATCAAAATCATACTTCTACAGCAACAAATCATTGCAACAGCATTGATGTTTAAATACTTGTTAAGAAATACACATATTTCAGTCTTAAGATGCGCGAAAGCATCCCCCCTCCCCAACGCTGGAGTGACCGAACAGTCCGAATTAGTAATGTCAACACAACCCACAGTCAAGTTTGGATTTTTTACTTATGTCAGTTTTCTATATGCGGTTATGATTTTACTTCATTAGATTTCATTTCATAAATATTCGGAGCGTATAAAAATTCTTCTTCACAACACATTAATGATGTAATGATGTTAAATATACGATGTAATTGTAAGAATGTTATATTATCGACAAATGTTTTTATTATATACCAATCATACATATCGCGTAAACTGCATGCTATTATCATGTTAAAACTCTGTGGGATGTAAACAAACGACATGTGGTATAAACAGACAATACATACAGAGTATGCGATAAGCAAAACGGTCAACACATGGGAAACACAACTAAGTGAACTTTGGTTAGAAATGCCACCAAGTTGTTTACGACATACCGGTATAGCGTTTACTAATCATCGCCTCTCAATTTGGGTGTTGAATTGGTCACCGTGAATCACTCTCTTAAATCATCGCCACGGTGTTGAGTGTCTACGTATTGCTCACTATTTACGTGCTGTATATAAACAAACGCTCGGCGCACACAAAGTGTGTATTGTGGATAATATTGCATTCATACTATATCATTATACAATTAGTATATTATTGATGAAATTGTACTAATGGTTACTGTTATTTCTATATATATCTTTTATAACGAACTTCATCCGTGATGTTTGTTGACCAATCACTGTACTTGACTTGTTAACCCTTTACCCAACAAACCGGCCAAAACCGGCCAAATAAAGCTTCAACAGCCTAAAATATCTTCGGTCTGTCTCAATAACCCCATACAAATATGGATATCATTGGAACCGGCTCCTTGACCACATTGTGATAGTTACAGTTATGCCCTGTGCCAATGCATTCTCTTATATATGCGAGTCGACCACAGGTCGCCTCGAATATATAAGAGAATGCATTGGCCTAAAATAAATATTTGTTTAACACTTTTTACCATTTTTTCTTACATTCTTTAACAATTTTATAATTTTTAATGTGTTAAGCCAATGCGTTCTCTTATATATGCGAGGCGACCTATGGTCGACTCGCATATATAAGATAATGCATTGGCACAGGGCCCTTCTGTTGGGTAAAGGGTTAATATAATGTTTTTTTTTGCACGCGATATTGCGTCATTGGAGAGCTATCAATAATTAATTGAAGAACAAAGTGTATCTCTATTTCTCCATATTCTTCTTTGTGGTAACGTTTTACAGACAAATGCTTATATCGATTAATATTGATTATATTTCTAATGTTTCCTGGTCTAAAAACGTGTTTTGTTTTACCTAACGAATAATAGTGGTTACTGTTAAGAGAGAATATACATTTTATTGTCTAATTGTGTAACAAATGAACGTTAATTAGACTCATTATCGTTTATAACTATGTAATAAAACAATACTAACTAGAATGCACTCACTGGAGCTGCCTATACTTGCGCCCATCACACATTTGGCATGTTGTGTGATGTCTTGCCAACAACAGTTTGAACCACGGGTGCTGGCCCCTCGTTTGAGAGATCGATAACAAAAATCTAGATATCAAATCTCTGTTCATCCATCGCTGAAATAGTTGTGTGTACGGACATAATATCCCTGTTATGATGATATGGACCCCAGTTGGCTGCATATTAGGAACGATAACTCTATCCGATCTAATTACAGGTGAGACATATTGGTAGTGTTTTTTACCTGTTAACCAACTATCAGATTTAGGCCACTCCGATGCATGGTGTATTATCTACATGTATATTACGTGAGGACCTTGATGGGGATAGCTTCAGTCTTGAATGTTAAAGTGACACACTGCGCTCGCTGAACGATGAACGAAGTCTCTCCATGTGAACGATGTATTATCTACATGTATATCACGTGATGACCTCGATGAACGATGGGCAGCTTCCGTCCTGAATATTAAAGGGACAAAATGCACTCAGTATTTATATTAAAACATGTCATAGCGTTTTATAATAAACACACAAAGTGTTGATTTTCCAGACACACTTTATAAACACTATTTATTATTATGAAAAATAATCACGGGGGATGGTTGTTAAAGTGACACAAGGCACTCACTATGGATGAATGTTAAAGTGACACTAGGCACTCACTGTGGGATAATGCTAAAGTGACATTCGCATTGAACACTTCAAACGCGTTGACGTGCGCGTTACTAGGACTGACCCGCAGTTTATAAGGGTATATGTCTTGGATGGTAATTTGGCGCCTATAAAAATTACTAAGTTTTTTGAAATTTGTGAACTTTTTGAACTTTTTGAACTTTTTGAAATTTTTCAATATTGTTCATTTATGAACGATTTATTACCAAAATAAAACCAGATAACAATGCAAATTAAGTATATATGTGGATTTAAATTACAATTGATGCAACCATTTCATATTAGCGCGTGTTCATTTTTTTACAATATGTACTTCCGGTATGACGTAACATATTCACGGAAGGACAGACATCCGAGCCGAAAACATTACTTGCGTCCAGCATGGACTGGCGCAAGTAATTATCAATCTGGGATATTTGACGTTTGGGCGATAGCTATGGGAATACCCTGATGATCTGATCTCTATCGCTATATTGATATCAATATTGTTATACATGAATGCAGAGATAATCCATCATTAATACTATATCACTAAACTGTGTACATCTTGGTTACCCTCCCTAGTTACGCCGTCGTGTGGCGCGACGGTCGGCGACGATTCGACTATCACTGTCGTAACGGACATGGATGTACATGCGGCGGCGCTGTGTAAGGATGTCGGCTCCCCACGATCAGTGTCATTCGTCGAGACGGAGAACTCTGTTTTACACACAGCGACAATAAAGACCAATGGGAGTGGCAGCGACTGCATATTTTACGTGAGTTATTACCTTAAAGTGATGTGAAACACTCCGGTAGGGTGATCAAATATAACTGGAGAATAATCTTGTTCAAAGTAGTATCTTTTACAAATAGTATATCCAAGTTGACTACACACACCTTCATTCTTATATATTAATTAAATGCAGTGACTCTCGATGGCGAAATCATTTTTGTTAGTTTATCGCCGATAGATGCGTCCCGAATCGAGTAGTAAATATTTACATTTGAGCGTAGTTCAGCCGATGTTTTCTATGGAGTGGTACGGTCGATGTGCTTCAGATTTTCGGCGATGTTAGTAGAACGGTACATTCCTCCAGTTGGCATAGCGCCTGAATACTAACGCATCGAACAAGTACATAATATGTCTTTAACCCTTTACCCAACAAACCGGCCAAAACCGGCCAAATAAAGCTTCAACGGCCTAAAATATCTTCGGTCTGTCTCAATGGAACCATACACATATGGATATCATTGGAACCGGCTCATTGACCACATTGTGATAGTTACAGTTATGCCCTGTGCCAATGCTTCTCTTATATATGCGAGTCGACCATAGGTCGCCTCGCATATATAAGAGAATGCATTGGCCTAACAAAAAATTAAAAAAATTTCTTACATTTGTTAACAATTAATATGTGTTAAGCCAATGCATTCTCTTATATATGCGAGGCGACCTATGGTCGACTCGCATATATAAGAGAATGCATTGGCGCAGGGCCGTTATGTTGGGTAAAGGGTTAAGGAGGCGCCCTATTCATGAATTATTTAAAAACAATCTCAATATCAAACTATCCATTTGAAGGAAAACAATCATTATCCTTTATAACCAATGTACGCTATATTACTATAACAACACCTATTCACCCTCACCATTAGATCGTGCCATGAATCTCTGCTCTGGTTAACGCCCATAGATATCATATTTCATCAGTACAAAACCCTGGAACTTTTTGAAGTTTTGACAGGGAACTACACGGGGAATATATGTCTCAGTTATTCTCTATTCCCTGATAATGTACTTCACTGTAAGTGAAGGTCTCAACTCGAAATTGCATGCTTTTATGTGACTTGTGTGAGCCGATATATCGCAATAATAATGGAAATAATTACCCAGGATAAATTCCATAATTGAAAGCGACGCATCACAAAATCGCTCACAAATTCACTTAAATCGTGAACTTTCGAGTTTTCGAACCTTCATCTACAGTGAAGAACATTTCCCGCGTTATTGTTTCGAATTAATAAGGTTCCCTGTAAAAACTTCAAACAGTTCCAAGGTTTTGTTCTGGTGTAATATGATACGGGCGTTAACCAGACATTCATGGCAAGATCTGCCTCACAATACGAAAGATACGTTCTAATTGTTTACAAAATAGTGGTTTAAACAAAATAATTGTTTTGTTCAAAGCTGGTCATTGGAGAGTTGTCAGGAAATATTTGCAACAAACACACTGCTTTGTCCTGTTTATGTACCAACTAGGGTATGCGGTCGTTCTACCATCTGTTATCATATCTATACTTTCAGAAGAGGACGTCTTAACATGTAATGAATTGTTCAGCTTGGCAAAACATCCGGTGGTCGCGTCTGCATGAAGGCATTCACTTTTGTTAGTATAGCCTGCATGCATGTACATGTAGACTACGTAATGACATATCGTTACGGTTACAAAATCTATATCACCTGGAGCGAATTTATAACGGCGAAAAGTTTTACTGTGGGCAATGTTACAATTTGTCGTTTTGTGTGTGCAAACCAGATGGGCATAACTCAGTAACCAATGGTTAAGCACGGACACTTTGTTTACGCCAAATCATGGCTGTCTAAATAAATTATTCGCATGGCCCCATACCATGGGCAATCGTTTCTGCATCGATTTGAAGTTCAATACCTTCCCACGGCAAGTTGGCAAAATTGCTCTAAATTGTACAGTGCTACCAAAAACCACATTATGAAAATAAACAAGTTAGTTGTTTTTTGTCACGAATTGTCACAATGTTGCCGAATACATTCGAAATTAATACTTGCAGAAGAAAGAGAACTCGGAAATATATACGATTGTGGTCGAAATTTCATATGGTGAGCCCGGAGCCTTCATTCACAACCAACACCAGTCTTACCTCATAACATGCACCTACGACCAGAAGGGGGCCAACGTGCTCGAGGGTACATCAAGAACCATCGAAGAAGCGTGAGTTCATATCGCTTACCAACAAACGAAGGGCATCGTAACCCCAACAGTGGTCGTTTGTGTGACCCACATAATATATGAGTAAATGGGAGATGCCCAATGACACTTGAGTCAACGACAAGACGTACCATGTGTTACCCACCGAAAGTTGACATAAGCTAATGATAGGCAGAACACCCTGCTGTAGTTTCATAATCAGTCAGAAAGTTGAAATAAAATATATTAGCAGGAAAGCCCCAAGTACTTCCGTATATTGGGTACAGAGTTTACCATATATAATGTACCTGAATTAAATGTACACGCATTTATATACAAGTTATACATTTTCCAAATGTAATTGGTTTTGTATTATCCATAACAGTACAAATTACATCTTTTCGCGCGAGTAAGATAATGCGTGACATAGACAGCGCTAATAACCATTTGGGTTCCATGCGAGTTAAATATAAACGCTCTTGATTTTGAGTTCGTTAGTTCTATGTCTCTGGTATCATTTCATATGTCTCGGCTTCCACACGCTGTTACAAAAAGCGTGTTTGTATGTTTGTGTGATATTTCGCACAAAACAACATGTTGTGAGTCTCTTACGCGAACAGCTGTCGAAAATTCGAAATGTTCTCAGACTCAGTATGAGCACCCCCATGTACGTGGTACGGCCAAAGTCGAGGGTACGGCCAAAGCCGATGAAATGGGAAAGTCATTTTCACGTATATGATATGGGGATATGTTTGTTTCTCATCGTAAACAGGCATCGAGCATCGTGTGTGTATGACCACACGAAGCAGGAGTATTTATCCACCAGTTGTCAATCAGTGTTCCCAGATCAGACCATTAATTTTTGTTGGCGAAGGTTTTCACTGGTATTTTTGCTTTTGCTCACTCAAATTTTCGAGAACATCCATTCACTAGTATAGTTCCTGGACTTCCACGCTTCCAAAACAAATGCCGGTATATAGTTGAATCTGTCAATGAAGCATAGGATTTGACAGATTTTAAAAAATCCATGTCGTTCTCAATATCCGCGCGATATGAAGGGACCACTGTCGGTCCAGAAAGATCCGAAAGGCACAGATGAAGATGCGACCAAACGCCGAGTTTCTCTGCAGTAAATATGCGTATTACTTAAGGAGTTCTGATGAGTTTTCGAGTGTTTATGTGTATCTGAGACTGATCAATTGACTGCGAATGACATCGGAAATATGAATCAATAAGATATTCAATATAGTGTGTGCTTATATATTATGAATATGTTTCAATTGAAATTAATTGAACATCCATCTCAGCATTCAGATTTGCGATCTCAAGATCTCAGGAAGCTCCAGTCATCAAATGGATAATAAAAATAACGAAGCCCTTTCACTCAGAGTTGAGAGGCTTATCCGTCTGAAAAAATGTGTTAAGTCAGTTATTGTCCCTACACTTCTATCCATGTGTCGGAATAAAATGTCTATCAGTCTAACATATCCAATCACCGATGTCAGTTGGAAATCCAACAGTTGACAACTTCTGTATACGTAATTGTTAAACGTATGGATCCTGGATCGGTATGGTGTTTGGCTGCTGGGTGATGTTGTCTCCAACGGGGAGTCACATGCGCTTTGTCCAACATGATTCCAGTCTGGTATTGTCCTCGTGGAGAATGAGTGTTCTAGTTCCCTTTTGTCGGCCTTTATCAGCTTACAGGGTTTTGAGTTATGACAATAGTATTTTTGCACAATATATTGTGATTGGTAACCCTAAAGATGTTTAGCAATGATCGTTCGGCCCATTTTTATCAGTTAATATGTCATGGATCGATACAGATGGTAAATTCCCGTCCACTATCTTACGGAAGAGTATCAACCTCTGGATGCGTCTTTTATCTTGGAGTGGGTGGAGTCCTAAATGTTTCAGCAGGGCTGTAACAACTCATTCTTCGCTGAATCCGAGCCTGAGTTTAGTGTTCCTGTCATTTGCAGAATGAGGTCCCCAGAAGGTGAATTTGGTTACGGGCTATCATCACCAAAATTCACCATCTTGGGACCTCATTTTGCATGGCATCATCTGCTGTGGGAGAAATAGACTCAGATTGAAGTTCCGAAATTGTGAATATTGCGGTGTACACCGTTGTGAACCTCGATTATGCAATGTGTCGTCTGCAAATTGGGGATGTGGATATAGATAAACTAAACTAAAACTAAATAGAATGTAAGTTTCTATAGAAATTTGTTAATAATGAAACTTTCCAGAAAATATGAGGCCTAAGCAGAATGAGGTCCCGCGAGGGTGAATGTAGTGATGTTAGTCCGCTATGCGGCATAACATCACTAAATTCACCCTCTGGTGACCTCATTCTGCAAATTAGAGGCACATTAAGCTCACGATTGGTGCAAAGTCAGCACGCTAATGTCCACTTGTCGTTAACCGAGAATCCCGACATATGAACAAGACCTAATTATGTGGACACGTTCCCTCTTATTGAACCAAAGTTTGGGATTTTGGAAAGTCGACTCTTCCAATTCAGGTGGTGTTCATTCGTTCAAGAACGCAGCTACTCTCCATATTATTACTCATATGATGTGTGTTAGTTCTAATATAGTATATTCCCAAAGTTGCATTGCATTCTGACTATATCATATCTGAAGATGCATTCGAAAATATCAGGGGGGGGGGCTACTTGTTTTTTGTTGTTAATACATTCACATTGTATTTAATAGTGTTCTCTCTGTTCCAGACTTATTCAGCCAATGGAGCTACAGGGTAACATGGGTGGAGCCTCCAATGCAACATTCACGCTGGTTGCCATGGATATTCTGGACAGCCCAATCACTACGGTTGGAGTCGCCATTGGTCGACAAATATATCTGAGGGGTACCCTCTCGGGTGAGTGACAAGTATTACTAATCCCATACATGTGCCATATCAAAGCTGCCCTGTCCGATTTAACATCCCCGACAAAACTAGTATTGATTAGGCTTCGGGTCTGAAATATATCTGTTTGGAATTAGACCACAATTTGACTTCTTTGATCTTAAAAACACAACGCCACAAAAGCCACATTTTTGTCAGCGAACTGTTATTCAGTTAAGGGTCAGCAGCCCGTTTTGCCAAAATATTCTGATTTAAAAGCAGACTATACAAAATATTTTGGCAATTTCCTTTTGAAATTGTGAAAGTAGTAACATATTTAAGAAGCGTCAACTTATTTTATATTATAACCATATTTACTATAATTGTATGCATGCAAGATATGTATCTGGTACCAATAACATCTGTAATATATACAATTTTTCAAAAGTGCAGCTCATTTTTTATATCCATGATACATAAGATCCTAAATTGTTCACGATACAAGAAATGTCACGATTATTATCTGTTAGGACAACCACCCATAAATTATGTTCTATAATTTTCATGTCCTGCAGGTGGGACAGGACTGGAACCAGGGGTTCGTGTGGTTAGCTGCGTTGCCTCCAGCGGGACCTCATACTATTCAGTTCTCAGAGGAGGGTATGGTCAATAATTCCATGATTCATGGCAGATATTACATTACAAACTCCAACAGTTAGACCTCCTCGGCCGTAGGTGTAGCGAGCGAAGCCCAGAGTATTTACATCACATCATTCCATTCATTGCCAAAACTCCATGCATGGCCTTCTCAGTTATCACTGCGATAGATCATTGCCACAAGTTTGGGACTTAGCGGACCGATACCTCTATTTTTACGAATTATATTTAGTCACATATCGTCTTATTTTGACCACCACAAGTTTGTAATAATGGTAATTCTTTCGTTATTGATAAGTACAAATGAACTGAGCCAGACATAGCCAACGTTAATCATAAAACATAAGAACCAAGATCATGTACGAAATCCTTCCCAAATATCCTTGTGGCAGTGGTATCTCAGTGGAGCGATGGGAGATAACTCTGCGGGGAGATTGTTCATTGCCAGGAAAAAGCAACGTCGGCGCCGAGTCCAGCGTAGCCCATCCTAATGGACTGAATCGACACATATACGACGGAGGTGTTGTAACTGCGCTGGCGAATTGTAATGTGACGTCACCCCTCCCCCGCGAAGATTAACCAATAAAGCGCATGGAAAATAGTTATGGAATGGAATAAATGAATTTTATTTGTATTTGTCATGATAATATAACATGCAATTCAGAAATATATAATTCAATTGGATGACAGTTAAAATTGTTTATCCAAAGTTTAGATAATTAGTGTCAAGGCCGTTTTAAAATTAGGTTCGATGAAAGTAAACATTCTGGTTAGTTTCACTGTGGATATCAGATATGTTTGCTCATTTGCCTAAGTCTTAGTTTGTTCGACACGTCAAATGTGGGTTTTGTCAAATTTCCTCAATAATAAATTTCATTTTTAGATTACTCCCGTCACAAAAAATCATTGCATTCATTTTCCCCAGGGTAAATTAACCAATCCACACTAGCACAATGAATTGAATCCACCCAAGCCGCACCCAAAAAACTGCACTATTTTCTTAACCCTTCCATGACTTTTTCGAAAACCTGTGTCAATGCATTCTCTTATATATGCTAGTCTCCCTTAGGGAGCATCGCACATATAAGAATACATTGGCCAAACAATATTTAACTTAACATTGGAAGCTATATGCGAGGTTCCCAGTGAGAGACTAATATAATAATGTTTTATTCACTGATCAAATAGATATTGAGAAGTACAAGGAGAACATATAAACACAAGAATGAGAATATAACAGCATATGTATAATATATACAAGAACTTCTTGGTGTAAATATAATTAACGCCTTCCTAATGTATTAATAGCATTAACATCGTCATCATCATCACCATCATCATCATCATCATCATCATATTCAGCACCATCATCGTTATCATCGTTATCATTATCATCATATTCATCATCATATCGCAGCAAATCTCTGAGACTATTATAACAACAACATCAACAACAACACTACGAGTTATTCATATGTGTTTAACTTAAGCTGTATCAGTCGGATGAAGGAGCATAATCTACGCAGACTAGTCATATCTTCCAAATTCAGCAGCTCGTCTAAAATGTCAATAGTTGCATGATCTATGTTGGTAAATTTGCTAGGCAAGATACGATTTCTTTCTTCGCTAAAACATATACATTCTAGTAGATAATGCAGTTCGTCTCCGAGCTGTCGTTTATTACATAATGGACATATAAGAGCATCCTTCGGCAAATGATATGTAATGCTGCATCAGCGCATGACAGGATCAATTAATTTCAGGTGTGGCGATGGAATAGTGTTTAACAAGGCCGATGGGTTCACTACTGTCGGATTAAAGACAAGCAGTCCATACTTCAGAGCATTCAAACTCCATGACAGCCCATCTGTTCGTTTCGAGTGTAACTTCACCGTGTGTACCACAAACTGCGATGGGGTAAGTATTTCATTAATCAACCCCGCAGTTTATTTTTACTAAATGCAGGGAGGTGACTCTCTGGTCCCCGTTGAGGGTCTCCACATTGAAATTTTCATCTGCACCCCGCCCTTGAACAAGACCAAACTCCAGGTTCGCAGAATACCATTTGCTCCCATCGGTGTTAATTTTCCAAATGGTACTGCAAGCTAATTTGAATTTCCAACCCGAAACCACAATAAGGTTGGACAATTTCCAACTGATGGCCATCTCAGATAAGGTAGAAAATATGCTGCTGTTGGTCTAAAAAAAGGAAACAAATTCCCCACTGGTTGGAAAATCGAACACTAATAACCATTCCAACCTGCATGTATATGTGGTGTAAAATTTCCAACTGATGTGTCTGGGATGAAATTTAATACTGTTGAAATGGGGGGTTGACAACCAGAAAATATTATCCATTGTCTCACGTCCCTGTCTCTGTAACATAAGGTTTGAGCTGCCGCAGAGTTTGCTCATTTCAACCTTGATAGTTCAAATTGTTCATCAAAAATAATCTTCCATAAGTGAAGTTACACCGTGAAACTTGCGGACTCATCATGAAGCAAGAACATTTATCCAGCGCAAGTATGAAAAGATACTTTATTAAATCCATTGCTGACACTCCAAGACATTTCCTTGAAAATGACACTTCCAGGTTTTTTAAGAAACTGTATAATTATTCTCTACAAAAGTGAATATATTTGAAGTAATGCAACATTGAGTGTACTATAGCTAGATCACAATGTCAACATTCGGTTTTTATGATTTCACGCAAATTCGACTGCAGTTTAAAACCACTTTGTCTCATCAACTAGGAGGTAACTGAATATGTTAGTGTATCTATTATAACACATGTGATATGAAGAAATATCACGCAAAGTTATTGGCCGATATCGATTCTAGATCCAGAGATAAATAATGTGTTTTGTGTCTCCTGTACATTTCGATATTCCGGAATAACGACGTTTTAGAAGTCCACCGACGCCATTGTTCAGAAAGGATGTCTAGTTTAACCCTTTACCCAACAGAACGGCCCTGTGCCAATGCATTCTCTTATATATGCGAGTCGACCATAGGTCGCCTCGCATATATAAGAGAATGCATTGGCTTAACACATATTAAAAATGATAAAATTGTCAAAGAATGTAGAAAAATATTATAAAAATTGTAAAAAAAATGTAAGAACAAATTATAAAATTGTTACAGAATGTAAGAAAAAATGGTAAAAAGTGTTCAAAAAAGATTTTGTTTCAGGCCAATGCATTCTCTTATATATGCGAGGCGACCTATGGTCGACTCGCATATATAAGAGAATGCATTGGCACAGGGCATAACTATAACATCACAATGTGGTCAATGAACCGGTTCCAATGATATCCATATTTGTATGGTTTTATTGAGACAGACCGAAGATATTTTAGGCTGTTGGAAGCTTTATTTGGGCGTTTTTGGCCGTTTTGTCGGGTAAAGGGTAAGGATAACTACTCTGCAACAAGTATTTAGTATAGAAAGGTAAAATGTTGAGATAATGATAATAATATAGGTCCATCGAATATATTGCATGTTTAATGTTGAGATAATAAAGTGATATAGTTCCATCAAATATATTGCATGTTTAATGTTGGTTTTGATTAATAAAGTAATATAGTACCATCGGATATATTGCATGTTTAATGTTGAGAAAATAAAGTGATATAGTTCCATCGAATATATTGCATGTTTAATGTTGGTTTTGATTAACAAAGTAATATAGTACCATCGGATATATTGCATGTTTAATGTTGAGATAATAAAGTGATATAGTTCCATCGAATATATTGCATGTTTAATGTTGAGATAATAAAGTGATATCGTTCCATCGAATATATTGCATGTTTAATGTTGAGATAATAAAGTGATATAGTTCCATCATGATATATTGCATGTTTATTGTTGAGATAATATAGTGATATCGTTCCATCGAATATATTGCATGTTTAATGTTGAGATAATAAAGTGATATAGTTCCATCAAATATATTGCACTTTTAATGTTGAGATAATAAAGCGATATCGTTCCATCGAATATATTGCATGTTTAATGTTGAGATAATAAAGTGATATAGTTCCATCGAATATATTGCATGTTTAATGTTGAGATAATAAAGTGATATCGTTCCATCGAATATATTGCATGTTTAATGTTGAGATAATAAAGTGATATCGTTCCATCGAATATATTGCATGTTTATTGTTGAGATAATAAAGTGATATCGTTCCATCGAATATATTGCATGTTTAATGTTGAGATAATAAAGTGATATAGTTCCATCATGATATATTGCATGTTTAATGTTGAGATAATAAAGTGATATCGTTCCATCATAATATATTGCATGTTTAATGTTGAGATAATAAAGTGACATCGTTCCATCGAATATATTGCATGTTTAATGTTGAGATAATAAAGTGATATAGTTCCATCAAATATATTGCATGTTTAATGTTGAGATAATAAAGTGATATCGTTCCATCGAATATATTGCATGTTTAATGTTGAGATAATAAAGTTATATAGTTCCATCATGATATATTGCATGTTTAATGTTGAGATAATAAAGTGATATAGTTCCATCATGATATATTGCATGTTTAATGTTGAGATAATAAAGTGATATCGTTCCATCGAATATATTGCATGTTTAATGTTGAGATAATAAAGTGATATATAAAGTGATATAGTTCCATCGAATATATTGCATGTTTAATGTTGAGATAATAAAGTGATATCGTTCCATCGAATATATTGCATGTTTAATGTTGAGATAATAAAGTGATATAGTTCCATCAATATATATTGCATGTTTACTGTTGAGATAATAAAGTGATATCGTTCCATCATAATATATTGCATGTTTAATGTTGAGATAATAAAGTGACATCGTTCCATCGAATATATTGCATGTTTAATGTTGAGATAATAAAGTGATATAGTTCCATCAAATATATTGCACGTTTAATGTTGAGATAATAAAGTGATATCGTTCCATCGAATATATTGCATGTTTAATGTTGAGATAATAAAGTGATATAGTTCCATCAAATATATTGCACGTTTAATGTTGAGATAATAAAGTGATATCGTTCCATCGAATATATTGCATGTTTAATGTTGAGATAATAAAGTGATATAGTTCCATCGAATATATTGCATGTTTAATGTTGAGATAATAAAGTGATATCGTTCCATCGAATATATTGCATGTTTAATGTTGAGATAATAAAGTGATATAGTTCCATCGAATATATTGCATGTTTATTGTTGAGATAATAAAGTGATATAGTTCCATCGACTATATTGCATGTTTAATGTTGAGATAATAAAGTGATATAGTTCCATCGAATATATTGCATGTTTAATGTTGAGATAATAAAGTGATATAGTTCCATAGACTATATTGCATGTTTAATGTTGGTTTTGATTAATAAAGTGATATAGTTCCATCGACTATATTACATGTTTAATGTTGAGATAATAAAGTGATATAGTTCCATCGAATATATTGCATGTTTAATGTTGAGATAATAAAGTGATATAGTTCCATCGAATATATTGCATGTTTACTGTTGAGATAATAAAGTGATATAGTTCCATCGAATATATTACACGTTTAGTGGTTTTAATTAACACTTTCTTTACACTAAAAATCAGGGTTCACGCTGGTTGGCAAATTATTTTGGCGAATAGTTTGTCATTTCTGACTTTTTTGGCCATTTTTCAGAAACTTTGGCAAAATTCAAGTTGAAAAACAAAATGTGGGATATATATCAAACTATCGCAACGACAGCTCACAATATGACAACTCACAAAATACATATATTTAATTAGACATTTACTTATTTTATTGTTTTGACTAAGTACCGTCAGTTGTGATAAAATTATTTCAATAAAATATGATTAATCTAATGCTGGCGGAATGTGGGGTAGCCGCACTAAGTTCCTAACTTCACACTCTCCGGACCTCATTATGCAAACGACATACACTATTTCGAGTGTTGCGTTCTCTTAAGGTGAGGCACAACTGATATTCCATTATCTCGAGATTGAGTCATGACTGTGTTTTATTATTACAGAGTTCGTGTACAAACGTTGCTGGTAGAAAGAAGCGTGCTGCGCAGGATACAGGAGATAACGGTGAGTACGGCTGTATATATTGTTTGCTGCGCAGGATACAGGAGATAACGGTGAGTACGGCTGTATATATTGTTTGCTGCGCAGGATACAGGAGATAACGGTGAGTACGGCTGTATATATTGTTTGCTGCGCAGGATACAGGAGATAACGGTGAGTACGGCTGTATATATTGTTTGCTGCGCAGGATACAGGAGATAACGGTGAGTACGGCTGTATATATTGTTTGCTGCGCAGGATACAGGAGATAACGGTGAGTACGGCTGTATATATTGTTTGCTGTGCAGGATACAGGAGATAACGGTGAGTACGGCTGTATATATTGTTTGCTGCGGAGGATACAGGAGATAACGGTGAGTACGGCTGTATATATTGTTTGCTGCGCAGGATACAGGAGATAACGGTGAGTACGGCTGTATATATTGTTTGCTGCGCAGGATACAGGAGATAACGGTGAGTACGGCTGTATATATTGTTTGCTGCGCAGGATACAGGAGATAACGGTGAGTACGGCTGTATATATTGTTTGCTGCGCAGGATACAGGAGATAACGGTGAGTACGGCTGTATATAGTGTTTGCTGTGCAATTTACGGCAGGGTTCGCGCCGACACTTGCCAAATTTGCCAATGACAAACATAATTCACATTTGGTTATAAGGAAATAGGAAAAGTTAAAGGCACGGATGCTCTTCGTTATAGGTTATTATTTATAAATAACAATCAACACATTTTGAAAATTTCCAAAAAAATATATTAATTGTTTGATATATAGTATGAATACGATATTATCCACAGAGCACACTTTATGCGAGCCGATAGTTTGTTTTATATACAACACGTAAATAGTGAGCGATAAGCAAAGCACCCAACTCGTGGCGATTTGTTTTAGGAGAGTGATCCACTGTGATCCATTCAACACCGAAATTGTGAGGCGAGGATTACCCAGTCTGGAGTAAACTACATACCCACATATAAAAAATAGTGGTTCAGTTTTCATTTCCCAAATCCGGGATTCCTTGTAATTACCGCCAATCAAAACTTAGCTCCAAGAAATGTGTGCCCCAATAAAAAAAACTAGCAACATGTCACGTGCTCTTGGTGTGGAAATTCAGAAGGTGTGGCTAAAGGTTGTTAAACATAGTATACATGACGTCATGTTATACCGGAAGAGAAATTCACAAATCGACAAATAAAGTAGATTGTTGACGAGCGGTCGAAGGTTTAAAATCAAGAATCACCGGAATGTGGATTGCAGGCAACTGTAATTTGGGTACAACTGGTACAATCTTTGGAGCTAATAATACGGCTGTGTAATATCGGATGGGTTTTGGTGGTAGAATTATGTTGCTCTTCGCTCGTTTTGGCTGCGGTGGTGCTACGGTACTGGGGAACTGATAGATCGTTTTTTTTATGTCAAGGTACTTTTTTTTAGTTCTGTAGTTGTTTTATCAGATAGTCCCGACATTCATGTATTTTTTATTCGTGGCCGTTGATTTGTGTTATTTTTTGACAACATGGGCGACAAATCGCCTGGCCAATCTAAAAATAATTCGTTCTGAGATCCAAGAAATCCACATAAATTGACATATTTTATAATTTCAAGTAGATCTGTCTTAGTTATTGTACATTCTATTTTGGATCCCGGAAGCTGTTTCCCTTTATTGTCAGTAAAACAACCGCCGAACGAAAAGTCACAAACCATACAACAATAATTCCGATTCTTAGAATCGGCTTCACATGGTTGGAGCGGCCATGACGGCACTGGCACGTGACCATGTTTAACCTGTCAATCACAACTAATTTCAGATTTATATTTAGCGCGGTGTGATGTAATTTGGGGGAAGCCCACAACCGTTCAGAAATGAAAAGTTGATGGGAATGCAATAGACTCAATATCATTATGAATCTGAGTGTATGTTTATATAAACTGAGGATTAACTATCGCTATACCGATATGTTGTAAACAACGTGGAGGAATTTCTAACCAAAGTTACATGGAGCTTTTCCCCAGTGTTGAGTGTTTTGCTTATCGCATATTCTTTACGTAGTCGTTGTTTACATAACATGACCTTTGTTTACATGACACAGAGTTTAATATGACAATAATATACAATATACGTGATAATTATGATTAGTATAAGAACAAAATTTGCCTATAAATATAATATTCTTTCTGTTGATTGCGGTTTTAACGGGTGTGACTATTTAACAACAATACCCACCGCCAACGCTTACCATATATATATTCTATATATCTGTATTGGCTCTAGAATTGGCAGACAACATTTTAATTTGGCAAAATATGTAGCAACCAGCTGCAACCAGTATCAATTTCGGTCCAGCGCGGATCCTGGTACACGGCGTTCATTTGTAGTTCATAAAGTACAGTCTATCTCTGAGATGGTGTTGTCGTATTCTGTTTTTTTATTATATTTGTGTTTATTTTAATTTTTTAGTATTTGTATAGTATTTGGAATAAAGAATTTTAGGAGCTGAAGTATTGTGACTTCAAAATTTGGATAATATTTTCAATTACTTTTTGATCGCAAAATATTCGAGATTATTTTGTTTAGAAAGTTGGGATGAAACCAATATTACCATATAGCATCTATTTGAAGTGGTTAATGAATACAAATGCATATAGCTACATGCATATACACGTTAAAGCTACATGCATGGCGATTTACAATAAACCTTATATATTGAATTTTGAATGTTTTCCAGTATCGAATAGGTCGATAAAATAAAGCAACTACCTTTCTATGAGCATGATATGTCCCAGATAGACACATTCAAGTTTTTATGAGACAAGCTTCAAAATCGACATCGGATTCAGATCGAGCACAGGTATTCACTGCAATTCTTGAATCGGAAACTGAGTAACGCGGTAAGGTATGTTGCGTTATCTTAACATGAAACAATTGCAAATATTCAGGCACGGCTTTCTCTCAATTTTAATCTTCAAACTTATCTAGTACCAAAACGTATGTTTTGAAAAATCTTAATAAATTATGTACACAATTCTGGGGTTCGAACGAGCTATATGTCTGTTTAACCGTACTTCACTCATTGTTTCAGGTCTGCCTGAGGAAATGTTCTCTACATCATCAGCGTACATGCCTGTCCACAACAGAACGTGCGACAAGCGACCACTACGTAAACTCAAGAATGGAATCCTGGTGCTCGCATACCAATATAAAATGTCACCGAGCGACGTTAACGCAGATAAACCCGAGCTAAATGTCCTCCTCGTCTCCGGTGTGATATCGGTTTTAGTTGGACTGGTGATTGTTGCAATGGGGATGTGCAGAAACCGCTATCCAAAAATCCCTGCGGTTGTGCTTAAGAATATTACATTCCGGAAATCCAAAGACCTCCTTGTAAGCGATGAGAAAGAATCGGACAGGGAAGGTGTGAATAACTGTCACTCTAACCAATGATCATACAAGTGGCGGAATAAAATGTTTACAAACACCCAGTATCGCTTACATTTCTTATCACCACCCAGAGCTCACTTTACCCAACAGAACGACCCTGTGCCAATGCATTCTCTTATATATGCGAGTCAAACATAGGTCGCCTCGCATATATAAGAGAATGCATTGGCTTAACACATTAAAAATTATAAAATTGTTAAAGAATGTAAGAAAAAATGGTAAAAAGTGTTAAAATTTAGGCCAATGCATTCTCTTATATATGCGAGGCGACATATGGTCGACTCGCATATATAAGAGAATGCATTGGCACAGGGTATAACTGTAACTATCACAATGTGGTCAAGGAGCCGGTTCCAATGATATCCATATTTGTATGGTTCTATTGAGACAGACCGAAGATATTTAAAATGTTTACAAACACCCAGTATCGCTTACATTTCTTATCGTATGCTATGGTATCACCACCCAGAGTCGTTTAGTCGGAGAGTTATTTAAAG
Organism: Siphonodentalium dalli; assembly: GCA_032622095.1. Lineage (NCBI taxonomy): Eukaryota > Metazoa > Mollusca > Scaphopoda > Gadilida > Siphonodentaliidae > Siphonodentalium > Siphonodentalium dalli. Next base: position 276,779,610 of record CP136064.1, on the reverse strand, counting down.
ATTATATTTAAAGGGGTTTCCACATCTGCGCTATCTAACGAGGTGGACAGTTTGGATGGGCCTACACAGAAAACTACTTAATTGTTAAGCTAGTACACCATATGGAGGAATATATGATATATATTTACATACTAAGTGTTGTCATCACTAACTCCAGCATTCTGATTGGTCGGCGCACACGTGGCTAGTTGCATTTTGTTTCGCGGTGAATGCGCAACGCCTCATAACACCAAGCTAATAACACCATCGATACGTCATTGGGTTTGGAAAGACGAACACGTAATGTTTTGGGCGCATTTGGACTCGCGCAGGATTGACTTAATACATCATCGGGTTTCAATATGAAGAGAAATTGTTCCTATTAACTTTTACCAAGGGTGCTATTGGGTATTTTGGGCTGTTTTTGTCACGATACACTTTTCGATTTAAATACATTTACAAAAGTGGCTTTTTCGCTAAATGTATATACATATAAGGATTAACTGTCATGTGGACTATTTTTATGGAGATGTAACCGTGAGGTAAGTGGTCATAACTTGTATGTAAAACCCTTCGGGTTTTACACAAGTTATGTCCACTTACCTCACGGTTACATCTCCATAAAAACAGTCCACATGACAGTTAATCCTTATATGAAGTACACGTCAAGCATATTGTATAACAATACACAAAAAGATTACTTTAATATTGGGAAGAACGTCAACAGTAAGCTTAAAACATAATGGAAATAAACTAATAAGTGCCATAAAAAGTACATGTTCTAAATGAGCGGAAGGCTCGAATAAGTATTTACTAGAGATAAACACCGCTTCAAGACTGTTCAAAGAATGTTAGTTTGTGGTGGAAAATCTTAAGCCTCCATGTTTCAAAGCAATGTTACTTCGAAGAACCAGCCCAATGTTTAATACACATGTTGGTGTGAACGACATTCACTCAAACATGGAGCAATAATCTTTAAATATACCACAGTGTTAGATATAGCTGGGTCACCGTTTTTACATTTGTATTATATAATATGCCTTATGTGGTATATTCAGACATATTCCTTCAGATGGTCACTAGCTTGAGAATTAAGTAGTTTTCTTTGTAGGTCCATCTAAATTTCCACCACACGAGATAGCTTAGGCATGGAAAGCCCATTACCCTTTCTATAAAAAATACTCATTAGTGAGTTATCCCTTAGTATATGTTCAGTAACAACGACCATTGCTCATTTGTTAACCTTTTCAGTGCCAGGTCCGATTTGTGTATCGACCATATACCCTGTGCCAATGCATGCTCTTATATATGCGAGTCGACCATAGGTCGCCTCGCATATATAAGAGAATGCATTGTCCTAATAATTTTTCATCATTTGTTATTATTTTTTACAATTTTTTACAATTTTAAATAATTTGTTCTTATATTCTTTAACAGACTTATTTTGTAGGTTTAGTGCCAGGGAATCTTACGTTTTTCATGGGCATCACAATTATTACTATGAATACTTGGTGATAGTTTTGAGTTATAACATGACCCTGAGGTTTTATCCAGTTTGTTTTTAAATTCGCAATAGCATGCGTAAGCATACCGAAAAAAAATTCAACCCAAAAAACAAAAACAACAATTTTTTTATTTATTTTTTTTGGTCCGTTTTACAGACCGTTAATTAGGGCCGATGAGATCGGCCCCTGGCACTGAAAGGGTTAAACGTCATCTCAACATTTTTCTCCAGAAAATAGGATATCTTCTGCACTTGTTCTATCTGTCGTCTGCTTCTTTATCCTGAACCCGAACCACCATCCAGATGAATACAGTTACAATATAACCCTTTACCCAACAGAAGGACCCTGTGCCAATGTATTCTCTTATATATGCGAGTCGACCATATGTCGCCTCGCATATATAAGAGAATGCATTGGCTTAACACATTAAAAATTATAAAATTGTTAAAGAATGTAAGAAAAAATGGTAAAAAGTATTTAGGCCAATGCATTCTCTTATATATGCGAGGCGACCTATGGTCGACTCGCATATATAAGAGAATGCATTGGCACAGGGCATAACTGTAACCATCACAATGTGGTCAATGATCCGGTTCCAATGATATCCATATTTGTATGGTTTTATTGAGACAGACCCAAGATAATTTAGGCTGTTGCAGCTTTATTTGGCCGTTTTTGGCCGGTTTGTTGGGTAAAGGGATATACGTGTATTACTGAATGAGATATTCCACCCAGTATACACATGGTTAATTTACACAAGAACGTAAGTAAGGTTTGTTGCATCAATGGGCTATGGAGAAAACAGATGTACTAATTTCCGCATTCCTGGTGTCTATATAGTTGAATTTAAGTTGAAATTTTCATTGACACCCATAAGGTTGGCAATTTCCAACTGATGGCCAATTTAGTCCAAATATTTAGCTAAAGTTTGACAATATATATGCAAATGTTGGTCCAAAACAGCAAATTATTAAACTGTTGGTAAATTGAAACGCGAACTATTTCAACCTATTAGTCCAGTGTGATTAATTTTGATAGACTAGCCACATAGTATGGTCCCACTCAGTTCCGATTCAAAGCTCAGCCTATTCCCTTCAAAAACATGGTCAGAGTCCCAAAATTCCTGCGCCCTTTAAAATGAATGTGTCATGCCTCCAGAATAGAATATTTAGTTGCCAGTTGGTTCTCTAAGATATTTAATTAGCAAGTGAGTCACAACTTGTTACCGTTTAAGAACAGCAGATAATCATGTTCGGAATGTATGTAAAAAATCTAAATTTGACCAGATTTTGTTGCAATTTGCAAGCCATCTTCGGTAATTTGGTCTACAAGCAGGGATGTGGCTAGAGGGCCTCCGCTGGGGGGGTGTCCACCTTGGGAATTTCCAACTGCACCCCCCCCCCCTTCAGTCGGAATCACACCAACACAACTTTTTGCATAATTCCATTTGCACCCCCCCCCCCTTGAGTCGGAATCACACCAACACAACTTTTTGCATAATTCTATTTGCACCCGCCCCCCCCCCCCCTTGGCTTGAGTCGGAATCACACCAACACAACTTTTTGCATAATTCCATTTGCACCCCCCACCCCCCCCCCCCCCTTGAGTCGGAATCACACCAACACAACTTTTTGCATAATTCCATTTGCACCCCCCCCTTGTACCTCATGCTCAGGCATAATTTCCTATATATGCATAAGCCATGCTTCTATTTTCCCAGTATGAGTGAGAACATTAAGATATGTTAACCTGAAAATTGCCCCCAAAAAACAACTAGTGATCTAATTCCAGACAAATGCACACAGCTACCGACAACAGACCAGGAAACACCGGGACGACCATGGTTGTTTGGCCCGGTGTGAGAAAATTTTGAAATCTATACAAGAAAATCGCAAATCCTAGCATCTAGACTGGCCTCAACTGAAGCTTTCCAAGTGTTGGAAATTTCAAACCTCATGCTCCCCCTCAGGTTGGAAAATTCTTCAACTGATGACCATTTATGTCTACAAGTTTGACCAAATGTAGTAAAATATTGTTTTGCTAAACTAATTAGCAGTTTTGTATTGGCCATGTGGATGGGGCAATGACACACCGGGCCGACCATGGTTCGGCCCGGTGTGCGAAAATTTTGAAATCTGAACAAGTAAATCGCAAAATCCTAACATCTAGACTAGCCTCAAGCCTTCCTACTGTTGGAAATTTCAAACCCTACACCCCCACTTAGGTTGGAAAATTTCCAACTGATGACAATTCCAATGACAATGTTGACCAATTGTATGACAATATTGTTTTCTTAAATTAACTAGAAGTTTTTGACTGGCCACGGGGGAGGGACCAGGACACAAGCTTTCCAAGTGTTGGAAATTTCCAACCTGTCACCCCCTAAGGTTGGAAAATTTCCAACTGATGACCATTTCTGTCAAAATTTTTGACAAAAAATAGGAACATATGCATATATTGGTCGAAAAACAATAAATTCCCCCCAATAAATTGTTTTATAATCAAACTACAAGAACATTTTCAACCTATTGCTGGTGTGAAATTTCGTTGTGGCAGGTATGAAATTTCCAACTATTGAATATATAGCTCTCTGCTGGGGGGGGGGGGGGGTGAGACACCCCACCCCCTCTAGCCACATCCCTGTCTACAAGCAAATTAGTGCGGCACATTTAAGATAGATCAAAACAAAGTACAACTTTCATACGAAAGATTCTTCCATTATAATTGACAAAATGGTTCAAACCTGAAAAGTTATTTTTTTTGTCGATTTTTATGTTAAATTTGTGTAAATAATTGTGGTAATGTCAGTAGTAACAAGTAACCAATGTGCTTCAGAGATGATTCAACTGTAGGCGGCAAATGTATCACAAAAAACGATAAATTGTCCTTGAAAATGAGACTGCAATATTTTCTGTTTCCAGATTGACTGAAACATGTGGTCGGGCTTACTTAATTTTCCAAATAATTATAATTTTGTTTATTCTTCCACCAAAATCATTACCGATTCATAAATTAAGAGTGGTGATATGGTAAGTTAATCAAAACACATATTTTACTGCTAACAAAATTCATATTAACCCTTTACCCAACAGAACGGCCCTATGCCAATGCATTCTCTTATATATGCGAGTCGACCATAGGTCGCCTCGCATATATAAGAGAATGCATTTGGCTTAACACATTACAAATTATAAAATTGTTAAAGAATGTAAGAAAAATTGGTAAAAAGTGTTAAAAATGCCAATGCATTCTCTTATATATGCTAGGCGACCTATGGTCGACTCGCATATATAAGAGAATGCATTGGCACAGAGCATAACTGTAACTATCACAATGTGGTCAAGGAGCGGGTTCCAATGATATCCATATTTGTATGGTTCTATTGAGACAGACCAAAGATATTTTATACTGTTGAAGCTTTATTTGGCGTTTTTGGCCGTTTTGTTGGGTAAAGGGTTAATAATAATTAACTATTCTCGTGGTAAACATGCCGTCAGATCAAGTGATGTCCCCTGAACCTCAATAATAAGTACTGCTAATTTGGCTAAAGTTACCATCCTCGAGATGTGTGCCTAATTTGAGCCAATATATGTATGAAATGTTCAAGGTTTAACACATTTGAACAATGGCGGCACTGGCGCTTGCAAAAAAATGACATGAACATACATTTGATTATTGTTGGATAGCAACCGACATAGCTTTTATTCAAATATCTGAACGGATTTGTCAGCGAATGGTTTAAACACATGATAGATGTCCTCCATACGTTCAGAACAATCAAAGACTGCCAACAATACAACCTGAGTAAAATCAGCTTCATAGCAATTCAACAGCACCCACCACCAGCATCATAACACATTAGCAGGACCACTTAACCAATTGTGCGGACGCTCGTGATAAGAGTTTTGCAAATTGACTAAAATCAAAACAAGCTAAGGGGGAGACGCACGTTTTGCATAAATCACAGTAAATCCAGCCAGAAATGGCAAGTGATTTTCAACACAGAATTTCTCTGGATCTATCTGGTGAAAAATCTTGAATTTTACATATGATAATTTTCATTATATATAGAATCAGAGCAATTATAAAGAGACAATAACAATAATGGATTTTAATACATTTGAGAGGTTGAAAATATTTGTTTCGTTTCTGTCCCTTTAGGTACCGAGAACTGCCACAAAATTTTATAATTTCAAAAAACATGTCAACCATCAAATAGCTTATTGTCTTGACTCCATGAGAGGAGGCTTCATTTGTATCATAATGTTGAGTTAGCTTTTTAATTGCATATTATAGCATCATACCCCATAATGAAGAATAAAGCAGTCACAAATATGTCAGCCCAATGAAATCAAATGTTCAAATGTGGTGCTGTCCACTCAAGCAGGGATCAATCAACAGAAATTAGGCCACAGTGTTAAGAGATATGGTGGTCAGATTTAACTTGGTTATGAACCCATGACCCAGAACTCAACTGAGCCCAATTTTTCAATGACCAACAAGCATGGCATGAACATTCTCAATAATAAAACATTATTTAAGGTAGTTGTCTTTCTGAATTAAAATAATCATTTAATTTCATGAATCAAGAAAAATTAAGTCTACTCTCATGATCTTCAGATATGATATCATGTATATATGAAATGCACTTTCGAAAAAAATCTGTTTTACAGTAGTTCTCGGTACCTGATCAGTGAAATGTTAAAGATTTTTCATGCCATAACAGTAAAGTAAATAAGATTATAATAACAAAATGTCCAATGGTTCTTATGTATGGTACCACACTAATCTCTTGTACAAATTTCACAAAGATATTCCTGATAGATTTAGAGAAAATACATTTTGAAATACCAGGAAATTTTGTCAAAACGTGCGTCTGACCCTTAACATTTGCTCTTCAGAAAGTCGATTTCTGGCCACCAAGATCTCGTATTAGTTGGGAGGTAACGTGAGTCACTTGACCATTCTGAATGGGATTTTCCAAACAAATCTCCGGGACAAAGTTATGTATGAAGAAGTTGTCCGGGAACCAAAATCAGGTATATAATTGATAGGTCATGACATTCAGCTGACTGGTGCGCTATGGTAGATTATAAAATATTACAATTATTTTGAGAATTGCCTTCTGGAATTGCAACACTTTACCTACTTCTGAAAAAAAATCAACATAAATACAAAACGACTACAAAACATTGTAATGGAACATGTTCCAAGCGGACCCGTGCGATAAATGTGTTCAACACCACATCAAGTCATTCTCAGAAATTATGCAATGTAATTATTGCTCCGTATATTTGCATGGGAATCCTTCAAGCAAGAATACCCTACTCCCAGCCATAACTCCAGCCCTATCCTAACCATAGGTCTAACCATAACACTGACCCTACGCTAATACATTTCAAATCCGAATAAAAATATTGTCATAATTGTCGATAAATCGACCTTCATTGAGACATTTGTACATTTCTGAACCATAATCGGATGATGCACGGGTATAACTGATGTAGTCGCTGACATAATGGGGTGACAATCGGTGAGAATATAGCGTCATCGATTTGCCAAACGATGGTGTAAATTTTGTTCGAATAAAACGAGTAGTTTATACAAACTCACCATTTTTTCATACACTGACCTCGTTTTCTTTGCAAAAATAACCAACGAACCACACCAAAAATCGCCAACAAACCACATCAAAAACCACCAACGGACAATAACACGTGGAACATATGAACCCCAATGTATTATGAGAAAATCCATTTTGAAATACCAGTAAATTTTGCCAAAAAGTACGTCTGACTCTTAACCAGGAGCGATATGCTGACCCAGATTGGGGTCGGTTATCAGTGGATTTATTCGAATCCATATTCTTCTATGTTCGTGAACGACAGGTCTGTCGGATCTGTCTGTATGTCTGTTCTCAATATTTCCCCAAATTTGGTGACTCGGGGTAGCCTGGCGGATGAAATAATGGTGTTTTTTTTTTTTTATTTAAAAACAATTTAAATTAAAAACAATTGAGCAAGGAGTTAAATCTAGAACCAAAATATTTATTTCTTTATTTTAAATCAAAATTTGTTAAAGTTAAAATGTTTAAATCAAAATGTGCGCTGCTGATTAAAGTCTCTGTTTAAGGAGGAGGTCAAGTGACGTCAAGTGACCATTCTTGAGTGGGGATTTCCATGCAAATCTCCCCAACAAAAGTTATATATGAAGCAGTTGTCTGGGAACTAAAGCAACCATGTCATTAAACAGACATAACATTTTTTGTTTGTTTTTTTTTAATTTTTTTTTTTTTATTGAATCAGTCAGATGATTAACATACATAATGAATGGTTGTACAAAATACAAAATATAGATATATAATATTCATCTGATACATACATTCAGGCGTACACTCATTCACTCGCTCACGCTTGCACTCTTACTTACATCAACGGGCATTCTGTGGCTCTAAACAGGCGATCGGGCAATGAGTTGGAGTTTTAATTCACGTTAAAACATGTTATTTTTATTTTTGTTTCGGTTTAGCACGACACTCTCTGAAGGGTGACTATAATTTCTATAATTATAATTGAAGAGAGTAAGAGGTAGAACGGAAACATAATTCTTAAAGGAAAAACCGCGAGTCTGATGAGTATATATCAAGCAATCTTTGCTTCATTTTTATTTATAGCGCTTTCTATCTGAAACCAGTTTTTCTCAAATTCTGCAATTTTCATATTACAACGAGCATTGAATTTGTCACATCTATACCTGTATTTGAGGGTTGTTATAAAAGATTTGACGGATAGCATGTCTGGGTTGAATTTAGTTCGATATGTGTATTGTTTGACAAGCAGCCAAAACAAATTGGTGGTATAATTTCCTGCTGTTGGTGGAGAACCAAGAATAATTATCTTTTTCGAATATTTGAGATTAAGGTTATTTTTGGTTGACCAATCGTTAAGCTCACCTAGGAATTGTTGTACGCATGCGCAGTCCCAGAATATATGTGAGATGTTCTCATTATTAATTCTGCATCGATTGCACTGGTCATCAGATCTTACTTTTATTATTTTAAGAAATCTATTTGTTGATAATATCCTAGAATTAATCCTGAACTGTAACCACTGAAGCTTTGTATCAGGCGTCGTGGAGAAAGGTAGGCGGTTGAAAATTGTCCAGTCAATTTCTGGCACCCCAATTTCAATTGTCCATTTGCTTTGGGGTTTAGGGGAAAATTTCATAGCATTCAAAATTTTATAGAAGTCTTGCCCACCCTTTGAATTTCGCAAAAGTGGAACCATATTGCTGGGTTGTATGGGATTAGTACAACGAGTTAAAGTTTTCTTATATTTTTTGGCTAATGAATTAATTTGTCTGCAAATTGCGTTCAAGGTGATGAAGTCAGTGGATACATTAAAAGAAGCGTAAAGACTTTCGGGTGTGTGGAATTTACCATTTGTATGTATCAAGTCATTGATAAAAAATATGCCATGTCTTCTCCATGTAGCGAAGTTGATAATTTTGTCGTGCAGCTTTATGTTTGGATTTTTCCATAAGACCCATGTACATATATTTCCGTTTGACTCATTCTTCTCACTGAAATAGCTCCATGCTGTGAGTACATCACGCCAGAATGGATTTAGTATATTTTTGGAATAGTTTCGCAAGTACATGCTGTCATAAAAAAGAAATAGTGAGTCATTGGCAACAGGGAGATCAGTTAAAGGGATCCATTTCGAGTTCATTGACATAAGACGTCTAACCCAAGTTATTTTCATTGACATTATAAAGTTTCTGATATCTACCATTTTCAAGCCGCCATTTTGATAGTCTTGGCAAATGAGCTTTCTTTTTATTCTGTCCCTATTCGAGTTCCAAACAAATTTGTAAAGAAGTGATTCGAGCTGTTTAATAAATGCGTTCCAGGATCTGGTAGTGCTATGAATAGGTGCGTAAGTTTAGGTAGTATAAGAGATTTGATCACTGTTATTCTTCCGATTGGTGTTAATAGTCTATGTTTCCATGTTTCGATCATACGGTTTATGTCCACTAATTTTTTATCATAGTTGTGACTCATCTTGCCTAGGTCTGTATTGAACTGAATACCCAATAAATCGAAGGTAGGAGAAAAGTTTAGATTTAGATCGGGACAAATACAATCTTTCCGATATGTACATAACTTGCGGCTGGGCTTGGTAAATAAGCAATTTTTGAGGATTTTTTTCTGGAATTTCAACACTTGACCTAGTGTTGAAAAATGAATACAAAATTCAAACATAAATACATCAACATTATAATGGAACAAATTCCAAACCGACCCGCCAGATAAATGTGTATTGTTTTCAATACCGCACAAAGTCACACCCAGAAATATTTGCAACTCTGAAAATTTTGCTGCGAAGATTTGTATGCAAATGCCCATTCAAAATTGTTCACTTGATCTCCCCCAAGGGTCAAAATATGCCATAATGCGTTAGCTTATCTATTTGTTTTATCTAAAAAATAAATTTCAATTTAAAAAGTTTGTATTTAAACATAAATATTAATAATAATAGATGTTTATTATTATTTAAAACTAAATTTTAATTTGATGTATATTTAAAAAAAACATTGTTTTGTTAAATTGAGCAAGGAATTCAATCTAAAACTTGTTTTTAAATGTACGTTTAAATTATATCTATATTATGTTTTAAAAAATAAAATTGTGTACACGTCATGTTCACTGGTCTATATTCTTACTCCCCGAATTGTTGGGAGTGAGGATCCAGACAGTCGAACATGACGTGGCAGTGACTGCACACAATGATTGCGCGCATGCTGATCCCGACAATCAATCCGTGAATTGAACTACTCCTTTGCCAATCTTGGAAATTGGTGCGCTGTTACCGACAATCGGGGAACCTTTGTAACAATGGGATTAATATAGCTGAAGTCATGATAGCATGCCGTGCACGAACCTAGAAGAACACGGATTCGGACACACACCACGATTGTCACGGATATCTCTCGCGTCGCTGATCTCTGACCTTGACCTGGATCGGTGGGCAATCGTAAAATATTGTTACTCGGACGCGCAGCTTTGTTGAATTTGTTTGTGTGTTTGTGTTTGTGTTTGTGTTTGTGTATCCTAATTGTTTTGAAATATAAGAGATGTACGGTGAGTCAGCATTATATATATTCCATTCCACAGTTTCTTCTAAATGTTGATTATAGTGAGATTAATTATATTTTAATTAAGGGCTTTGTGGACCCAATTTTTCCAAAATTTCCCAAAATTTTATAGAGTCCAAATAAAGGATTCTGTTCATGTATATTAATAATAATAGAACCCATGCCCATTGATGCAACATTTTTAGAGTATACTTCATGGTGGATTATGTTAGAAATACAAAATGTGAACTTTATTGAGATTTAAAAAAAATTAATTTACAGACAATGGTCCAAGAAAAACAAAGTCCAAATATAAGAATCAAATATGGGAATATGTACGGAACACTGTGATGAATGATGTATTACCAAAAAAATATTATATTTCTTGAGTGTTATTTGATAAAATTACTTTGAACCGGTTGTTGACAAATGATATATACTTGCTTAAACGTTGGCTATGTTAGACCCGATGGCACTAGAAATGTATTTCATCATTTCTAGTGCCACACGTCCTGCCATACCCACAGGTACATGTAACAAATATTTTATTACTTACTATAAAAAAGAAAGGTATGCCATTCTGGCCGCCAAATTTAAATTTGGTTTGGTGCCTTGGCCGGCGGGGGTTAATCTGCACCGATTTAATTCGGGTAAACGGCTTAATATACAATAACTTACGTATACATACAGTATAATATGCGATTACCACTGCATATGTTGCTTATTTCCTTATTCCAATAAAAAGTGTATGTATTTGATATCTTAGATGATTTTATATAAGTGACAAGTCAATATTTAGTCGGTATATTCACAGTGAATTGTAGCTGGCAGCTGATTGGTTGAAATATAAAAATACTTCTTATTTTTTTTCCGTATGTCACATGACTTTTGTTGATACACAAAACGACATGCTGTCAAATGTGGACGCTCGACGTTGCAACCAGGAAGTAAGTTTCAAATTTCCCGCAAATAATCCATAAATAACGCGGCGAATCGGTGAACATAAATAATTCACTGCGGGTCCCAGATGAAATACGGATGGATTCCCGATCAAGGTGCAATGTTTTGTCGTTGTAAACAGTTAGTAATACCAAATATTGTCAAATTCAAGCAGAGAGGGCACAAGGTAGCACATTTCGTATACTAATAAGTCATAAAACATTTTGCCATTTACCCGAACAAAATCGGTGCACATTAACTACTACACGGCCGAATCAACAATGGCTGCTCAATCTTGCCACCAGAATGTCCGGCCTTATATGTATATAGTATATATAACAAAACAAAATTCACAAGCGCCTGTGGCCATACCCTGTGTAGAACTATCTATTTCACAACATTTTTCATCTAAACAATGAATGCTAGCCTTATTACCACACCATATATTTTCAGTCGGTACTCCCCGCCACAAGTTGACGCCACAAGTTCCCACAATCGGCGCACCTAAATGCTTGTATCAGACATTTGTCATTTGTCAAAATAAAAATAAGCATGGACATCCATCTTGTTGTCATCGAGGTCGGCAGTACCGCAGTAAATACATTTCAGACTAAAGTACTGGATAATCAATATCTTCGCATGGGTGGCGGGTTACGATTTTCGTACGCAGAGGTGTTTATTAAAGAGACGTCTATTTCATTTCTGCAAATAAAGCAGATATCGCAATAGCTCAGCTATTTTTCTCCGTCTTCCACCACAGCTCAGCGGTGTTGCTCATTTGTTTTCACCATTTGTAACTAACTGCATACTATTGTCTGGTACTTCTAATTATGTCGGTAGGCGTACGCTATTGGTATGTATACACGGGTATTTTGTATGAACAATAATATTATTTGGTGAATATTTCTGTTTAGTTGTAGCTGCGACTTATTGGATGTCTGCTACTTAGTTCAAACAATCGTTGGCAGTCCTTGAGTCAGGTCGTTTTGCACATACATGTCTTCTTCCAGTTCGCACGTGGTTAACGAACATTTTTTATTGGTTTCATCATAATAGTAGATAAATTGACATATGTTATGACCACTGATCGAAAATATACGTTAGGCCTACCTTATGGGTATACAGGTGTATAGGCCGATACACTGTGACTGGGATATTAATGTAATTATATGGCCATCTGGGCCCGGGCACTATGATATCAGGCTATCAGATCCTTATATTAATTATAACGCGCCTTATAATTATATAGGCCTACCTCACTTCATGTCCGGAAACGTTTCGTCTTATAATGTACATGTTAACGTTTACCGTAGGCTAATTGTGCTGGAGGGGTCAGCTTAGTACGTTTTCATATTTGTGCACCTTGCGACAAGGAACCAGTAATTCCAACAAGAGTCATTGAGCGCGCAAATATACCAATACATATGAATGACCCATTAACCATGACATACAATGTTCAGAAAGTCATTTGCATTCACTCAGCATTGATTTCAACTTGGAGACGAAAAACTTGCATTGTGTTACTGTAACCGACTACTTGTAAAGAACGTTCACTTCCATCAACTACACTTATTTAGTCAGTTATAGTCGCATTTGTTTCCAATTAATGCACACTGGTCCTTGTTTTTGGTCACTGAAGAATTGAAAAGGTAGTAACCTTGCCCTTCCTGCCATACCAAAAACACGTGCTGAAGGGTACACAGGATTTTAAAATGTGCTGAAGGGAACACCGGTTTTGAAATTTAATTTTAAATGACGTTTAATATTCGTATCTGCCATGAATTTTTGTTAGACAATGATTGTTTGCATTCCAATGAACATTAAGAACATAAAACAAACAGCTATAGGCCTACTGGGCATAACATTTTCAGAAATACAGTTTTTGGAACGGTAGTCGTGTCACCACATTTTCAAACCCTGTGTATAGAAATAGTCATGTTTCGATCGCAATGGCACATTGAGATGTCAATAAACTGAGCTCGAGGTTGAAAATCAGTCCAGATTTGTCGAACCATTTCAGATTTACAACTCGTGGCATCATCATCATTAAGCCTACACAATTATGATCAGTTGCTCCTACTGGTTTTTGAGTTGCCAGGTAGGCCTATTTGAATGCCGCTATATGCACATACGGTATCAGATAATATTTCTATTATCAACAAGCGTTCCCCTTAAATCACTATTGGTACATGTATGATTAATGTAATAATACAGTTTATGTCAGTATCGACCGATCGACAGTATTTATAGAATGTGCCTATGCGTTATCCAGTAGTTCAGTTTTGTAACGTGCTCTCATGCTGCCCCGCACCTCTCACCCACACTTGCTACCCTGACGTACTGCCCATATAAACGCGCATGATTTTTTTTAATAGATATATTTAATGACCTAATACACCATATGAGGCCCATACCATGTCATATTAAATATATATTCATTACTCAAACACACAACAAAATACTTAAAGCTAAATGTTATTAGTAATGATAAAGGTTTATTTCATGTCTAATTTCGAGTTAACATCGACGTTCCAATAAAGTACAAAGGGGGTACTAGAAAATGGACGCAATAACTACATGTGGCAAACAGGTCAGGTGTGTTGATTAATAATTCGTGCCCTGGGTCACTATATTTAGCAATCAATGATGTCGTATTGTCCATATTTACAAATATGTTTAGTTGACATAAAATTACGTGACCTCAACCATGAAACCGGAACTATAAAATAGAAGCAACATAACATATGACAAAACATGTGCCTACATAAAAGTCCTAATGTCATAGTTTTAATGCACGGAATATAGGACGCGAAGGGTGTAATAACCACAGAACGACACAGCATCTTCTTCTATCCTTCCGCCACAGCAGTTGCAAGAGTCGTTTCGACAAACCCATTTGCACATACTTTCGTTATGTGTACATGTACAAATGTTAAATTCGCCTCCCATATAGGTTGATAATGGGATAGGAGAAATTAATATCCCAAAATGTCATGGCGTACGTCGTCAGTGCGGTAGGCCATCAACAATATTAATTATTCAATCCCTCTGTCCATGCATAGGCCTACCAATCAATTTGACAACATATTTGGGGATATTGCCTCACCGTATAACATGGCCCAGCCGAGTAATAATATTGTCATTTACCTAGAACTTCGGGAAATGAGCAACTTTGTGTACGGACAATTTTAATGAATCATATATGCAGAATTGCACTGTGATGTGCTAACAAGGGATCAAAGTGTGAAATGTTCACTGAGAAATTGCAAGAGCTGCACATCATATCAGTTGCAGTAGAACTTATTGACATTGAAATCAGCAGTAATCATGATGACATTGTTTCACAGAGTAGGCTATTCCGATCGTGGTTACGATCTAGACTATTTCGTAATATCTTACAACGAATGCAAAGTATAAGTTTCAAGACTTAATAACAGGACATATTCACCGCTGGAATCAAGATTCAATGTAAATGTAACATTGTGTATACAGTATCAGCGGTCGGGATTGTTCTATTCTCAACCTATCATCTGTTCAGCGAGATCACACTTCGGCTATAAATGAGTAATGATTGTATCAGGTTATCCAGTAGTTTGACCTTGTTTTGTTCAGACTTCCACGCATCGTCACATGATCGTGTGAAGGTCATCAAATCAACAACATGGCAGATGGAAGTCGTTTTCTGTGATGTTGACAAATGTCTGATACAAGCATTTAGGTGCGCCGATTGTGGGAACTTTTGTCGTCAACTCGTGGCGGGGAGTACCGACTGAAAATATATGGTGAGGTAATAAGGTTAGCATTCATTGTTTGGATAAACAATGTTGTGAAATAGATAGTTCTACACAGGGTATGGGCGACCACCAGCCGCCCTAATGGGCAGTTTGAGCTGATCATTAGGGCGGTGTAGTGTCTAGGCTATGTGGGTGGTAGCAGGCACGGGTTAACAGCTGGCCATTGTAACTGCTCTGGACTCTGTTGACAATAGAATGCTAAACCTCAATCATACCCCAACCAGATCACCATACTAATTTTAATAAGTAGGTCACCACTCACTCAGGGTGATCACTCATGTGGAAGTTTGACACTAGTAAAAAGCCATTCACACCAGACTGGACATCAGCCATGAAAGGTTGACCCATTAACTGCTGCCTCTCAGTCAACCATATTATGAAGTTAGTATATCATTTGTCAACAACCGGTTCAAAGTAATTTTATCAAAGAACACTCAAGAAATATAATATTTGTTTTGTAATACATCATTCATCACAGTGTTCAGTACATATTCCCATATTTGATTCTTAGATTTGAACTTTGTTTTTCATGGACCATTGCCTGTAAATTAAATTTTTTTTTAAATTTCAATAAAGTTCACATTTTGTATTTCTAACATAATCCACAATGAAGTATACTCTCAAAATGTTGCACCAATATATACTACTAATATACATGAACAGAATCCTTTATTTGGGCTCTATAACATTTTGGAAAAGGGCTTTGTGGACCCATTTTAAAGAATTTTTCCAAAATGTTATAGAGTCCAAATACCAGATTCTGTTCATGTATGTTAGTAATCATAGCAACCATGCCAATTGATGCAACATTTTATGAGTATAATTTATTGTGGATTATGTTAGAAATACAAAATGTGAACTTTATTGAGATTTAAAAAAATTATATTTACAGGCAATGGTCCAAGAAAAACAAAGTCCATATCTAAGAATTAAATATGAGAATATGTACTGAACACTGTGATGTATGATGTACTACAACAGAATATTATATTTTTCGAGCGTTCTTGGAAAAAATTACTTTGAACCGGTTGTTGACAAATGATATACTAACTTCACAATATGGTTGATAAAGAGACAGCAGTTTATGGGTAACATTATCTCCAGTCCAGTGTGAATGGCTTTTACCAGTGTCAACTCCACATCAGGGATTACCCTATGAGTGAGTGCTGACCTACATACTAGAAATAGTATGGCATGGTCTGGTTGGGTTTTATTGGGGATTAGCATTCTACTGTAAGCAGAGTCCACTGCTTTACAATGGCCAGCTACTAACCCATGCATGCTGGCATCCACACAGCCAATGTTTAAGCAAGTATGTATTATTTGTCAACAGCTGGTTCGAAGTAATTTTTTCAAAAACACTCAAGAAATATAATATTTGTTTTGTAGTACATCATTCATGACAGTGTTCAGTACATATTCCCATATTTAATTCTTAGATATGGACTTTGTTTTTCTTGGACCATTGCCTGAAAATGTTATTATTTAAAATCTCAATAAAGTTCACATTTTGTATTTCTAGCATAATCCACCATAAAGTATACTCATAAAATGTTGCATCAATTGGCATGGTTTCTATGATTACTAACATACATGAACAGAATCATGTATTTTGACTCCATCACATTTTTGAAAAATTGGGTCCACAAAGCCGTTAACTGGCGACTGGTCTTGGTAAATAGGCAATTTTGGCTATACGTTTATTTTTGAGATTTTTTTTCTGGAATTACGACACTTGACCTAGTTTTGAAAAACCAATACAAAATTAAAAAATAAATACATCAACATTATAATGGAACACATTTCAAGCCGACCAGTCAGGTAATTGTGTATTGTGTTCAGTGCCACACAAAGTCACGCTAGGAAATATTTGCAATATATGCAATGCAATACTAAAATAAAAATAAAAAGCCAACAAGACCATATTGCTCTTCAAGAAGACCTGAAGTCATTAGAAAAATGGGCAGCTGTTTGGGGCATGCGGTTCAATGCGAAGAAATGTAACATCTTATCAATAAAACCCAAGTCAACGCATATGTACCAGCTGGATAACCAAATACTCCAAACAGTTAAAGAAACACAGTATCTAGGGCTAACCATCACCAACACCCTCACTTGGTCATCCCACATATCAAAGATAGTAATAAAAGCTGGCAGTTCCGTCGAAACCTTAGGAGAGCGGACAAAAAACACACAAAAATGGCCTATGAATCCAAGTAAGATCCACCCTTGAATATGCAGCAGAAGTTTGGGATCCATACCAACAAAAAGACATCAACGCCATAGAAAGAATCAACAAAAGAGGGGTGCGATTCATCGAAAACAACTACCACGCAAGAACAAAAGGGGCCGTAACTGAAATGCTAATGGAACAACTTATGGAGCCACTACACCAAAGAAGAAACACGATGAGAATGAAGCTGTTCGGCAGAGTAGTGGAGGGACCAGCCGGCTATTCGATCAAAAGACATACTAATACCGAAAAAGAAAGGAAGGAAAATAAAGGCGAAAAAGTACCCAGGCTATATAACATCAAACCCTGTCGAAAAGGAGGAGTGTATTAACTCTAACTCCATCGAAAGGATACGAGCTAACACGGCACAATTTAGACACTCGTTCTTGTTCGAGCTATCGAGGAGTGGAACAGCCTGGAGGATAGCACATGCGAGGAAACAACGGATAAAACAACATAGTCCTCCCACAGCGCAAATACAGTCGAGAGGCTCCAGCGCTGAAACACATACAGATACAGATACTGTAACTTTTTCTGCGGAGGTTTGCATGAAATGCCTATTCAAAATTGTTCACTTGACCTCCTCCTTAATAACTATTATGCATTGCGGAATACCTTGAAGACTATATTTAATACAATAATTATTCAACGCCGAACATGTAATGTCTTTATCAGTTCCGGATATAGTAATCTGGTGCTGCTCAAACGCAATTTGATTGGTGCTCTAAAATTATTAAAAAGGGGACACGATCTCTAGCCCGAGATTAAGGGGGAAGGTAAAGTGACCTATTTTGAATGGGGATTTCCATGCAAATATGCGGAGCAAAAGTTAGTTTCACCTACTTCTGAGTGTGATTTGATGGGGCATTGGAAACAACAGGTATTGATCTGGCGGGTCCGCTTGGAATTTGTTCCATTATTTTTTTTCAAATGTAGGTCAAGTGATGTAATTCCATAAAAAAAAGTTCTCAAAAATTTATAATTTACCAAGCGAACCCCCATATAAATGGCTGTTGTTTCAAATACCACATCAAGTCACACGCAGAAGTATGTGCAACTCTGTAACTTTTGCTCCGCAGATTTGCATGGAAATCCCCATTCGAAATTGTTTACTTGACCTCCCCCTTAACCAAGCGAACACAACTCACCACTTCAGCCTAGCGCACACTAATTGTATAACACCTATACGAATATTTCTTGGTATCGCTCACAACCCGTTAGTTGTGTGCTTGTTCACATTATTGAGGTTATGTTCACCATTATAATGCACCGTTCAGTTTTAGCATCGGGAAGAAATACAGGAGTATCTGTGATGAGGTATATCTTTATTTTTCACAGAAAATAGTCCCCAGAATATTTACATTCACCTCCCGCCGTAAACAGTTTTCATTCAAAATCGAAATCGCTGTGTTGATAAATTGCAACACTTTGTTAAAAACAAGTAACCATAATGGAAATAAATGGTCTTAGGACTGTTTTCTTATGCTATCTCCGATGGTTTTTGGTCACCTGTTAGTGCCCGACAACTCCTTTTCCCTGAATAAACAAGTAACGTTTTTTATTTGTTTGACGGTAACAGGATAACAGGGTGACCTAAATTTGATGCGCAAATTAGCGTTTCTAGTTTACTATCGAAAAACAGCCGGTTAGAGAGTAGAATATATACCTGGATTCAGCTATGATATCTGGATACAGCTATTGTACCTGTATTCACACCTGCCAGACCCGATTATTAATCACAGCAACCATGCCTATTGGTCCACACTTTTAAGAATATAATTCATGGTGGTTTATGTTAGAAATACAAAACTTGAAATTTTAAAGAGGTTTTAGAAAATTATTATTTAGTACAATGGTCCATCGAACACAAAGTCCATGTGTCTAAAAAAACAAAGATGGGAACGCGAATGTGAACAGGACACCGATGAATGATGAATTACACAAAATATTTATATCTCTAGAGTGTTCTTTGCGAAACTTACTTTGAACAAGTCTTTGAACAAATATATATTCACTTGCTTGGTGGGTCAAGTGACCAATTTCGAATGGGGATTTCCATGCAAATTTGCAGAGCAAAAGTTAGAGTTGCACACGCTTCTGATGGTGACTTGGTGTGGTATTAGAAAAAAATAGGTATCTATATGTCGGTTCCGATTGCAACATGTTCCATTATAATGTTGGTGTATTCATTTCTCAATGTTATGTTAATTTTTCAAATGTAGGTCATGTGATATAATTCCATTAACAAATTCTCAAAAATATATTTTTTTGAAAAATGTTATAACTTACCTAGCTCAATCGCCAGATAAATTGTAGTGTTCACTGACTTGTCTGCTTTGGTTTCCGGGCAACCGCTTCGTACATAACTTTTGCTATATATATGCATGGAGATCTGCATTCAAAATTAGTCACTTGACCTCCCCTTTAAGGATATCCTAATTATGACACAGATGGCTGAATGAGTTTTTATTCCTTATACCCCTAAATCCGATGAATGCCAGCCATTGCAAGAATATGACTCCAATGTACATGACATTTCACAAGGACATAGGAATATGATTGAATATTTTTTGGCATCATAAACATATTTTCAAAAAATATATTTGATTGAGAAAATTAACTGGAAATGGAGCGAATGTACGCCAATCACCACATGTTAAACTAATAAAGCAAATAGATATAATTGTTTTGGAATCTTTTTGATTTTGATTCCAGGACGAGGAGAGTGACAATTATTTTATAATAATAACTCACCGTTTTAGCTACGACTCCGTTGAGTTCCATGAACCCTTCAGAAGAACACAAATATGTGGCCATTTGCTTTTGGGGACTCTTTTTTGGTATGTGAAGCCAAGTTGGCAAAGACGTAAGCTGGATCATAAGGGTGTAATAGGCTGTCTATTTGCCCATATTTCACCAACACCTCATTCAAAACTGATACCTTTTAACATATTAAAGCACACAAATTCATTGTAATCTATATTTCCAACATAACCTAAGATATCAGATGCATCATATTTTGTGATAGTGAGGCTTTTAGACAAAACTGACCTGGCATACATTCACACTTCATAGATTTTCTAACTGAAATTACTACAGACAGTTGAACACCACTAAGAAGCTAGCATATATTATAATTTGATATTATTATAGTATAATTACACCCAATATCTTTAAACACAATATTTTGAACTCATTTAGTCATCCATCAAACCGAAAAAAAAAGATTTCGACACCGTTTTTGTTTTTCTGAGAAAGTTGATCAAACAATACGACTGCCCTAAAACAAATTTGGATGACCGATTGCGCAGTTATCTATGCCTGCATGAATTACACATGTTGTAGATTTGCATGGAAATCCTCATTCAAAATAGGCCATTTGACCAACCCCTTAAGGCCCATGGTAAGCAGTGCAAATATGTGGCTAAAAATATAAGGACCCGGATTTGAGTTTATTGACACGCAGGCAGGGCTACTTTTGCACCAGTAGTTTGAAGAGTAATAATATTGCTATAGTATGTATGTACTGTATAAATATGGCCCAGGTAAAATGTGAATTTTGTGAATAAAATTTTCCAAATCAAACTAAACACTCTTATTTAATTAAATGTTTTGGTTGAAATTGAAAACATCCATGACAAAATGCACATGTCAGACCCATATCGTATTATCTTGGAAAGACAAATTGCACACTGCGTTTGCAATGAAGAGTTTAGCTTCCATACAAATCGCTACTGAAGAAGTTCCAGTCAGCAGAAAGTTATTCAACCAAAACAACACCATTTGCAACATTTTCTCATTGTTTCTCATCAAATCATATAGCGCTTGTCCTGCTTTGAAGGATGCAGTTTATGAGGTGGTGTTTATTTTTAATTTTGATGTTCAATTTCCTATTAACTGGACATAGGAATTGTGTTGTATATCTTGGAATTTTAGAGGACCTGCAGAGTTCGAAGTATTCATAAAATACCTTTTCTGTACGTTTTATTCGTTTCATGGTCAATGTCTCCCACAGAGATAATATGAACTGAAACTTGCTGAAATGTTCCACTATATTGCAAGTATGGACACTAGATCTAAATATTGTTGTCACCAATATACACTGCTTCCATTAAGTCTTAACACTTTGGAGATTGTCTGTAGCGTCATATACTTGACGTCATGAGTAAATTTAACGTCAACGTCATAATTTATGTGCATGTTTTTTTAACGTGTGTTATAATAATCGATTGCACTTATACATTTGGGACATTATATTAATCAAATAACTCTTGTACGAATCATTTATAAATCGGATGATGTATTGGAGTTATGTCTACATAAAATATAACACTTCATGAAACGACATAATATGTCGTTCTAATATGTCGTTCTACTCCTCAACCGATAGACGACATATATGTCGTTCTACTCGCCAAAGGGTTAACATGCCTGTCTGAGAGTGAGTAATTTATCACTTCATGGTCCACCTATTTCGTGGATAAATGAACTGCACATGAACTGCACTGATCATTAACTGGTATCCACCTGTCCATGACATATTTGTCCATGAGTGGTGACTTATTTACTAGCAATAGTATGATGGTGAGGTTTGACCACAACTAACCCTTACACACCTTACGATTCCCGAGGTCACCCAACATCGGATTAACTCGGCGGCCCAACATCGGATTAACATCGGATTAACTCTGCGACCAGCAATGTTTGGCATTAACTCGAGCGATGTGAACAGGTCGGAAAATGGACGGTTCATGTTGGTATGTACTTACCAACCTGACCAGCCCATTTGCAAACCTGGTTAGTAAATCTCTCGAACCCAAGCCAAACATTGCTGTCGTCGAGTTAGTCCGATGCTGATCCCATCCACTGCCGACCGCCGATTTAATTCGCGTGCAAAAGTAGAACAAGCATAGTGTGCCATACACGATGCATAATAATAAAACGAGAGACGTGACTAGATGGGTCTCCACCTTTGAATTCTGCTTGCACCCCACTCCCATGATCATACAATGTGTTGGAACGTGTATGCACCACTTGGGTTGGAATTTTCCAACAACCGGTAAAGTTTTCCAATGTTCTTCAACTGCATGATGGTAATTTCAGTCCAAAAAATAACGAAACTCGAGCGATGGAAACAGGTGGGTAAATCGACGGGTCATGTTAAGTTCATACCAATCTGACCCGCCCATGTGAATCTAATAAATCGATCGAATTCAAGACACACATTGCTGGCCGTCGAGTTTACCCGATGCTGAATCAGTCCGATCTCAGATTTAGTACGCTGGGTGTTGGCCATCGCATGCTAACGTAGAACAAAGCATATTCATACATTTGCAAATGTCAATATATCATGTTCGGCATGTTTTATTTTATTTTCTTGGAAAGGAATAATAATATAGATTGATATATATATACAACACGACAAATAGATTCAAATTATCCATAATCCAGTGAAACATAGGCCAGGCAATCCGCATTTTGTCGTGTTTTTGTTTGTTTGTTATTATATTCAGCTGATACACCCTAAATCTAGATGGATGAACGTTGTATACAACTCGTTGGGTGCGAATTTGTTGTTTACTTAACTGATTGCGTGAACTGTCTTCTGTGGTATTACTTTCATACCACATTGGATAAAACCGCCACGTGACCGGGTCATCCAATTATACCGCGTTTCCGGTGCCGGCGAGCATGCGAGTTTTTGGCTCCAAATATTTCAAAACAAGATGGACGACTGCGTGAAAAACTCCTGAGCGACTGTAAAATGGGGCTAGACGTCGCGGATAGCTTTGCCGGTATAGTATACCTTTGTTATAATTATTCTTTGTACGATACACTGATTATGTAGGCTTTATGTATTGAGTGTATATTTATTTATATTTCCCAAATTTTGAAGTTTACATATTTACACAACTGCTGACGGCACTAATTTGACTAAAGTAGTACACTCATACACTCAACACATAAAGCCTACATAATCAGTGTATCGTACACAGAATAATTATAACAAAGGTATACTATACCGGCAACGCTATCCACGACGCCTTGCTCCATTTTACTTTCCAATCAACGTTGGGTAAACTTTCCAATCAACAAATATCATCCAACTCTACCCAACACCCAACAGTTCAATAAACGTAGATAGGTGCTGTGAGCAATTAACGTTGATTGAGTGTTGTGTGAAATTTCATCCAACACGTTGTATAATTAACATACAACCGTTGGTAGTAAATATATATGCAACGTTGTGTAAAAGTGTATCCAACAAAATTGTCATGCACCTTTTCACACAACGTAGATAGGTGTTGTGGGCATACGACGGTTGATTGACTGTTGGATAACTTCTTATCCAACTAGATTTATGGTGTAAAAGTTGTTATTCAGGAAAAACGTCATGGAGGGTATGGTATGTATGTTTTTTATATTAGATAGTTGTGTATATGTATAGGTGTTTATGACCAAAGCGAATTTGTTTTGATGAGGTTTCGTAATATCTGGCAGAAAAACCAGGGGCCTGTGTGACGGTGTGTAGAAGTTAAACCAGAAGCCCGTGAAACGGTGTGTAGACGTTAAATCAGGAGCCCGTGTGACGGTGTGTAGACGTTAAACCAGGGGCATGTGTGGCGGTGTGTAGACGTTAAACCAGGAGCCGGTGTGACGGTGTGTAGACGCTAAACCAGGGGCATGTGCGGCGGTGTGTAGACGTTAAACCATGAGACCGTGTGTAGACGCAAGGAGACCGTGTGACGGTGTGTTGATGTTAAACCAGGGGCCTGTGTGACTGTGTGTAGATGTTAAACCAAAGACCTGTGTGACGGTATATAGACGTTAAACCATGGGTTTGTGTGACGTTGTTTAGACGTTAAACCAGATGCCTGTGTGACGGTGCGTAGATGATACACTGGGGGCCTGTTTGGCGGTGTAGACGTTAAACCAGACACATGTGCGACGGTATTTAGACGTTAAACCAGGGGATTGTGTGACGGTGTTTAGACGTTAAACCAGGTGCATGTATGACGGTGTTTAGACGTTAAACCAGGGGAACGTATGACCATGTGTATACGTTATCTATATCTGATTTCGTTGCAGGTTTGTTGCTTATCGTCTTCAGCATCACCACGCAGGTAAGTTTTGCCACTTGCTCTTTGTATGTGCGAGATATGTCGTTGTTTGTATGTGCGAGTATGTATGAGATATGTCTTATGAGCGAACGCATATTGGGGCCAACCGAAACACCACCGAACTCCAAAATAAACAAATACAAAACAAGTTATGACGACTTGCAAGCGTTATATAACGACCTCAAACTCGTTAATACGACCTGCAACTCTTTATAACGACTTCCAACAACGCGTTATACCGACTTGCAAGTCGTTATAACGAGCTGTGTTTTGGGGGGGGTGCGGTGTTCGGGTGGCCCAAACCACAATTACAGCGACACCATATATCTATAAAAGCCGATTTCCTGTTTAAAAGGCGTAATAAACTTGATTTGACTAGTTATTAAAATTACAAATTATATGTCACCCTGTTAATTTACAATTAAAGGTGCACTGTGCAATAAATCTGGCCATTTATGGGACCATCTCCTTATCTACTCAACATAACAAACGCAACAAATGAATGAGTTTGAGCCATGGATCGGCTGCATGGATCAGTGACAATGATGATGACTCCAGTCATAAATTCCTAACGCGCCCTCCTGGACGTGGCGACATGGGGGGGGGGGTGGGTGTCCCCCAACTTTGGACACAATTTTCAACGTTTGAAAATGTTATTCCTGACACGAGTTTAGTTGGAAATTAAACCACAAAACTAGATTGAAACAAATTATGAAACAATGATTGGACCAATATTCCTACTTTTGGTACAAAATTTTGACTGAAATGGCTATTGGTTGGAAAATTTAGGATAACGGCGATTTACGGTCCGCCATGTGATGCACATTCAGGCAATCAGAAGGGAGGAGAATGGGGTCAATGATAACACAGTAGTGTATGCCTATAGCCGCGCAATGTTTAGCTGAACATCACTAATCACCATACACTGTACTATTTTAATTTAACTACCTTACACTCTAATATCTTCACTTGATGATCAGAGAAATAAAATGAATTGAATTGATACGTCTATGCCTGAAATATAGCAGTCAGTTCCAATATTCTCAGGTTTCGGTTTCCCATATACGGATATAGCATTATTTTACATTATTTTTAGGTTTCTGTTTTACGAAATATATACATGTAGCAGTATTTTGCACTATTTTCAGGTTTTGGGTTTCCCGAACGGATATATATTACATGGTGAGTTGAGCGTTATGCCATGTTTAGTGGCGTGTATTATAGTTATTATACAATGTTGTGTACAGTATTTGTTTTTCTTGTACGAGACCAGGTTGTAGTGAAAAGTCATATTGGACGAGACAGGCAGTATCGAGTCCAATATGAGTTTTCACCACAACCTGGACTCGTACCGGAAAACACTTATTGCACTAATGGCCATGCACGGACAGTGCGTTATTCAGATGATTCAATGGTCCGAGGGTTCAAATAGTCCGAGGGTTAATATAAAGTGGCACAGAACGAGGGTTCAATCGTCCAAGGATTCAATATTTCAAAGGTTCAATAGTCCGAGGGTTCGATAGCCCTATGGCTAAATAGTCTCCGATTGTTCGATAGTCCGAGGTTTCGATAGACCGAGATAGGGTTTGATGGTCCTATAGAAGGGGCAGCGGGTTTTGGGCCACACTCCCAACTTTTGTAAACATTTCAACATGCAGCTGGAATCACAAGACTCAAATACAGATTGTAGTGATCGAGCATTGCACCTTTGTCTATGTATATATACATGTACGAACATAAACACTTGTGACATTACAAGATTTTAAAATATATCGCTTTCAGTAATTGGCGATGCAATGCGTGACCGCGTCATAATACGCCATCAGAGTTTTGTCTCGTCGTTAAACTCGCATTTCATGTGACCAATTCTTGCTCAATTTCGCTCTAAATGAAATTATCGTATGGTAAAGCGAAGCGGAATCTCAGACTACTATAGTCGACGAAATTTTGCCTCCCTTGTCAAACACAATTGGGAAAGCGTGGCGAGTTTTAACATGACCACACATAATTGTACGGTGCATGGGTCTATATGTGTATATGGCCGACTAACGAACCCTCGGAATATTGAAACTACTGAACCGTCGGACTACTGAACCGTCGGACTACTGAACCGTTTGACCTTTGAACCATCTGACCATTGAACCATAGGACTATTGAACCATAGGACTACTGAACCATCGGACTATGGACTACTGAACCATCGGACTATGGACTACTGAACCATCGGACTATGGACTACTGAACCATCGGACTATGGACTACTGAACCATCGGACTATGGACTACTGAACCATCGGACTACGGACTACTGAACCATCGGACTACTGAACCATCGGACTACTGAACCTCGGACAACTGAACCATCGGATTATTGAACCCTCGGAATATTGAACCCTCGGACTGTAGCAGTTTATACCTCTGACTATTGAACCATCTGACTATTGAACCCTATGACTATTGAACCCTCGTACTATTGAACCCTCATGTTGACCTACTGAACCATCGGACTACTGAATCCTCGTACTATTGAACCCTGGGACTATTGAACCCTCGGACTGTAGCAGTTGATACCTCGTACTATTGAACCCTCGGACTATTGAACATTCGGAATATTAAACTCTCGTACTATTGAACCCTCAGATTGACCTACTGTATCAGGACCAGGCGCATACATGGGGGCAAACGTTGCAAAACATTAACATAGAATTTCTCTTGTGATATATTGAGTTAATATTAACAGGTTCTTAGGAATAACTAGGGAATAGCGTCTCACGCCATACATAATAAAACTGGAGGCCATAACTTGGCAATTGTCAAGTATTTAAAGGTACTCAATTAGATTCGATGGTCCCAACCAGTGTTTACGCTGGACCGAAAAAAACTTTAGCCAAAAGTTTAGCCAAATGAAAATTTTATTAGCCAAATGAAAAACACTTGAGCCATATGTTTTTTGGCCTAATTAAAAACAACTTTGGCCAAATTAAATCATCGTTTTCTGGTCGGTTCACAATTAATGACTAAATCGTAAAATCTAACAGACACGGGTAAAATACACAATAATTTAAATAATTTTGATGAACTAGAAGTATTTTTATATATATCATTTATTAAAAATTTATTAATCTTTATGAGAAAGAGTGATTGTTGGGGGGGGGGGGGGGGTAACCCGGGATTGTCCTTAATGTCATTATTTTTTTGTTTTATATCAATATCTTTTTTAAAATAATTAAATTAATTTATCCTTGCGAAAATATCTAAGTGACATCTGGAAACTAATAACTTAATATTGTTACGCCATTATCAAATTACAATCTGTCATAAAAGCATGCATATTATTTTTGACTGTATCGGGACTCCCAACATCATCAGATTCCAAAACAGCCATATTGTAAATGCCCCTTCAGTGATTAGAATCGATTAATTGCCCAAAAGCAATGCTAACCACGGTCAACTATAGTATACAATTGTCCAAAACGTGTTATTTATCAACATTTTGTTCAACGAAATATGACCGAATTGTCAATATATCTAACGCCAAAGCCGCTTGATTTTAGAGTAAACCATCTTCTTCCTCAATTTAGTCCGAGACCGTCGGTTTGACCACGTTTTAACAGGCCACCAATAACTTCACATCTCGAGAAATGGCAAATTCAGAAAATCGATATATGGTCACACCCATATTTGATGGATGGGTTCCTCGACTCGAATCAAATATTTTGTTTTACCCCCGAAAGCCAAATAAACAGTAATTTCTAAGCGTTAATGACTTTGCTAACCCAATTTCCCCCAAATTTGATGGAGTCAAAATAAAGGTTTATGTTCACTTTTGTTAGTAATCAACCTGAGTCAGGATAAAGTACTCTCATGATTCAGCATTGACTGGTCATAATCCCAGCAGGCTTGAGTGAACATTATCTTGACCCATCAAATTCAGTTCCCAAATAGCTTTGCTGAGCAATGAAATCTACCATTTGTAAACAACTGCTTCCAAGCAAAACTCTTAATAAAACTGAAGAAATGTGAGGATATCTTTATTGTTCATCGTTCTTCACAGTGTTCAGTACACACACCCATATCTTTTTGTTAGATATGATCTTTGTGCTTGTTGAATTTGGGTTCGAAGAAATATATTGTAAAAACTTCTACAAATTTCACATTTTGAATTTCTAACATAATCCACCATGAATTATACTCTTAAAATGTTGCATCCATGGGTTTGGTTACTGTGATTACTAATAAAAGTGAACATAAACCTTTATTTTGGACTCCATTAACTTTGGGGAAAATGGGTTAGCAAAGTCCTTAATTCCGATAATGCATTTTAAGACCATCAATTCTAAAAGTCAATGTCATTCAATGAAATTCTTAATAATAAAACAAAAACATTCAGGAACTTTACTTGGATATGATACAATGTTCATATGTTATTTGAATCAATAACAGGAGGAAATATCACACAACATAAAGGCTATTCAAATGCTGGCCACCCTTCTCAACCCGCACGACACATCACACATGCACCCCATAACACGAATTCCACCACAACATGCAAACCACTCGACCTTCCTCCCAGAAGTGGACAAAGTCATTACAGTTTTGTTTCATTTTCCATTCAGTTACTCCCACATGTGGCACCACGGTATCTGATCCAACAGTGGTTACGGTGACGAATGACGCACATAGCGTGCGAGCTGTGGCTCTCTGTAATGGCCACAACCTAAGCCCGTTTACGGTATCCGACGGCGGTGTGACGCTAAAACAGACCATCCTCACGGTGTCTGGTGGTGCAACCAACGAATGCTTATTCAATGTAAGTTATTAAACATATATAACGGTACATCTACATAAATTGTGTATTAAGTATCTCAAACCATACCTGTACATATACGCCGAAGATTTCCGAACAAGTTTGTCGATACAGCGCTAAAAATACGTGCTTTGTTTCACATATATTTCAGATAGCTTCGTAAATTTGCGCCGGATAAATGGTTTTTAGTCAGCGGTCACTTAAAGGTACTCAATCCGATTAAGCATCCCTAAATTACTATTTCTTTGGCGTCTGGTGTAAAACATATTTGATTCGAGTCGAGGAACCAACCCACCCTTCAAAGCTCAGAGTGATCAGATATCGATTTTTGATTTTGTTTTCATTTTTTAGATCTGGTCCACTTCCACGTGATCAAACGGACAAATTACGCACAAATTGAGGGTGTAAGATGGATAACTCTAAACTCAGTGTTATTACCAACAATAATAACCACTTGATTTGAGAATTATCCATCTTACAACATGGATTTGTCCGTAATTTGTCCGTTTGAGCACGTGGAAGTGGACCAGATCTAATAAATGAACAAATTTCAAAAATCGATATCTGATCACTCTGAGCTTTGAAGGGTAGGTTCATCGCCTCGAATCAAATATTTGTTACCCCCAAAGCCAAAGAAATAGTAATTTAGAAGCATCTGATCGGATTGGGTACCTTTAAAACTTGCACATGTAGACACCATGGGATGAAAATCTAGAACTATCGTCGCTCTGAAACAACATACAAAATGCTTCTTTTTTTAAATATGTTTAATATTTTCCAGCCAAGATATTTGGCACGAAGAACAAACAAAAACGGAATGACAATAAACAATAGCTATCCTTAGCCATGCGTGGAGTCTCGATTCTTATTGCTGCGTTGTGCATGGAGTAGTGGAGTAGACCAAATTATTGGCCCAGGCTAAATTTGACTATTTGATTAGTTGTTTTCCGCTTATATAGGAACCCACTTGTCGGCGCATGGCATAGGATTTAACAAACTACTATATGTAAATGTATGATATGGCAGATTGACAGGTTGCCAGTCTGGTCCGTCCGTTGGCTATCAAGGAGAGATTCCAACGGTCTGCTGAATGTATTTCAAGAAACGACAAGTTCTTTTCATGACTGATAATCGAGAATTTTGTAAAATTGTTCTGAATTTCAATAACGAATAGCGTGATTTATTAAACATTGGAAATAGAGCCTCGCGTTCTGCTACATAATTCTGATCAATAAATGAAGATAAAGCAGTGCGTGAAGTTTTTGTATACTGTCATGTTAAATATACACATGTGGCCCTTCCGTGTTAAACTAAATCCTGTTCGGCGATTGGTCTACATTGCCAATTAGGTCACCCATTTCATAACCCAATAACACAGACCGTAACACGAACACGACGTCACAAATTGTTGACTTCAGCTGACCTAATAAGTAATAGCGGTCAGCATAATTGCTATACATTGGTCCGATGTTTGGTGTACAAAGTATTATGATTTATAACGTGTAAGTGTCTTATTTGGACCTATACCAATCAGCAGCCATAATTATTTCATGCTGCACGAAGCGTAACTCTATGTAATTAGTTGCTTGTATGATCAAAGCTCGGAGTGATCAGATATCAAGTTTTGTAATTTTATATTTTTCGAGATATGTAATTTTTGACGGCTTGACAAATTTCGGATTAAGATAGATAATTCTAAAACCAAGTTGCTTTGGTGTTAGATATTTGAAAATCCGACCAGATTTTGTTGAACAAAATGTCGATGAATAACACGTTTTGGGTAATTTATAGTTGACTGTACAGTTGTTAGCATTATTTTGGGCAATTAATCGATTCTGATAACTGAAGCGGCATTTAAAAAAAATATTGTTATTAGAATCTGATATGGGGACCATCGAATCGGATTGAATACCTTTAACTATTGTCTATATGTATCTTTGCAGCGGGACCTGAATACAAACACGTACACGATTATTGTAACAGTGTCAACCGGAGAAACACATGGGCGCGTAGCAGAGATGGATGAGAGCTATCTTATAACATGCACCTATAACGAAAAATCTATTAACGTTCACGAGTCAGTCTTCAGGACGGTGATCGACGCGTAAGTTAAACTTCTAACATGCACCTATAACGAAAAATCTCTTAGCGTTCACGAGTCAGTCTTCAGGACGGTAATCGACGCGTAAGTTGATGGATGAGAGCTATCTTATAACATGCACCTATAACGAAAAATCTCTTAACGTTCACGAGTCAGTCTTCAGGACGGTAATCGACGCGTAAGTTAATGGATGAGAGCTATCTTATAACATGCACCTATAACGAAAAATCTCTTAACGTTCACGAGTCAGTCTTCAGGACGGTAATCGACGCGTAAGTTAATGGATGAGAGCTATCTTATAACATGCACCTATAACGAAAAATCTCTTAACGTTCACGAGTCAGTCTTCAGGACGGTAATCGACGCGTAAGTTAATGGATGAGAGCTATCTTATAACATGCACCTATAACGAAAAATCTCTTAACGTTCACGAGTCGGTCTTCAGGACGGTAATCGACGCGTAAGTTAATGGATGAGAGCTATCTTATAACATGCACCTATAACGACAAATCTCTTAACGTTCACGAGTCAGTCTTCAGGACGGTAATCGACGCGCAAGTTAATGGATGAGAGCTATCTTATAACATGCACTTATAACGAAAAATCTCTTAACGTTCACGAGTCAGTCTTCAGGACGGTAATCGACGCGTAAGTTAATGGATGAGAGCTATCTTATAACATGCACCTATAACGAAAAATCTCTTAACGTTCACGAGTCAGTCTTCAGGACGGTAATCGACGCGTAAGTTAAACACAGAGATGGATGAGAGCTATCTTATAACATGCACCTATAACGAAAAATCTCTTAACGTTCACGAGTCAGTCTTCAGGACGGTAATCGACGCGTAAGTTAAACACAGAGATGGATGAGAGCTATCTTATAACATGCACCTATAACGAAAAATCTCTTAACGTTCACGAGTCAGTCTTCAGGACGGTAATCGACGCGTAAGTTAAACACAGAGATGGATGAGAGCTATCTTATAACATGCACCTATAACGAAAAATCTCTTAACGTTCACCAGTCAGTCTTCAGACGGTAATCGACGCGTAAGTTAAACACAGAGATGGATGAGAGCTATCTTATAACATGCACCTATAACGAAAAATCTCTTAACGTTCACGAGTCAGTCTTCAGGACGGTAATCGACGCGTAAGTTAAACACAGAGATGGATGAGAGCTATCTTATAACATGCACCTATAACGAAAAATCAATTAACGTTCACGAGTCAGTCTTCAGGACGGTGATCGACGCGTAAGTTAAACACCTATAACGAAAAATCTATTAACGTTCACGAGTCAGTCTTCAGGACGGTGATCGACGCGTAAGTTAATGGATGAGAGCTATCTTATAACATGCACCTATAACGAAAAATCTCTTAACGTTCACGAGTCAGTCTTCAGGACGGTAATCGACGCGTAAGTTAAACACAGAGATGGATGAGAGCTATCTTATAACATGCACTTATAACGAAAAATCTCTTAACGTTCACGAGTCAGTCTTCAGGACGGTAATCGACGCGTAAGTTAATGGATGAGAGCTATCTTATAACATGCACCTATAACGAAAAATCTCTTAACGTTCACGAGTCAGTCTTCAGGACGGTAATCGACGCGTAAGTTAAACACAGAGATGGATGAGAGCTATCTTATAACATGCACCTATAACGAAAAATCTCTTAACGTTCACGAGTCAGTCTTCAGGACGGTAATCGACGCGTAAGTTAATGGATGAGAGCTATCTTATAACATGCACTTATAACGAAAAATCTCTTAACGTTCACGAGTCAGTCTTCAGGACGGTAATCGACGTGTAAGTTAATGGATGAGAGCTATCTTATAACATGCACTTATAACGAAAAATCTCTTAACGTTCACGAGTCAGTCTTCAGGACGGTAATCGACGCGTAAGTTAAACACAGAGATGGATGAGAGCTATCTTATAACATGCACCTATAACGAAAAATCTCTTAACGTTCACGAGTCAGTCTTCAGGACGGTAATCGACGCGTAAGTTAAACACAGAGATGGATGAGAGCTATCTTATAACATGCACCTATAACGAAAAATCTCTTAACGTTCACGAGTCAGTCTTCAGGACGGTAATCGACGCGTAAGTTAAACACAGAGATGGATGAGAGCTATCTTATAACATGCACCTATAACGAAAAATCTCTTAACGTTCACAAGTCAGTCTTCAGGACGGTAATCGACGCGTAAGTTAAACACAGAGATGGATGAGAGCTATCTTATAACATGCACCTATAACGAAAAATCTCTTAACGTTCACGAGTCAGTCTTCAGGACGGTAATCGACGCGTAAGTTAAACACAGAGATGGATGAGAGCTATCTTATAACATGCACCTATAACGAAAAATCAATTAACGTTCACGAGTCAGTCTTCAGGACGGTGATCGACGCGTAAGTTAAACACCTATAACGAAAAATCTATTAACGTTCACGAGTCAGTCTTCAGGACGGTGATCGACGCGTAAGTTAAACATCTATAACGAAAAAT
Organism: Siphonodentalium dalli; assembly: GCA_032622095.1. Taxonomy (NCBI): domain Eukaryota; kingdom Metazoa; phylum Mollusca; class Scaphopoda; order Gadilida; family Siphonodentaliidae; genus Siphonodentalium; species Siphonodentalium dalli. The sequence continues at coordinate 276,745,477 of CP136064.1, read as the reverse complement.
CTCTTAACGTTCACGAGTCAGTCTTCAGAACGGTAATCGAATCGTAGGTTAAACACCTATAACGAAAAATCTATTAACGTTCACGAGTCAGTCTTCAGGACGGTGATCGACGCGTAAGTTAAACATCTATAACGAAAAATCTCTTAACGTTCACGAGTCAGTCTTCAGGACGGTAATCGACGCGTAGGTTAAACACCTATAACGAAAAATCTCTTAACGTTCACGAGTCAGTCTTCAGGACGGTAATCGACGCGTAAGTTAAACATCTATAACGAAAAATCTCTTAACGTTCACGAGTCAGTCTTCAGGACGGTAATCGACGCGTAAGTTAAACATCTATAACGAAAAATCTCTTAACGTTCACGAGTCAGTCTTCAGGACGGTAATCTACGCGTAAGTTAAACACCTATAACGAAAAATCTCTTAACGTTCACGAGTCAGTCGCGTATGTTAAACATCTATAACGAAAAATCTATTAACGTTCACGAGTCAGTCTTCAGGACGGTAATCGACGCGTAGGTTAAACACCTATAACGAAAAATCTCTTAACGTTCACGAGTCAGTCTTCAGGACGGTGATCGACGCGTAAGTTAAACACCTATAACGAAAAATCTATTAACGTTCACGAGTCAGTCTTCAGGACGGTGATCGACGCGTAAGTTAAACATCTATAACGAAAAATCTCTTAACGTTCACGAGTCAGTCTTCAGGACGGTAATCGACGCGTAGGTTAAACACCTATAACGAAAAATCTCTTAACGTTCACGAGTCAGTCTTCAGGACGGTAATCGACGCGTAAGTTAAACATCTATAACGAAAAATCTCTTAACGTTCACGAGTCAGTCTTCAGGACGGTGATCGACGCGTAAGTTAAACTCCTAACGTGCACCTATAACGAAAAATCTCTTAACGTTCACGAGTCAGTCTTCAGGACGGTAATCGACGCGTAAGTTAATGGATGAGAGCTATCTTATAACATGCACCTATAACGAAAAATCTCTTAACGTTCACGAGTCAGTCTTCAGGACGGTAATCGACGCGTAAGTTAATGGATGAGAGCTATCTTATAACATGCACCTATAACGAAAAATCTCTTAACGTTCACGAGTCAGTCTTCAGGACGGTAATCGACGCGTAAGTTAATGGATGAGAGCTATCTTATAACATGCACCTATAACGAAAAATCTCTTAACGTTCACGAGTCAGTCTTCAGGACGGTAATCGACGCGTAAGTTAATGGATGAGAGCTATCTTATAACATGCACCTATAACGAAAAATCTCTTAACGTTCACGAGTCAGTCTTCAGGACGGTAATCGACGCGTAAGTTAATGGATGAGAGCTATCTTATAACATGCACCTATAACGAAAAATCTCTTAACGTAAACGAGTCAGTCTTCAGGACGGTAATCGACGCGTAAGTTAATGGATGAGAGCTATCTTATAACATGCACCTATAACGACAAATCTCTTAACGTTCACGAGTCAGTCTTCAGGACGGTAATCGACGCGTAAGTTAATGGATGAGAGCTATCTTATAACATGCACCTATAACGACAAATCTCTTAACGTTCACGAGTCAGTCTTCATGACGGTAATCGACGCGTAAGTTAATGGATGAGAGCTATCTTATAACATGCACCTATAATGACAAATCTCTTAACGTTCACGAGTCAGTCTTTAGGACGGTAATCGATGCGTAAGTTAATGGATGAGAGCTATCTTATAACATGCACCTATAACGAAAAATCTCTTAACGTTCACGAGTCAGTCTTCAGGACGGTAATCGACTCGTAACTTAATGGATGAGAGCTATCTTATAACATGCACCTATAACGACAAATCTCTTAACGTTCACGAGTCAGTCTTCAGGACGGTAATCGACGCGTAAGTTAATGGATGAGAGCTATCTTATAACATGCACCTATAACGACAAATCTCTTAACGTTCACGAGTCAGTCTTCAGGACGGTAATCGACGCGTAAGTTAATGGATGAGAGCTATCTTATAACATGCACCTATAACGACAAATCTCTTAACGTTCACGAGTTAGTCTTCAGGACGGTAATCGACGCGTAAGTTAAACACAGAGATGGATGAGAGCTATCTTATTACATGCACCTATAACGAAAAATCTCTTAACGTTCACGAGTCAGTCTTCAGGACGGTGATCGACGCGTAAGTTAATGGATGAGAGCTATCTTATAACTTGCACCTATAACGAAAAATCTCTTAACGTTCACGAGTCAGTCTTCAGGACGGTAATCGACGCGTAAGTTAAACACAGAGATGGATGAGAGCTATCTTATAACATGCACCTATAACGAAAAATCTCTTAACGTTCACGAGTCAGTCTTCAGGACGGTAATCGACGCGTAAGTTAGACACAGATGGATGAGAGCTATCTTATAACATGCACCTATAACGAAAAATCAATTAACGTTCACGAGTCAGTCTTCAGGACGGTAATCGACGCGTAAGTTAAACACAGAGATGGATGAGAGCTATCTTATAACATGCACCTATAACGAAAAATCTCTTAACGTTCACGAGTCAGTCTTCAGGACGGTAATCGACGCGTAAGTTAAACACAGATGGATGAGAGCTATCTTATAACATGCACCTATAACGAAAAATCTCTTAACGTTCACGAGTCAGTCTTCAGGACGGTAATCTACGCGTAAGTTAAACACCTATAACGAAAAATCTCTTAACGTTCACGAGTCAGTCGCGTATGTTAAACATCTATAACGAAAAATCTATTAACGTTCACGAGTCAGTCTTCAGGACGGTAATCGACGCGTAGGTTAAACACCTATAACGAAAAATCTCTTAACGTTCACGAGTCAGTCTTCAGGACGGTGATCGACGCGTAAGTTAAACACCTATAACGAAAAATCTATTAACGTTCACGAGTCAGTCTTCAGGACGGTGATCGACGCGTAAGTTAAACATCTATAACGAAAAATCTCTTAACGTTCACGAATCAGTCTTCAGGACGGTGATCGACGCGTAAGTTAAACATCTATAACGAAAAATCTCTTAACGTTCACGAGTCAGTCTTCAGGACGGTGATCGACGCGTAAGTTAAACACCTAAACAGTTAAAGCGGAATTTAATAGCCATGGTTCGTTACCATATCACGTTTGTGTGTGTGTTATTTACAAGACAGCACAATTTAGAACACACTCATAGGTAATAATGCACGTGCTTTCTTCGAAGGAGAATGTACCAACAGCATCGTTTATCTCCACACAATAACAGTGGAAGCGAGTGGGCTACACATGAATTGTTTGTATTTATGTCCGATTCACTCTGCCACTCCCCCATTTACGAGTGGGCTCTAGCTGTATATTTTGAAACATAATTAAGAGCGTTAACATTATTTTTGGCATGGAGTCCGGGCAATCTCATACGACTTCCCCGTCAAGAACATTTTGGGCTGAAGTTTATTAGATAGTGTTTTTGAAACGTGTCTCTTTGTAGTGTCATTCTTTTGGTATGCCCGTTATTTAGTAAAGGTGATTTTTTACTAAATAACGGGTATGTTAGAGTTACATTTCTTTGAAAAACTCAAAACATTGGGCGACAAATTTTCTCGACTGGGAAGTCGTATGATATTGCCGGAGTCCGAAGCTGGTTGTGAATTATATTTGACCCAAACTGATGACACGTGGTCAGAACACGTGCTCTCATACAGCCGTCACCCGTTGACAGTTCCTAGTTGCCGTCCTAGTTTTGTGTGCGTTGTATAGGTTATAAATTGCTTTTTGTAAAATTGTAATTGAAGGGGTACTGTGCGCAAATTTCAATAAAGTCACTGTAATAACGACGATCTAATATCGATAACATATTGAAAAATAAGTAATTTGAGTAGCAGTTGTATTATGTAAACGTTCAGGTTAACATCTTATCTTAAAATGAAAGTTAATATTTTGATATCAATGTAATTTATGGCTCGAGCCAAAAATTAAATTAACGAATTTCAGTGCACAAGACATAATCAAATTAATTGACGTAAAGTGGATTGGGCAACGCGTGGCACACAAGCATGATCCTTATATTGATACGGGACGCATAAACTCAAGCCACCCACTGACTATATCTAGTGGCTATACAATAACTTAAATGAGTATATGAACTAGTATGCATATACTATAGCATTTATTTGATACATTTGCTTGACAACTGTACAAAAATTACTCGACGACGATAGTTGGAAGATCTGGTTACCTTATTCTAACAGAGACTGTCGAAATCAACAACATTTGGATACAGTTCCCCATTACCACGTACTTACATGTTACAGTATTGACTCTTTACCCCGAATTGGTATTGCACGTAATCATTTTGTCGTTTTTCATGGACGAAAATACGTTGATAATAAACCGAATACTAATTTAAGGACATGATTCTGGGCTGTGTGTGTGTGTGTGGGGGGGGGGTGGTTGCGGTTGGACATGTTCAACGTGACACCCATCATAAAGTGGACACTTATCAAATGATGGTAATATCAGTTCAAATGATGGTCATATATGTTCAAAATATCGACCAAAAGCAGGAATATATGCGACTGTCGATCTGAAAACACTACAGTCATGGTAGTACAATAGTACAACACTGTGTGGTTGTACACGAAAAACAACAGTGCGTGGTTGTACAGTAAAACAACACTGCATGGTTGTACAGTAAAACAACACTACATGGTTGTACAATAAAACAACACTGAATGATTGTACAATAAAACAACACTGCATGTTATTACAATAAAACAACAATGCATGATAGTACAATAAAACAACACTGCATGGTTGTACAATAAAACAACACTACATGGATGTACAATAAAACAACACTGCATGGTAGTACAATAAAACAACACTGCATGGTAGTACAAAAAAACAACACTACATGGTAGTACAATAAAACAACACTACATGGTAGTACATTGTAATTCAATTGAGTATTTGTCACTAAAAACAAGCATTCTGATTGGCCGAGAGCGATAACTTTAGTTTTCGATTCACCGACATTGGGCGCTTCAGCGTGCATCAAATCTGAATGTACCACGGTAAAATTTCATCGGCACAGAACGGAGTAGTGAAACGAGCACACCGCGCGTTGTTGACTACAAATACCATTCACCGGCCGCTTCAGCGTGCATCAAATCGGAATCTATCACGGTAAACTTTCGTCGGCACAGAACGGAGTAGCGAAACGAGCCAACCCGCCCACAGGAAATTGTTACGGATCAGTGTTCCGAGTAACGCAGTGAACAAACCCAACGATTTGTGCACGGTGACAACGGAGAATGAAAGTCTCAATTCTTGTCATGAAAATGACTAAATGATACTTTATATACAGTTTGTTTCTTCAAATTCCTTGCTAGGTTGAATTACAATGGATATAAACGTACTCTGTTTCGTTGTACATTCTGGGCAAGCCGGCTCGTTCACAAACTGTTTTCATGCTCGAATCCCAGAATGTACAACTCAACAGGGTACGTTTATCTCCAAAATAAAACAACACTACATGGTAGTACAATAAAACAACACTGCATGGTAGTACAATAAAACAACACTGTATGGTAGTACAATAAAACACCACTGAATGGTAGTACAATAAAACAACACTGCATGATAGTACAATAAAACAACACTGAATGATTGTACAGTAAAACAACACTACATGATGGTACAGTAAAACAACACTACATGGTGGTACAGTAAAACAACACTACATGGTGGTACAGTCAAACAACACTACATGGTAGCACAATAAAACAACACTGCACGGTTGTACATTAAACAACACTACATGGTGGTACAGTAAAACAACACTACATGGTAGTACAATAGAACGACACTGAATGGTAGTACAATAAAACAACACTGCGTGGTTGTACATTAAAACAACACTGCATGGTAGTACATTAAAACAACACTGCATGGTAGTACAATAAAACAACACTGCATGGTTGTACAGTAAAACAACACAACATGGTGGTACAGTGAACACTACATGGCTGTACAACAAAACAACACTGCATGGTTGTACAGTAAAACAACACTACATGGTGGTACAGTAAAAACAACACTACATGGTAGTACATTTAAACAACACTGCATGGTAGTACAAAACAACACTTCATGTTAGTACAATAAAACAACTCTGAATGGTAGTACAATAAAACAACACTGCATGGTGTACAATGAAAACAACACTGCGTGGTTGTATAGTAAAACAACACTACATGGTGGTACAGTCAAAACAACACTACATGGTGGTACAGTAAAACACTACATGGTAGTACAATAAAACAGCACTACATGGTGGTACAGTCAAAACAACACTACATGGTAGTACATTTAAACGGGAGCATCTCACTTTGCCGACGGCTATTGTTTCCGGGGGTACCTGCACGAGGTGTCAATAATCCCTTACTTCAATCAGTTGCCGCTTATAGTCTATACCTCTTTTCTTTTGGTGTTTTAATGGTTTGTCCTCTCTTTTTGTAGGTTTTTAATGATTTGTCAATTTGGGAACGAGGGTTTTGGAACCTTTGGTGCTGATTCAATGTTGATGTCAGGAAATAATCTATGTCATGTTTTATTTATTTATTGATTCAAAATAATTAATAAAATACATACAAGGATATAAAAAAACATATAACAAATACACGAAAATACTTTAACAAAAAGCTCAATGGCGAACTAATTTAGCGATTGAATCTAAGTAATCTACAACGTCGATCTCGTTTTCCCTGAATATTCTCTTAAAATGTCTGAAACGCGTTGACCGCCCGATATTTTCTTCTCTGTGGTTGAACTCTGCCGCCACCAGTCTGTTGAAGTATCGTCGATTCTGTATATAGGCTTGTTCTTTTTTAATATGGTCGATCATGTCGAATATATTTGGTTTTGAAGCTGCTATATAACCTTGAAGTTTTCTGTGCAACCTTGGACGTGGTTTGTGGTCCGGGGCCGGTTGTATTATAGTGATTCCACATGGTACGGCATTCGTCACCTTCAACCCACTGCATAGTCACATAATCGGAAAACTTTGTCACGCGGTCGTCGATTGGGCGGTCTGTTGTTTCCATATATTCTTCCCATTCTTCTAGTACAAGGCATCAACCATAACCTGTTAAAAAGAAATAAAATTAGATTTGATGTCTATTTTTTGTATATAGATATATCAGTTAAATATTATTATAAATTAGAACGCTCTTTATTGTCTGGCGTTTTGTTTAGAGAAGAATGGATGCTCTTTATCAGAATTTGAAATAAGAAAATGCATGTGTCGTACCTGGTCAGAATCGGCTAGATGGTTGTGTTGACTCATTGAAGAACTAACTATCTCGTTCTTTGTGTTGATGGTGGCACCACATCCATTCTTACAACACACCCAGTTGACATTCTCGGATCGACGTAACTTGATGCGGAATTTGAAGTTGTTGAAGACCAGGTGTTTGCCTCCTTAATTGTTAGCGATGAAGAATACATTTACTTGAGAACTTGCCATGATGAAGATAGAACATTGAATATGATCAACTTTGGAGAGACATGGGGTTTTTATAGCTCAATACGATCGCTCAATACGAATAAAAGATTACTACTATTTCACTGAGTGAACATGAGAATCGCTCATCTGATGACGACTCATGTGAAAATCGTTTAGCGGCATGCTAAAACAACATTGCAAACGGGAGCCGGAAAACTGTTACTTAATTAATACAGACTATAGGCGCGACGATCACATCTTGCCGGCGATATTTTTGCAGGCTCGTCGGCCAAGTGAGAATAAGCCCATTTAAACAACACTGCGTGGTAGTACAAAAACAACACTTCATGTTAGTACAATAAAACAACACTGAATGGTAGTACAATAAAACAACACCGCATGGTAGTACAATAAAACAACACTGCATGGTGTACACTGAAACAACACCGTATGTGTGTTCAATAAAACTATGATACAGTATGATAACATTTTAATCTATTGTTGGTGTGAAATGTCCAACTTGTGTCAAACAAAGTTGGGGTTCAGACAATACTCAAGACCCATATAAGCACGCCCCCAAATATTCATACCCCACCCATATATTCATGCCCCACCCATATATTCATGCCCCACCCATATATTCACACCCCACCCATATATTCACGCCATTCATGATGTATACTCTGAACACACACCCATATATTCACGCCTGACCCATATATTAACCCACACCCATATATTCAAGCCCCTAACGATATATTCACGCCCACCCATATAGTCACGTCCCACCCATTTAGTCACGCCCAACCCATATATTCACCCCCATCCATATATTCACGCCACCACCTATATATTCACGCCACCACCCATATATTCACGCCACCACCCATATATTCACGTCCACCATATATTTACGCCCACCCATATATTCACGCCCCGCCATATAATCACGCCCCCATCCCACATATTTACGTACCACCCATATATTCACTCCCCACCAATATATTCACTCCCCACCAATATATTCACTCCCCACCAATATATTCACACATCGCCCGTATATTCACACCTCGCCCTTATATTGTCGCGATGTATACTCCCAAATGCACGATATACATGTAAATCCGCTGTTTTAATAATATAATAGGGGTTTCATGAGCTATAACTGTATATTGGCTGTTTTAATGATTTAATAGGCGTATCATGTGATATAAATGTATATCGGCTGTTTTAAATTTCCTGGACCTGAAATCTTAATCTTGATAATTTGAGCTGCAGAACATGGGCTTGTGAGTAACATAATATTTAATATATTTCCGAGCAAGCTGATTGGTAAGAAAGAAAATTAAGAATGTAGATTAGTTAACTTAGGTCGTGTGGAATATATGCAAACAATGTCAAGAATTAAAGCAGAAAATCTGAAAATTATTTCTGAATTACCAACAAATAACTTGGCTGTCAGACGAGCTTTGCATTGTACCCTAGATAAATTCATGAAGTGTTTTGTCGAATAGTGATTTGAAAAGAATCGACCTGAAATTTATTGTTTTATTCGGCAATTAATTATGCGACTCTTCAAACCGGAGCATTGACTTCTTCAGAGACATTATTGTGTGTTCAAAAATACATTGAGTGCAATGGACGGAAATTAAATTGAGGGGCGTAGACGAGTGTTAGAATGTACCTTAATGGGACCCAAAGCATTCTCAGTGGGGAAATTTACCAACAATATAAAAGTATATAAATCATAAACATTAAGAAGAACATGTAGAAATAGATAAATCGTGTTCTTAACTTCACTATTGGTTCTGTATTTTGCCTAATAAAGAAATGTATAGCGATGAAACCATTGCTATGTAAATACAAATGTTATAATGGTTTGTCATCAAAGATGGTAAATCGTGTACTAAATCTGCTACCTTAGTCTAAATATGAGGCATTGTATTGTTTGTCACTTGGTTTACGGATTTCCCAACCTAAGAAAATGCTGTTTGTCAAAAAAAAAAATTTATCTTTTGTTTTGTTTTCTTCGTGCCGATGTGAATAATAATCCAGATGTACAAAATGATATATAAATTACATCAAAAGTTTATATTTGCATAAAATATACAACAATGACGCCTGGTTATGATTATGACACATTACACTACATACCTATAATAGTATGTAAATACTCAAAGAAGAAAACTACCTGACTTGAAGTATGTCGATAAAAATGGCGTAACGATCAGGCTACCAGAACCCCCGCATACAAATTATACTTATTTTATTTTAGTTTATTCCTTCCCACATTTACCTTGAGCTAAACAAACTCCGTAAACCAATTAATAACAAATAAAATGCCTGACGATCACAATATTGTTCAATACGTCGATCTTTTCCAGCGTCTACCGTCCACTTTTGATTAAATTTCGGTATCTTATAGAATTAACTGGACTTTGATCGGTGGTACCACTGTAGCACTACTGCTACTTTAAACATTATTAGTTTAAACATATTTTATTAGCAAAAATAGCTAACTGGATTGGGGCACGAGTTATTGCTAACTTATTGACGCCCCTTTACAACAAACAATTGACAATTGACAAAAATAATTAGGCTTCCTGCCTGCAATACATATAATACAAAGGTATACAAACAACACTTGTTTGATTAAAATATGATAATAAAGTTGGGATACACGTTAAGATGTCAAAGTGTACTGTTTGCGTCAGAATGGGGGTGTGGTTGTGGGCCTTCGATCGATGATGTGATATTTTGTTTCCTAATTTATATAGTAATATTAAACATTATTCTATGCATAACAATTGCTATGGCATGAGAAATTAAAATAAGAACAACGTCCATCGATTTGTCCATGTTTTTCTTTGTGGCGATGGTTGTACATGTACCAACATTTATAATATTTATTTACCCAATGCGAACGCCTTATGTCTATTTAACACATAGTTTCTTCACTCTAGGAAGATACAGCCAGTTGAGCTACAGGGAAACGTCGGCGTTGCTTCCAATGCGACGTTCACGCTGATAGCGTGTAATATTCTGGGCGAAAGTATAACATCGGCTGTGAAAATAGGAACAAGGATTTTACTCAAAGGAACGCTTTCTGGTAAGATTAATGAGTCACATAGTTGTTTTATAGGTAATGTGGTGTTTGACCTGGTGACACAACTGACCGAGACAGGCATAATCACACATATCGCTCCGGAACTACAGTAACACGCCATAATGGAAGACTCGTTGACTGGCTATAACGCCTTCCCGTTTGTCAACATGCATTGTGAATTAAATCAGGTCAGGCACATCATGAATTCCACTATTATAGAGGTATGCCACTATTATAGTGTTATATTACCGTTTTGTGAATTTGATGAAAGAGGGATAATAAATTAGTTCACACATATTATTCAAAATCAGTTTGTCGCACATATGTTTTTCCCAGTAGAATGATTATTCATGACGACACACGACAAGTAACTCAATTAACATTCAATTAGTTTAAATGTTGTTATGAAGGCGCGAGTGTGTCATCCTGTTATTGTCATTTAGAAAGGCATATATTAATAATATTATTGAATATCGAAAGCTGACGCAAATGATTGCACAACGAATTTTGTCCGAAGACAACTCATTCGCTGCGATATTGTTAGGAGTGAAATAATTTGGCTGTGCATTGGTATTCGCCGTCTTCTATTCCCAATGCAAATAAAGGAACCATGAATATGTTATGGTCATATACCACTATAATAGTGGAATAGCACTACAATAGTGGAAATCAGGAAGTGCCTGACCTGGTAATGGCTTAAAACCCATAGCTCTCAGTCACATAATTTATCCACACGATGAAGGTCGTACGTACATTTGGATGTCATGAGCCAGAGGAGAATGTATGCTAGGCACATCAACGAAGGTGTTAATATTATAGTGACCACCGTCCCAACATCGCAGACAAATTGTTCCTCGTTCTCGTGAAATACATTATGAATTAGATGAGTTTTAGAACGTACCAGCTTCTAACACTCGGCGCCTTGCGTGTTATGCATGCATAGTCCCATGCATGTACACATGACAACGCTCGACATATATCGGAGACAAGTAAATACAACATGCAGATGTGCCAAATGTCATGGGCTGGCACGCCCTCAGCGGATACGATGCAACCTCATATCCATTATTATGGCAAAGGCAAGATCGGCGCACTCAAAACTGTGATTGCATGAAACTTACTAGGCTTGGCAGAAAGGTGATGTGGGCGCCACATAGGCTGATCTACTGGATGCAGCAAAACCCTTCTTCCTTGCTTTGCATGGTCAGCTGCCCAGGACTTATATGGAATATGCCCGCTTTACCATGTTCACCAACACAGAAGAAAAGCCCCAAAGTGATGACCCTTCCTCCAACAATGACCAACATGTTGTAGCACGGCTGACGACACATCTACAAGTGATGTTGTGGAAATCACAATCGGCATACCACCCAGCTCCACCCGACGAGTGGCTGACGTCACACACTTTGGGTGGAAGATCCAGTATAGTATCCCTGTTCCTAACATTGTTAATGGTGATCCGGCACCCCCAGAGCCAATCGACGTCACCCGACACCACAAGAGCCAATCGACGTCATCCGGCACCACAAGAGCCAATCGACGTCACCCGGCACCACCAAAGCCAATCGACGTCATCCGACACCACCAGAGCCAATCGACGTCATCCGACACCACCAGAGCCAATCGACGTCACCCGACACCACAAGAGCCAATCGACGTCATCCGGCACCACCAGAGCCAATCGACGTCATCCGGCACCACCAGAGCCAATCGATGTCATCCGACGCCGCCAGAGCCAATCGACGTCATCCGACACCACCAGAGCTAATCGACGTCACCCGACACCACAAGAGCCAATCGACGTCATCCGGCATCACAAGAGCCAATCGACGTCATCCGGCACCACAAGAGCCAATCGACGTCATCCGACACCACCAGAGCCAATCGACGTCACCCGACACCACCAGAGCCAATCGACGACATCCGGCACCACAAGAGCCAATCGACGTCATCCGACACCACCAGAGCCAATCGACGTCACCCGACACCACCAGAGCCAATCGACGTCACCCGACACCACCAGAGCCAATCGACGTCATCCGGCACCACCAGAGCCAATCGACGTCATCCGGCGCCGACAGAGCCAATCGACGCCATCCGGCACCACCATAGCAAATCGACGTCACCTGACACCACCAGAGCCAATCGACGTCATCCGGCGCCGACAGCCAATCGACGTCATCCGGCGCCGACAGAGCCAATCGACGTCATCCGACACCACCAGAGCCAATCGACGTCATCCGACACCACAAGAGCAATCGACGCCATCCGGCACCACCAGAGCAAATCGACGTCATCCGGCACCACCAGAGCCAATCGACGTCACCTGACACCACCAGAGCCAATCGACGTCATCCGGCAACACCAGAGCAAATCGACGTCATCCGGCACCACCAGAGCAAATCGACGTCATCCGGCACCACCAGAGCAAATCGACGCCATCCGGCGCCGACAGAGCCAATCGACGTCACCTGACACCACCAGAGCCAATCGACGTCATCCGACACCACCGGAGCCAATCGACGCCATCCGGCACCACCAGAGCAAATCGACGCCATCCGGCACCACAAGAGCCAATCGACGTCATCCGACACCACCAGAGCCAATCGACGTCATCCGGCACCACAAGAGCCAATCGACGCCATCCGGCACCACCAGAGCAAATCGACGCCATCCGGCACCACAAGAGCCAATCGACGTCACCCGACACCACCAGAGCCAATCGACGTCATCCGGCACCACCAGAGCCAATCGACGCCATTCGGCACCACCAGAGCAAATCGACGCCATCCGGCACCACAAGAGCCAATCGACGTCACCCGACACCACAAGAGCCAATCAACGTCATCCGGCACCACCAGAGCCAATCGACGTCATCCGACACCACAAGAGCAATCGACGCCATCCGGCACTACCAGAGCAAATCGACGTCATCCGGCACCACCAGAGCCAATCGACGTCACCTGACACCACCAGAGCCAATCGACGTCATCCGGCAACACCAGAGCAAATCGACGTCATCCGGCACCACCAGAGCAAATCGACGTCATCCGGCACCACCAGAGCAAATCGACGCCATCCGGCGCCGACAGAGCCAATCGACGTCACCTGACACCACCAGAGCCAATCGACGTCATCCGACACCACCAGAGCCAATCGACGCCATCCGGCACCACCAGAGCAAATCGACGCCATCCGGCACCACAAGAGCCAATCGACGTCATCCGACACCACCAGAGCCAATCGACGTCATCCGGCACCACAAGAGCCAATCGACGCCATCCGGCACCACCAGAGCCAATCGACGCCATCCGGCACCACAAGAGCCAATCGACGTCACCCGACACCACCAGAGCCAATCGACGTCATCCGGCACCACCAGAGCCAATCGACGCCATTCGGCACCACCAGAGCAAATCGACGCCATCCGGCACCACAAGAGCCAATCGACGTCACCCGACACCACCAGAGCCAATCGACGTCATCCGGCGCCGACAGAGCCAATCGACGTCACCTGACACCACCAGAGCCAATCGACGTCACCTGACACCACCAGAGCCAATCGACGCCATCCGGCACCACCAGAGCAAATCGACGTCATCCGGCACCACCAGAGCCAATCGACGCCATCCGGCACCACCAGAGCAAATCGACGCCATCCGGCACCACAAGAGCCAATCGACGTCATCCGACACCACCAGAGCCAATCGACGTCATCCGGCACCACCAGAGCCAATCGACGTCATCCGGCACCACCAGAGCAAATCGACGTCATCCGGCACCACCAGAGCAAATCGACGTCATCCGGCACCACCAGAGCAAATCGACGTCATCCGGCGCCACCAGAGCAAATCGACGTCATCCGGCGCCGACAGAGCCAATCGACGCCATCCGGTGACAATGTAGGGCAAGAAGTGCATCACTGAAGCGTGTGACCGCCACAAAGAACGTATTTCATGCACGTCATATTTTAAGTGTTCTGACGAAGATGGCTGCTGTATCCATACTGGCGAGGTGGTCAAGCTACAGATGAGGAAGATGTCGATATGGAGTATGTTGGTGAGGCTTTTGGGGATGATGCAGACCAGGATGATGATGCGGACCAGGGGGGTGTCGAAAACCCGGATGTTTGTGAAGATACTGTTTATGAGGGTGCCGATCAGGAAAGCGAAGGCCAAGATGATGCGGAGTTTAACTTTTTGATCCCGATTATGAGTGGGAGCATACGGATATTTAATGTTATTTGTTGCGAAAGATAAACATCTGCGTCTTATTATATAATTCACGGTATGTAATTATGAGAATACCAGTCCTTGTGACATGTTAATGACAGTTTTCACACAAATGAAACCTCATTAAATTGAATCATGGATGTTAATCATGTTGAAGTATCCAATCGTTGCCCATCAGAGGTCAAATTTAACCTTGACCCGACATTTAGCACATGATATTGACTGGAATAATCTGAAGAAATAACATATATGAACTGAATTTAATTGTATACACAGAAAAAAAACAAACAAAAAAGAGGTTTTACACATCAGTCTATGATACGTGAGTCAAAGATTATTTTTTTGAGACGGCGTTCAGTAGCCATCCTGGATTATGCACATTACCAGAGTTACTCAACATTGGCATTAGGTCAAACAAGCTGAAATTGTTATAGGGTCACATATGAATACAAATTTACTGAAAAAAACTTCATAGGAAAGAACATTTCAAGGTTCAGGGAATGACAAATCGACTATGGTCCATATAGAACGTATGTGAATAGGTTTAAGTATATTTGAGTTAATAATGTCAAAATTACGAGAGTATCCTTCAAGTATATGTCCAAGAGAAGAATACATTTATATCAATATCTATTTGACGAGACTCAGAAATGCACTGAACTACATCAAGATAATTCCGTTTGCTTAATTACAACTTTCGTGAAACATGCATTTTGTTTCAAAAGCAGATATATCGAAAATCGATAGATAATGTAGACACAGTTAATGACATTTTATCAAAAAGTGTCAACATTCTGTGCGCAGCTTTATTCTGCATTTCTTGTTATAAACCTGTCGATATAACTATCACATCATAGTGGAGAGGACCATTTCATTTTATTAAAAGGTGGAACTGGTAACGAAGCTGGAGTTCGAGTCACAAGTTGTGCTGCGGTATGTGGACCATCGTCGTATTCTGTCGTGCGGGGAGGGTAAGTATCACCATGGACATGTGTCGCGTTCTATCGTGCGGGAGGGTATGTATTATTCTGTTGTGCCGGGATTACAAGTATCACCGTTATATATGCGCATATACACCTAATGTGTTGTACACTGATAAACATATCACCTTTGCCTTAACCCGAGTTAATCCAGAACGTCTGATGGGGTAGCCACACAGGAAGACAGCCACTATAATGAGGTTATGCCAACACCAGACAAAGTGCAACCCATTTGAGAATTAGCATGATGACGTTTGCTATATCTATATGTCGCTTAATTTTGCGAAAAACCTGTGCCAATGCATTATCTTATAAGATAATGTATTGGCACAGGGTTTTCGCAAAACGTTTTAGGAAGCTCCAATCATGGAATGGTTTTTAACATTTTCAAAGCTCTTTCGTGTATTTACCGACCTATTTATCGGACCAAGCACACCCTGAACTAAACTAATATAGTGATTCATTATATGCTTCCCCAATCAATAGTGGAAACTGCCGCAAAGTAAATATCGTATTTTGTGTCTTTACCTGTATGTACATTATTGTTTTCTTCTGTTACGTATCCAAATAGAATGGCAATCGTGACCGAAACGAAAATGATAAAAAAAGACTTGTTTAAACTGAAATAATGCTATAATTTCCTGATAATAATGTTATTGTTATTTTGGGATATTAATTTGGTGTCAGGCCATAATTATTCGTCACTTTTAGTGATAATTTGTGGGAACTATTTTCTTTAGCGGACGACTAATTTCTCGTCAGTGGTTCTGTGGTTATCAGCTGGCGAACAACAACTATCAATTTTCAACTGAAATTTTGTGTGCACTTTGTGAGAAATTATTTGGTATTAATTAAGAATTATTAATACATTAAAAATAACTATCGACGTGGTTAAAGTATTGAGAGCATTCCATATTATTTCATTCGTGACTTGCTGTTGCTCGTTGAAAATTGATATTCTCGCTGCTAGACACGAATGAAATAATTAAGGTATTCACTCTAAATCCATAGGTATCCTCTATATATATGTAAAGCCACTTTGTGGTTTTCGCTCCAGAATACAGATATACAATTAATAATATTCGCTTTTGATTTTGTTTTCGATAACGAAATATGTCGACAACTATGCTTGAACTACGGTTCTACATGCGTTATATGCCGGACATTGTCCACAGAAAGACACATTGCAATACAACTTTGAACACGATGTGTGTGTCCCAAACCAAAACAGTCATTTTCACTGCATGGGCAGAAAAGAGCCTTTCTTGGTGGTCTCTTCTCGATATGGTAGAAATAAATAGCGTTTGTTTTACTTCTTTGCGAAGCGATGGCAACTATTGTTCGGAGCATATAAACAGTTCATGTGCTTGTCAACCTATCTTATACCGCCTTCCAAATTACGTAAACACAATTTAGAAGCTCGAATATATTATATTATATTATATGTATTATATTATATTATATGTAATATTCTCTCCCCAAATAGAGGCAATAAAGAAATATATACATAACAATAATTAGACCAATGACCCATGTCATAACACGTTCACACTTAATGGTCGCTGGACCGGGGTTAAAACGTGTCCAGAGATACGAGAAATACTTGTATACGGACTATATGCCGTAGAAAGCAGAGATACGTATTGAAATCAAATACATTACCGCTGGGGATAAGAACATGAATGTTCTCTTTATCATTCAGTAATGTGTACATACAAATTTCCTCAAAATTATAGGTACTATAACTAGATTTAAAAATAAATTGCTGGCGTTACAGGGGGGGGGTCGGAAAACAATTTCAGGCACGTATGGCATTTTTTTCCTTTCGATCATTTTTTGTACCCACCCACCCCCACCCCCACCGCCAAATTTGTTTCCGTTTTCGGCAGTTTTTCCGACCATTTTTTGACACCCACCCCCCTTTAAACACTAAAACAGAGTTTTGCGGGGGGAAATTCACAGTAAACAGCTGTATATGAATTTCTGTTCATACTATTTATCATGGATGTTAACATGGACATTTTGAGGTCATTCGGCCAAAAAAACCATGGCTTCCAGCGGCCATCTTGGATTAAAAAAATTGCAACAAAATACAACACGATAACTGCCTGCAGTCAGTTTACCAGTTAGAATTACATTATTTCTCTCATTCAAAGTGGTTTTGAAGCCCAACTCATTGCCAAAACACTAAAAAAACAAGCAGGAAATTTTGTTTTTAGTTGCGGAAAAAATTGCTTGTTGTTGGCTTTGACCACCCAACCACCCCGGCATACGTACCGGAAGAAATTTTTTCACCCCCCCCCCCTGGGCGTTACAGAACTGCTGTTTTTGGATGTTTGCCGGTTATTTAAATAGGTGTTATATATTTAACTTGACATTTGAAGAAAACAAAACCCTGATTTCCATGGCAACAAGGGAAACTAGTATGCATCTACACAATGTATACTCGCACTATAGATAGATAACGAATGCCGCTAGTGATTAAAACTTTGGACATTTCGATATACTGTCGAAAATACGTACACAAGGGTTCCTCCTTTACCATTGGCAACATCTTTATCGTTGTAACTGACCATGCATAGATAGATACGCGTGTCCACCAAGTTTTTAATCATTGGGGGTATGTTATTAGATAATACATTCCTAATTTAAAAGATATTATAGAAAAATTGATATTTTGCTTTTAAATAAAACTAATATCTTATATCTTACTTGAAATTTGAAGAAAAATACTGGTTTCGATAGTAACAAACATAACATTTATGAGTCAACATAGATGTAAAATGATACTGCTGGCGTAATGGAAATGCTGCATTGGGATGTTTGGCCGTTTGTTTGACCTAGTGGCTGACCAATATATATCTACTTCGATTCCAGATGCGGCGATGGACTCGTTTTCGCAAAAACTGAGGGATTTCTAACAAACGGGCGTGATGTAGTCAGTCCGTATTTTAATGTCTTTAAGCTGAAGGCCGGGGAAGATGTCATCTTCGTTTGTAACTTTACCGTCTGTTCCGGTAATTGTGATGGGGTATGTATCGCCAGCAATGCTGGATTTAGTGTTCTGCCATTTCCAGAATGAAGTCCCCAGATGGTGAATTTTGTGATGCTATTTCGCACGGCGGGTTAGTATCGATAAATTCACCCTCTGGGGACCTCATTATGCTTAGTTGTCAACACGAGCAGGTCGTGGGATATAATTAGAAATAATTTATTCTCGAGAAGGCCAGTACTGCCGTAATCAAGCCTGGATATAGTGTGTCTTACATTTGCTGAATGAGGTCCCCTGACTGTTAATTTAGTGATGCGACCCGTACAGTGGGCTAGCATCACAAATCTAACCCTCTGGTAACCTCATTCTGCCTGGGCATCACCTGCTATGGAAGACCTAGGATCATATTGAAGTTCCCCAATTGAAGTTGATGATGTGCAACCTTTAGACACCTCGAGTATGCACGTTATCTTCTGCAGAGTTGGGATCTAGACACTGAACAGAAGGGAAAAGTAACGGAAAATAATGTTAATTTAAGACTAATAGTGTGAATTTAGTTATACGAGCACACTGAGCTCAAACTAAAACAAAGCAGATGGCGAATGAGCTACATGTATATACATAAGAGTAATATTATTCTAACCAACGGAGGGACGTGGCTAGAGGGTCTCTATTCGAGGTTATCCATCTTAAAATTTTCAACTGCATCCCACACGTTTGAGCCATACCATATGATGGCGAAATTACATGCGCCCCCTTGATTTGCAACTTCCAACTAAACTAAATACCACAAACTTTCCAGCTGTTGGAAATTTTCAATCAGACATCCACCTAAGGTTGGAAAATTTCCGTGCTCATTTCAGACCAAAATTTATACCAAAATTTAAAAAAATATTCTACTGTTGGTCTAAAACAACTAATCAGGGATAAATTACTAGAATAATATAAATTAGAACAATTTAAACATATATATGTTGTAAAATTTCCAACTACTGTTATGCCAGGCATGAAATTTCGAACTTGGAACTTGTGGGGGGGGGGGCACCCAGCCCCCAACAGTGCGTGTGTGGGTTTTCGTGATATCCCCCACTGTGCTGGTCTCTAATTATATAAAATCCCGCCAATACACCATGTGGCCAGTCTGGGCTGATTCGGATCCTAGATGACCCGGTGGTTTTAGTCGTGGCAACCTGTCAGTATATTTGGATTGGTATTATGCGATTCGGGATTTATTTAATACGATACAATATATGATAACAAAGAAAATCATATATTAATTGCGGGCTAACATATACCCATGTTGGTAAACCGCGATACCCATGTGGTATCTATTGACATGCGGTAAGCGAAGTTTCCTCGTATTAATATATCGACCGTTGGGCGAAAATAGCGATAACCAGGTCAGGCACGTACTGGATTTAAATATTCTAGTTAAAATTGACATTACAAACGCCACTAATTCCTCGTTTTCGTGGAAACTAGATGCGATCGCGCATACCAGTCATAGTGCACAGCTACATTGCACTGTAAACATGTAAATAAGGGTCCTTCCACACAGCTGCATTGCACTGTAAACATGTAAATAATGGTCCTTCCACACAGCTATATTGCACTGTAAACATGTAAATAAGGGTCCTTCCACACAGTTATATTGCACTGTAAACATGTAAATAAGGGTCCTTCCACACAGCTACATTACACAGTAAACGTGTAAATAAGGGTCATTCCACACAGTTACACTGCACTGTAAACATGTAAATAAGGGTCCTTCCACACAGCTGCATTGCACTGTAAACATGTAAATAAGGGTCCTTCCACACAGCTGCATTGCTGTAAACATGTAAACAAGGGGCCTTCCACACAGCTGTATTGCTGTTAATATGTAAATAATGGTCCTTCCACACAACTACATTGCACTGTAAATAATGGTCCTTCCGCACAGCTACATTGCACTGTAAACATGTAAATAATGGTCCTTCCACACAGCTATATTACACTGTTAACATGTAAATAAGGGTGCATCCACACAGCTACATTGTACTGTACACATGTAAATAAGGGTCCTTCCACAAAGCTATATTGCACTGTAAACATGTCAATAATAGGCCTTCCACACAGCTACATTGCACTGTAAACATGTAAATAATGGTGCATCCACACAGCTACATTGCACTGTAAACATGTAAATAAGGGTCATTCCACACAGCTACATTGCACTGTAAACATGTAAATAATGGTCCTTCCACACAGCTACATTGCACTGTAAACATGTAAATAATGGTCCTTCCACACAGCTACATTGCACTGTAAACATGTAAATAAGGGTCATTTCACACAGCTACATTGCACAATAAACATGTAAATAAGGGTCATTCCACACAGCTACATTGCACTGTAAACATGTAAATAAGGGTCCTTCCACGCAGCTATATTACACTGTTGACATGTAAATAATGGTCCTTCCATGCAGCTTTATTGCACTGTAAACATGTCAATAATAGTCCTTCCACACAGCTACATTGCGCTGTAAACATGTAAATAATGGTGCATCCACACAGCTACATTGCAATGTAAACATGTAAATAATGGTGCATCCACACAGCTACATTGCACTGTACACATGTAAATAAGGGTCATTCCACAGATACATTGCAATGTAAACATGTTAATAAGGGTCATTCCACACAGATACATTGCAATGTAAACATGTAAATAAGGGTCATTCCACACAGATACATTGCAATGTAAACAGTCCTAAAGCAAATGAAGAGTATCCAGATCAAATTCGTTTTACATCTTTTTATGACTTATTTTATTCAATAAACGAACAAGTGTACCTTTCAAAATGACACGCAAATGGGGACGCAATGGCTCCTTCATAACAATATTGAGACCAACTGAATTGTAATTTACTTCCTTATCACGTGCCATCATGAATAGTTATTTGCATGGATCTAGACATATTATTTTGTAACAAAAATAAACGTGGTAACTACATTGTTTTTAATAAGTTTTGTAAACTATATTGGGTTAAGCTTCTTTTGTCGAATTCACAAAACTGCGATATTGATATTTTAGTAGAATATTATATATAATAGTTAAATCTAGGTTGTGCCATACCTGATAACCCCATATCATACCTGACCTGATAACACCAACACATACCTGATAACCCCATCATACCTGGCATGATACTGTAACCCCACACCATACGAACATGTAACCAACGGCATGCACGAACACACCGATGAATTTGTATGACATTGTGAAATTTCCCATGTTATACTATCTAATTCTTGTTTTTAGTTGGCAAATTTCACTTATCACCGTTCTCCGTTGTCACTGACAGCGACAGCGCGAACACAACTTGTCAGTCATCCACAAGCACAAACGCGTGTAATTTCTCACGCAATGCCATTTTCGTAGTTCAAGATATGTCATACAAATATATAACGCTCCTAACACACCATTGTCAACATATATGCATCGTTTAACCCTTTACCCAACAAACCGGCCAAAACCGGCCAAATAAAGCTTCAACAGCCTAAAATATCTTCGGTCTGTCTCAATAGAACCATACACATATGGGTATCATTGGAACCGGCTCATTGACCACATTGTGATGGTTACAGTTATGCCCTGTGCCAATGCATTCTATTATATATGCGAGTCGACCATAGGTCGCCTCGCATATATAAGAGAATGCATTGGCCTAAAACAAATTTTTTTTTATCACTTTTTACCATTTTTTCTTACATTCTTTAACAATTTTATAATTTTTAATGTGTTAAGCCAATGCATTCTCTTATATGTGCGAGGCGACCTATGGTTGACTCGCATATATAAGAGAATGCATTGGCACAGGGCCCTTCTGTTGGGTAAAGGGTTAATATGGATGCATTAATTACAGTCCTACTCAATTCAACCGTGAATAGTTACGCAAGTCAAGTAAATCGTGTTCAATCATTCCTCTAGCAGTGTTTGTAACGTGGCCACCCTCACAAACAGGTATGGATAAAACGCTACAGTAATTTACTGTAAGAAGATGCTCAGATTTTGTATTGGACACACGGAACGAGATTTCTGGACAGCGAGGCCTGCTGCCAGGCTGTGCAATTCGTATATGCTGTGGAATAGTTACTTCTAAGATGTACATAATTGTATATATAGATATATCTACTTTAAAATGACTAATTCCACAGAACTAGTGAACGTTTATTTCAAACCCTGGAATCAGCTCTACTACATTTGTTTAAAATAAAAAAAATTCGTGGTATTCCAGGACAACTGCATCGATGATAGAAACATAGCGCACAATAGAAGAAGACGTGATGTAAACTCGGTGTCTTCATTGGGTAAGTTTAGACTCACTTAAATTATTGACTGAATATTGGCACATATATCGAACTGCGCGACAAAAATTAGTAAACACATTTCAACTTCAATTTTTTAGAAATACATCCCAGACTCAAGTTGTGGGTCCGGTAACACGATAACGGAAACTATACAAATATATAAGCAACTAGCTTGCTGCCGAGTCCATTCCATGCCACATATGTTTATTATATTGTAATTATAATTAATTTGTTAGGAATTATATGGATTAAATACTGTTTACACTAAGTGCAACCAATATTCTGGTAACTCTGGTACAATTTTCAACGGGGTATCACCATTGTATCAACATTGACTATCATTGTATATTATATGCTTGCCTGTTAAATAGCCGAAAATTACCGAAACGTAAATCGTCGAAAATATCTTTTCGAAGTTACCAAGGAATTACGATTTTGTTATTTCATGGTAGATGTTTTGTTATTTCAATTTTATAAATTTTTTATAATTTTTTCTTACATTCCTTAAAATTTATCATTTGTTATTATTTTTCTTACATTATTTATTATTTTTTATCATTATTTCTTGCATTCTTTAACATTTGTTATAATTTTTTGTCATTTTGTCTTACATTATTTATCAAATATAAAACATAATATAAAATTTATCAAGCCAATCATCGTCGACTCGCATAAGTAAGATAATGCATTGACACTGGGCTTTCTAACAAAATCAGGAAGCTCCAGGAATGAAAGGGTTAAATAAAGTGACTCCCGTTCATCATGACGTCATCACTGGATAGCGGTTTGCTACCATTCGGCTGATCGGAGTCATAAATTTGATCAACTAGGTGTTGCTTTCCCTGTATTGTTTAATTTGTTGTGCTATTAAAATGGAAAATGCTACATAATTTAGCAACTTATTATAGATATATATTTACATCATATATATAATACAAAGAACATGCACCCACAGTGTTTTGAAAACCTAAAACATCTCATTCGTGTCTGGACAGAAATATCCTTCAGATTTCAAAAAGATCTCCCACTGGGGCCAAACCATGGTCGGCCATGTGGTCCATCTTCACTCCATTGTAGTCAGTCAAACACTAATAATCAATTTTCAAAACGGAATCTGGGCTGTTAGGTGCGAGTTTGAAACTTTAAAGCGGGGGTACATGCATTCAATTTGGATTACCTTAACTTGAGTTTGGCATTTTTAAAGGATGGTTGTTGTTGGTAATTTCAAGGTGGACCCATCCCGAATGGAGATCCTGTCTGGTCATCGTATCACGTCTCGTCGAAGAGATCAGATCGCGACGACCCGATCACTTCACTGTAGTGACAATGGTATAGTTTAATTGAACTGTTTAATTGAATTTAATACACAACACATATATACACTATGTACATGAGATATTTCAATAAGAATCTTAGCATCATATTACGTAATTATACATTATGTAAGTAATATATTCATTATAAAGTTACGAATCTGTCAATCAACTCACAAATATAGCGATATATATTACATATGGATGTAAATGCTATCTAATGTCAGCAGATCGCCAGTACAGTTGTATGTCATCGCAGTTTTCCAAGGCTAATTTCAGAAATATATACTCACCCCTTCCAGGAGCGATATATGTTAGCTATAGATATGAAGCCATACAACTTGCTTGCATTGTACTGTGCTGTTCATGGATATATCTAAATTAATAACATATCAGTAGAAGATTATACTCGTTCCCTATCACGTTACTATGCTGTTCACAAGTATTATTATATTATATAACATACCAGACTCCAGGTTCACATATCAGATTGTTTTAGCAAAACACACGCTGCCGTGTCTCATTGGTCGTAAAAGTCCCTGCCTTTTTGGCAACTGGACAAAATCAAAGGAAGCGAACTCGAAATAGCGTATACTGAAAATATACCAATTGTACCGGAAATTAGAGGAAAACTGGTTGCCAACTTCGTACCTAATAGCCTCATTTCGATCTGGTATATACTGCCAGTTTAGTATTCTCAATGGAAGTGGAATAGCTTCATCTCTAAGTTGTGAACTATGACGCATTCTGTAGTAAGTAACGGGGGAAATATTGGGGTGAATCTGATATGTCTCACTGGGCCACAGCTGCTCCGTATTCTGATGGATATATCTCTTTGGTTTCTCTTCAAAATGGTATATACTACGGAATATGCTGTGTATATTGTGATTTGGACATTCTATAACTAAATGGACCCTTAAGTAGCACACTATCTGACATGCTGTCATTTCAATTCGCCTCGTTTCAGATATTTACACTGCAGCGGCGCCACCCGTAGAAGTTCGTGATGGTTGCTGCGGAAATGACGAAGTTTCGAATGACGGCACATGGATGGTATTCGCTGCGTCTGGTGGTGTTCGTGACGGAGATGTTGGGTCACACAATGTCTGGGTGATGTTCGCTGCGATGTCTGTTATGTTGATGTTAATATTCTGCACCATGATCATTATACAGCAACTGCGTGAACGCCATGCTGTGTGAACTGCGTGAGCGTCATGGTGTGTGAACTGCGTGAACGTCGTTGTGTGTGAACTGCGTGAAAGTCATGGTGTTTGAACTGCGTGCACATCATGGTGTGTGAACTGCGTGAGCGTCATGGTGTGTGAACTGCGTGAACGTCGTTGTGTGTGAACTGCGTGATCGTCATGGTGTGTGAACTGCGTGAACGTCATGGTGTGTGAACTGCGTGAAAGTCATGGTGTTTGAACTGCGTGCACATCATGGTGCGTGAACTGCGTGAACGTCATGGTGTGTGAACTGCGTGAACGTCATGGTGTATGAACTGCGTGAATGTCATGGTGTGTTAACTGCGTGAACGTCATGGTGCGTGAACTGCGTGAAAGTCATGGTGTTTGAACTGCGTGCACATGGTGTGTGAACTGCGTGAACGTCATGGTGTGTGAACTGCGTGAACGTCATGGTGTATGAACTGCGTGAACGTCATGGTGTGTTAACTGCGTGAACGTCATGGTGCGTGAACTGCGTTAAAGTCGTGGTGTTTGAACTGCGTGTACGTCATGGTGTGTGAACTGCGTGAACGTCATGGTGTGTGAACTGCGTGAACGTCATGGTGTGTGAACTGCGTGAACTTCATGGTGTGTGAACTGCGTGAACGTCATGGTGTGTGAACTGCGTGAACGTCATGATGTGTGAACTGCGTGAACGCCATGCCGTGTGAACTGCGTGAACGTCATGATGTGTGAACTGCGTAGAAGTCATGGTGTGTGAACTGTGTGAATAATCAAACACTGAAACAGCGTGTCTGTCATTTGCAGAATGAGGTTCCCAGAAGTTATATATTCAATAACTTTTTCGGTGTATTTGTTTATTTTTGTTTTTGTTTGTAACCAAATTCACCCTCTGAGAACCTCATTCTGCTGAGGCCTCAATTACTCCAGCCATCAATTCATTCTCATTATAATTACCATGTTGTGTTGTGCTTATCAATAAAGTTGAAAAATATCGGTTATTATAATTATATTAGTTGTGTTTTATATGGTTTCGGAAAAGTTAACACCTCCATTAAGGTGCAATCTGGTAACATTATCGATGGGTGGAGGGATTACCAGTATTTAGTGTGATAGCTAATCCTCTTGTCTGATGAAGCAACTCTTCTACCATTGTATTGTTCGGTGATTGGTTTATTGTTGTATGTTAAACCACAATAGAGATGCGAGTATAGTTATTAACTAACTGCTTTCCTATAGATATCAAACGCCGTTCAAACCGTGAGTGTCGAAACATTAAACTCAATGAAGGTTGCAGAAAATGATACTAACGGGAATAACAATTTGCAAATTCCAATAGAATTTGGCAAAAAATATTTTCATTTGGCAAAAGTAAATTTTGGTCCAGCGCGGACCCTGAAAGTGTGTCCGTTGAGTTTGATATTACATGAAAAATTGCACAAAGCCACTATGCTCTCCACGTGGCCACAAAGGGTCCAAGCTTAGCTAAAACCGCCGTCTGTTGATACAATTCATTACATTACGTTGTGTTATTCTTTTGTTATATTTGTTTTTGTTGCTTGTTTACTCAATTGTTGTCAGGGGGGTCAAACATATTTTTCTGGAACGTATGGCGGGGTGGGTGGTGGTCAAGTGGTCACAAAGCTATTTTTTCTACAACTAAAAATATTTCTCCTTTATATCTTTTTACTGTTGTTAGTCTGAAAACTTGGGAGTAATGCTAGCTAACATCCATATTAGTTGCAGACAGTTAGTACTTAGAATCTTGTTGTAGATTACTGTCACTATAAGTCCATTCATATTTAACCCTTTACCCAACAAAACGGCCAAAACCGGCCAAATAAAGCTTCAACAGCCTAAAATATCTTCTTACTGTCTCAATAGAACCATACAAATATGGATATCATTGGAACCGGCTCCTTGACCACATTGTGATAGTTACATTTATGCCCTGTGCCAATGCATTCTCTTATATATGCGAGTCGATAATAGGTCGCCTCGCATATATAAGAGAATGCATTGGCCTAAAAAATTTTTATAATTTTTTAATGTGTTAAGCCAATGCATTCTCTTATATATGCGAGGCGACCTATGGTCGACTCGCATATATAAGAGAATTCATTGGCACAGGGCCGTTCTGTTGGGTAAAAGGTTAAAACTCATGGATAAAATCACTATCATATCAAACTGAACAAATCACATAATTATACAACATGTGATAGACGATGGGAACTGCTATGTATCTGACCATTACATAAGGTTTATTGTGTTTGTTCAACTCAATGCAAAAAGAAGGGAATAATAATATTCCATAATATAACATGTGGTATACAATAGACGAATATATCTACTAAACCGCATTGAACGAGGTGCGTTATTGCACACATTTGTTGTAGCATAACACAATACCCTAAGATGTCTAGATCTGTAGCTTACGGCATGGCAAATGCACGAGTGAGTAATGACGTTCACGTGATTCATAGTTTTGTGCGGTTTTGTATTTAGTACACACCCACAACAATGTAATCTACTGACATACACACAATTTACATTGATGGGTGTCTAATACAATTTATTTCAAACACTTTATGCGAGGAAGTGGTAAAAATTCCGGACATTTCACATTTACAACATTAGTTCAAATGTACTATCTTGTAATAAATGCTGAACTTTCATATGGATGATGCTATGTGATGGCGAGAAAAGAAAGTTTCATCAATATGGTACAAGTTATTAACTGAAGTGGAGCATATAATGCAGAGAATAATATACCATTAAAGCTGATTAAGCAGTGAAATGTTACTTCTTATTATCTTGTCATACGTGCCTAAAAATATGTGCGACACCCTCTTTTTGTTCAATAATTATACTAAACTGTTTTTGGTGTATTTGTTTATTTTTGTTTTGTTTGTGTGTTGTGTTAACAATCAATTAAGATATAGAATCGATGTACCGAGTTGTTATAAGTTGGCCTACATAAGCAACAAATATAAGGATACGTTCACACGGTGGCAAATTTTCCCGGCCATGATTCAGCATAAAGGGCTGAAGTGTGTTAAGCTATGAATGAGAAATTACTTACACAATGAACAATTATGATGGTTTACTTATATGCACACTAATATGTGTACATTTCTGAAGGTACTATACAAGTTACATCAAGTTTGCACGAAATTTGCCTTCAAACGGCTTGTGATAATCAATCGTGCAATGAACAGGTCAGACAAATCCTGTTTCGCGCAATCGGTAGCTTCCTGAAGACACGGCCGACAATACATTGTACGTTACTTGTTGCAATATCGGTATTCCAATAGACCTATTGGTGAATTTAATGATCTTACAAATGTCCGATCATAGCTATCCAATGTATTTGATAGTTTGTCCGTTTAGTTGGCAATCGGACAGTCATGAATTAGTCTCCCGATAAAATCCGTGTTGCAACCTTTTGTCAGGTCAGGCACATTCTGAATTCCACCAATATGGTGGTATTCCATATTGTAGTGGTATATGACCATAATATATTCATGTATCCTTTATTTGCGTCGGGAATAGAAGACGGCGCATACCAGTGCAGAGCCAAATTTCACTCAACAATATCGCAGCGAATGAACAGTCAAAATCAAAATCAGTTGTAATATTTTGCGCCAGCTTTTGTTATTCAATACTAATACTATTATAAGCCTTTCTAAAAGAAGATAGCAGGATGACTCAATCGCCCCTTCATAACAACAATTAAACTAATTGAATGCTAATTGGGTTGCTTATCGTGTGCCGATTAAATCATTCTCGTGGACAAAATATATATTTGATGCCGAATTAGTGCGATGCCGATTTTGAATAATTTGAGTGAAAGATGATTTTGAATTATCCCTCTTTTATCAAATTCACAAAAACGGTAGTGGTCATACCCACACAAGGATAAAGTTATAATTAGCTTATAGTCCAGGCACATAAGGTTTCACTAGTGTAAAAAATCGGGGAAAACTGATTTTTACAGGGATCAATAAGAACATGTTTATGAACAACGTGGCAAAAGTCCCCTAAAATCCGAGTTGAGCTTTTTGAGATATCTTGATTTTTCGGAATGGTTCAAATTCTGAAGCATCTCCATCAGGCCATATGGGAATGCAGTCATGTGTAGATCAATTAATTCCAAATTCATAATACATTGACATACATACAAACAATGCTTAGCCGTGAACCATATAAGTTGAATTGAAGTCCCAAAATGGCCGCCAAAATGGCCAAAATAGAATGAAATTTACATTTTATGCATAATTGAATAGCTAGTCCCATAAGAGTGACAACACGCTCGAAATATGTGAGGAAGAATGATTGCAGAGAATAAGAGAAACATTTTATCGGGTATGTGCGAATTATCTCTAATATATATCGCGAGAGATATAGCGAAAAGCAAGGTCTCATAAAATGGTTAAATCTGGACTTTTTGACCGCAAAGAAACGGGAGAATAAGGCAAATTTTTCTGCACTATTTATCTTGAATCGTGTGATATATATGTACACTACACTGTAAAATGAAATTTAATAGCGAAGAATTGATTCTGTGACCTTTCATAGAAGCCGAAATATATGTGCTCATAGCAGTATCACTAATGTGACCGGTCATCGTTTCTTTTGATATATACACCATCAAACCTTTCGAAATACACTGCTATAGAGCAGTATGAGAGATATTCATAGAGTACTGGGTGAATTGTGTAGATTATATTCTCCGTGTCTTAAAATATTAGTAATTTTTGCCTAAGAATAAGTAATAAATCACGAATATTTCGCTGTTATCACAAGAATGCATGGTGGTATACTATGAAAGCAATTTATCAAAACACAAAGGAGTACCATATACTTTCTTTAAAAAAATCTAAACTTGACCAAAATTGCCCACATACTCTGTGACAGAGACTGTCTTTATACCTGGAAATAATATTTGGTTATATTCACCAAGGTCACATATACGCGAAGGGTACTATGTTTTCTGCAACCGCATTACCGTGTGTATCCCTTCTCCCTAATGTTACACATATCTGCTGAACTAACAACCATAACTAGCAACATTGAGTCAATGTTCAACGCTGAAATAACAGCTTTAAACGATGATCACCTGATATTTTGCACAAGTTCATGGGTGGTTTTGGCAAGATATTTTCAAACAACAAAATACGGAAAACTAATATTGTACATTGCGTAATAGCATATTCCAGTTGCAAGTTGCCGACTGAAGTAAGTTGAACAAATTGTTTACTAAGAGACCGGTTTGGAAGCAGCACGAAAATTAGTCGTATATCAAATGTACGATGTGCTGTCTATTTGATCTCGTGTGATGCAGTGCTAATCTTTTGAAGAGGTGGCGGTTTCTTTGCAATATAATAAGAATTGCAACATACGTGTGTGGTTTATTATCATGTACAGTGATGAACAATCCGGAAATGTAACTACTATTTATACCGCAAGGATATGCACTTAAGTTTCTGCGTTTCCATTCAATAATTTATCATCACGCCGAACGAAACTACCATACATTGTGTGGCGAAACATTACTTCGTATGTTGCATGCCCGAAATTATTTTTTTTGGCCCCGACTGTAAACAGAAAACCCGAAATTTTAAAGACGTAATTCATTGGGTTTGACCTGCGTTGCAATGGCCGATAAATCCTCCACATGGGCCTGTTTTAATGAACTGTGTACCTTTAAAGATATTTAACAACAGACTTGTATATTGTTAATACGTATTTTACCTACTAGGTGGTTATATAATAAGTTGCCATCATTTCGGCTTAGCTTGGTGGTTGCGGCCATTTTGACAGCCATTTCATGACCGCGTTTGTAGTATTTCTGATCGTGTCACTATATTCGCTCTCGTACTCATATTTCACATATACTGGTATAACTTAGTAATGCATATGACTAGCTTAGACAAAATAGAATATCAAAATACGACCAGATCGTTGACAACCAGATTCGGGGGTAGGGTTATGTTTTTACAAGTTTTGACAACTTATGATGTGCGTACTCGCTAGTTCTGCCTATTATAGCGACGGGGTGGTGTCTGTGCAGTTTTTAAAATAGATAGCTTGCGCCTATGTTTTGAGAAGCCTGAGAAATCCGACATCGAATACATCAGTTTGTCTTCAAAATCGTCAGTATTTTGGCTGTGTTTTATTTCATATCTATATATGCGAAATTCATTCGATGTTTCCTTTTGAATGGGTGTCGTTGGTTCGAGAATTGTATATCGAACAATATTGAGTGCTTTTTGTATACGTTTCGGCTGAAAAATTGTTACAACATCCAATTATTTCCATCATTGTGAAAAATATTGTTTTGTTTAATTATATGGAAAAAATGATGAAACTCAGAAAGCTCAAATCGGATTTTAGGGGACTTTTCGTGACGCGTCCGCGATGTTATGGCCAAAATAATATAAAAAAATCAGCTTTCCCCGATTTATTTCCTTACTTTTCCACTTCCATGTCTAATGTGCCTGGACTATTAGGGTACTGTACGTCATGAAGTTGAGTTCACAATTTCATCCGTGTGAGTTTCTTAAGCACACACACTAAATCGAAAGTAGCTAAATTCGGATAGGTAATATTTTTAAGCTACTTTTATAGCTAAATATGCTACTTAAATATGCTATTTTTGCTATTGGACAGGTAGGTACGCGACGTAATGGGGTAGTTAAGCGATGTCTATTCGTGATTGGTTCTATAACTGCGCGTGATAACCTATTCAAATAATGGCGGAATTTCCACGAGTCGAGATGTCATCCAGCTGAAAGTAAAATGTAGAAATTTTGAAATGTATAATATTATAACTAAATGAATGTGACATATTATTGTCGATGTACGAACTTATTGTGACGGGTACGTCATTCCCTTGACTCGTTACAACTTACATCGGCCGTTAGTTTCCTGCACTAAACCGCAAGCGGTAGACTCTATTTTGGTTGAATTTAATTTGGATAATTATTATAGGACATCGTGTTCGTAAACCATGGTAAGTTTGTTTTTTTTAGTATCGTATACCCGCATAGGCGTGAACTTTTTTTATGAGCTCTTTGAATATTTTTGGTTGATAATTTAGCAGACATTCAGAGGCATTCGAGAAATATTGCAGCTACATTAAGTTGTTAGCAATTGTTTCATATTTTCGTTCCATTATGAATTATCATATATGATCAGATGTTTGGAACAATATAGAACTCTTATACTAATACAACATAAATAAGCTTCGCAATTGGAGTTAACTCGCTTGTACTTCCGATAACTTTTTAACCCTTTGAGTGCCACGGGCCGATCTCATCGGCCCTAATTTACGTTCTGTAAAATCGGCCCTAAACAAATAAAAAATTAAAAAAAAACATTTGTTTTTAATATATTTTTTGTTTGGTTGAATTTGTTTTTAGTATGCTTAAGCATGCTATAGGGCATGTTATAACTCAAAACTATCACCAAGTATTCATAGTAATAATTATGATGCCCATGAAAAACGTAAGATTCCCTGGCCCTAAACCTACAAAATAAGCATGTTAAAGAATATAAGAAACAATTATTAAAATTGTAAAACATTGTACAAAATAACAAATGATGAAAAAAATGTTAGGCCAATGCATTCTCTTATATATGCGAGGCGACCTATGGTCGACTCGCATATAGAAGAGAATGCATTGGCACAGGGTATATGGGTAAATACAAAAATCTGACCTGGCACTCAAAGGGTTAACACAGTATATGTCACGAGTTCGGTGCATGAACATCCCATTTCAGCACAACCTCAATTGTATAATCCATGTACCCATGTCCCATAAGATTTCTCAAATGATTTGGTGTAAGTAAGATTATATACATGCATATATCAATGTGTATATATGCAAGTATGTGTAAGCATGCATGTATGAATATGTCGTGAATCTACTCATGCTTATATGCACTAAAATGTATTCGTGTTTGTCAAATTATGACACTATATTATATGGCCCAATTCCTGATGCATTTATGTTTTCAATTTATTTGTTATGTTTATATTATGCTCTTCATTGTGTGGATTAATACAGATATATATTATACTCTTTGTTGTATGGAGGAATATATACATATATATTATATGTGTCTGGGCGTGGAAGTCAAAGTTGGAATGTTCAATTGTTAACATCCCCTTGCTCCCCGAACTGAAACACAATTCCCAAGTCCGAAAATGTCATCAAATTCACCTGAAGCACTTCCCTCGGATTGCAATTTCCGACTGGTACCCCAAGCATTCCAGCTGTTCGATAAGTCTAATCTGACACTTCCCGTGGTTACCAATTTAAGGGTCAGACGCACGTTTTGCCAAAATTTCCTGGTATTTCAAAATGTATTTTCTCTAAATCTATCAGGAATATCTTTGTGAAATTTTGTACAAGAGATTATTGTGGTATCATACATAAGAACCATTGGACATTTGGTTATTATAATCTCATTTACTTTACTTTTATGGCATGAAAAATCTTTAAAATTTCACTGTGTTCAGGTACCGAGAACTACTGTAAAACAGATTTTTTTCGAAAGTGCATTTCATATATGCATGATATCATATCTGAAGATCATGAGAGGAGACTTAATTTGTCTTGATTCATGAAATTAAATGATTATTTTCATTCAGAAAGACAACTACCATAAATAATTTTTTATTATTGAGAATTTTCATGCCATGCTTGTTGGTCATTGAAAAATTGGGCTCAGTTGAGTTCTGGGTCATGGGTTCATAACCAAGTTAAATATGACCACCATATCTCTTAACACTGTGGCCTAATTTCTGTTGATTGCTCCCTGCTTGAGTGGACAGCACCACATTTGAACATTTGTTTTCATTGGGCTGGCATATTTGTGACTGCTTTAGTCTTCATTATAATACATGGGGTATGATGCTATAATATGCAATTAAAAAGCTAACTCAACATTATGATACAAATGAAGCCTCCTCTCATGGAGTCAAGACTATAAGCTATTTGATGGTTGACATGTTGTTTGAAATTATAAATTTTTCTGGCAGTTCTCGGTACCTAAAGGGACAGAAACGAAACAAATATTTTCAACCTCTCAAATGTATTAAAATCCATTATTGTTATTGTCTCTTTATAATTGCTCTGATTCTATATATAATGAAAATTATCATATGTAAAATTCAAGATTTTTCACCAGATAGATCCAGAGAAATTCTTAGTTGGAAATCACTTGCCATTTCTGGCTGGATTTACTGTGATTTATGCAAAACGTGCGTCTCCCCCTTAATGAGTGATCACCAGACCACGCACGTCTGTTAACGCAATTTAAATCTATAACCGGCTAAAAGTAATGGAGACTTATAGCCGTCAGTAGACAGGACACATTTCAACAATGGAATTCCGTGGATACTTTGTACGAACAGTAATTACAAACCGTGCTTGTAGAAACACAATAACGATGTGCAATTGGCTGATCAGAAGGCCCGTTGACTGGGGTGATATTAGAACTCTGGTTATAGTCCGGGGCGAAGTAAACATTATTTGTAAAAGTTTTTTTTCTCTCTATGGATTGTGATTCTGGGTGATGTGCGTCAATTTATATGTGGTTGTGGAGTTCTCGCCATTGAGCATTTCCTATAATCCAAAATGGCGTCCAAAATTGCCGCCGTGTATTAGAATATGAACTAAATCCGTTTTGTTGGAAAACATATTTCATCAAATGTATACAAATTTAAATATTATTTAGATGCTATTGCATTGTACTACTGTTTGTATGGGAAAAATGGCACTCCATTAGAGAGATGGCTGTCAAAATGGCGACCTGAATGTAAAACATATTTCCTATAATTGTTCCTATTGTCTTCAAATGGTTGTAAATTGTGCCTTGTCTTCCTATTATTCATATCGATTTCGCAGTACTACGTGGTGTTCCTTTGGTCTCGACTACTTCCAATCCCTAACAAAATTGATCTTCCACAACGTGGTGTGAAATTTCCAAAAATTCCATTGTTTATACAATGCAAACTCACTGGGACATGAAACGCTCACTATGGTTTATGATTGCAGTCAAAATGGCCGCATATTTATATAAACTTATTTATTTAAACTGCGTCCCTATTCGCTTACATGTCGTAACTGATAGATGCGAGGAGTTGGCTAATCTGCATTCGATACATTAAAAACAAACACTTGCAATAGGACACAACAAAAGACAATATGAACATTGCACATGTGGTATGATATATATATTGTAAAATTCCAGACACTCTTGTGTTATATTTCATTCATTCAAAACACAATTTTGTATAATTCGTGCCATGACCTCAGCTATGTGGAGTATGTACACTCAACGTATGGGGATGTGATTGGTGCACACTGACGTGGTTAACGGCCTTGACCCTATGTATACGAATATTTTGTCATATTGGTATTGTGGGCAATGAATCGGGTAAGTCTCAGACTAATTGAAATGGATATTTCCAGACTTCCAAAAGCTGCGCAACATAACATTTTGACATGCCCTGCATGTCCTGGTAGATCGGGGAAATAATTTTATAACATCGTCATCAAAGGAAGATACACTTGGGCTGCCGATAGAATGTAACGATGCTATAATCACATAAAATTATCACTCACACGCGTCCATATGACAACATCGAACTTTGCGTGAGTTTAGATATCAGTGTTTACCGGGTATTGTTGACCAAATAATCATGAACTATCATGTATTCAACCTGCGATTTATGGGCGAAGAACAATATAATTTCCGCTAGAAATACGAATGCTGGGGGTGAAATCAAGTACAAGAGCTTGAATACAATGGTACTTCAGCGACAGTTGGAAGATGTAAATTTATCAATGAATATACCACATATAATGATCCGATCCCAAAGTGAGTATGGTCAAACTGTTGGCAACTGGTTAATTCCCAACCTGCTGGATGAAGAGTAACACACAGTTGGCTGAATATAGGCTAGCTCCCAGTCACGGAATGTGCATATTAAACTAAATATAAACCACACTGGCGATTACTTCTGATCGTGAGCGGGTGATAAATTTCAAAGAATACCCAAGACAATTGTTGCTTGTAAGCAATATTTGTGGAACAATCTTCAAGATATACAGGCTAGGCTAGTAATACTAATAACTCTCCCCAGAACTCAACAAGTTTATGTATTTGTTGGGACGTTTCAGACACAAGACAAGCGCGCATATTCAAGAAAAAACACAAATTGTGTGTCCTTCAAATGAAGCATGCGTTCAATCGGTTTTACCTTCGAGGGTATGTGATTGTGATAGTTACTTATGATGGGGTGATCATGCTGGGCGCTATTTCATTGTTCACGAAACGATCAACTGTGAGCAATCATCAACCACATAGCATTAGTCAGTACGATATATTTAGCATACACAAGAATGTTACAAGAAAAGGTTAATTGACTTTTGATTATTTGAATGGTAGTTTCAGTCTACATACCTTGTCACGATTAATACTACAACATTCCCGAAGCTGTCTTGTGAATTCATTCCTGATTAGAGGGGCGTACTCTATTGCTTCTATAATGAAGAGTCAATATTTGCCTCGCTGCTTATAAGCATAATCGATGTATCAGTCGTATACGGCTAAATACTGACTTTGGTAGCCATTTTGAACTATACTTTAGCTTTTACCAAAATCGTTCAAGTGTGTGTCACCAATCTAACACTTTATATAAATTTGCCGCCATTTGGACTATCATTGATCGTATCCCGGAAAAAGAGGTTCGATCACATAGCCTCCATCAGGCTAAAAATGCACTACCTCCTCATACATGATACAATATATCAAGTATACGATAGCTACTCTCTGCTATCAACTTAACAAGACTGAGTTTCCAACATGCCTACATGTGTCTCAACTACTTCTGTCATAATAGCCAGCAAGACCTTTACGGCCCAGCAATTCTGGAATTATGATGCAGCAATCGGGCAAACTGAAGACTGTCGGCGATCGGGCATTCCGATTTAGTGGTCCAAATGTGTGGAATTCCATGCAATAGGACACCAGGGAGGCCGAATCGCTGTCTGTAGCAAAACAGCTACGAAAACGTTGCTCTTCACGAGATGTTTGTCTCCCGATTGACTCAAACACTTGTTGATATTCACATACATGTACAATTTTAAATCATTCACTTGAATGCATGCCAAGCGCTTAGGACCATCGCGGGGATAGGCACTATGCAAATCCCATTATTATTAATTTCATGATCTATATCGATTATATTGATTATATTGACAATTTCACGCACCAATGAGATTGAATTTTAGCTTGTGCTTAACTCCCTCAGTCCGGTTTATTTCACAAAGCCATATCGCTAGAAACAAGATATTATACAAAGATCAATTTGTTTAAGGATTTAAATGGACTGAAACCAAAGAAAAGTTTAATGTCTCCAATGCAGATTACCCATCTGCATGCATCAACCACAACATCTGAACGACGAAATATAGAATTTTCTATACATTTGCCGCCATTTTGACTGCCATCATAACATATAGCAACCATTCCAGGCCATAATGAGATTGCAGTTTTGACGATAAAACTTCCAGTGGCTTAACTCCTTCAGATTTGTTCATTTCACGTTAAAATATGGCTACAAGCCGAAAGTGAGTTTTCGGTGAAATATCATACAACGTTCTTTAAATTGTTTGTTAGGAATTGGAAGTAGCTGAAAACAAATGAATAGCAAATTCATAATAGGAAATCGAACCGCATTTCCACCGGGTCCAAACAGCAGAAACTGATATAGAAGATATGAGTGAAAATGTGTCTATTTTTTCCAATTCATGTCACCATTAAAGGCACGTGCGGCCTTAATTGTCGAAAATATTCATATTTGTTCCAAACACCGTAAACAGAAAACCATTAAAACGCATACAGTTCCGTTCATATATACCATGACCATCGCGTAAACAGTATGTTATCATAAAGACCTACTATATTTTACCTAAGCAAGAGCCTGGTTGTGTTACAGAAGACAGCACAATGCTACTGGCAAATCACGCACAAATGGCATAAACGCTCTTTATTAGTTCCATATCAGGTATTCACCAACAAAGAACGCTCTTTATGTTTACCGTCATAATATAAACAAACACCAGAAAAGTAACTTTTTATGCTTTTGTTTACATAACAATGGTCACATATATGACCATAACATACTGTTTATGCGATATTTCTTATTTGTATACGGACAAAGTCTATCTACATTTTGATGTTCTTTCTGTTTGTGACGGTTTTTGACGGGTGTAGATATTTTCACAGGATACCCACCGCCAAGGCCAACCGTGTCTTTAAGGCAGCTATCATGTTACTGGAGTACCAATTATTCCTGTAAAATGTAGCACGATGTAATTGCATACATATGCATACATTTTATAAGATAATGTCTCCAACAAAATGGATTAAACTGAATTAGTTCATATTTTGCAACACGTCGGCCATGTTCGACGCGATCTTGGATTATAGGAAATGCTCAAGGGTGTGGACACCACACCCACCCATAAATTGAAGCTCATACCACCCATAATTACAATCCACTGAGAACAAAAACTTTAACCCTTTACCCAACAGAACGGCCCTGTGCCAATGCATTCTCTTATATATGCGAGTCGACCATAGGTCGCCTCGCATATATAAGAGAATGCATTGGCTTAACACTTTAAAAATTATAAAATTGTTAAAGAATGTAAGAAAAAATGGTAAAAAGTGTTTAGGCCAATGCATTCTCTTATATATGCGAGGCGACCTATGGTCGACTCGCATATATAAGAGAATGCATTGGCACAGGGCATAACTATAACCATCACAATGTGGTCAATGAGCCGGTTCCAATGATATCCATATTTGTATGGTTTTATTGAGACAGACCCAAGATATTTTAGGCTGTTGAAGCTTTATTTGGCCGGTTTTGAATTATATATATATGTATATAAACTACACAACAATATATATTGTATTTTTTGGAAGATCTAATTTATAGAACTAAGCATTAACAATAAGTTTTGTGGAATCTCGACTAATGGGTCAATTCAAACATCCAGGTGTTGTCAACATGTTCGATATGAGCTTCTCCCCTGAATAATACGTGTACATTCCTATATACAACAGAGTTCTGTGTCAAAACTGATCCATACATTAATTACACTAAAGAGGAAATGTGATGAGATTGTCTCAGACCTGTGCACGTCAAACATATATGACCATATATATATATATTATATATCAAAAGTTTCTCCCATATTAGGATCAGAATGGCTTGATGTGTCACTTTTACAGTCTCTCTCAAAGTATAATAAGGATAATGTTATGCAGCCAAATGACGAAAAATCACCATACACCTCGAGATACCTATAACACGTCGGGTATTATGTATATATATTTCATTACATGTATTTCACTTTATTATTTTTTCTCAAATACTGTATTGTATATATGGTTTAATGAGAATAAACATATTTGATTTTTGTAAAGGGTTAACAGAGAATTTTGACTTACCCCTAAAAGTGTCCCTTTGCTTCTGGACAATAAACAAACGACATATTATGTAGCCAAACAGTACGTGAAGAGTACGCGATAAGCAAAACACACAACACCGAAGAGAACCCACCAATAGAACTTTGGTTAGAAGCAAGTTGTTTACAACATACCGGTATAGCGTTTGCTAATCTCTCGCTAGGATCTCAAGATTTCGGCGTTGAATGAGTCACCGTCCATAAAATCGTCACGGTGTTGAATGTTTTGCTTATCGCTCACTCTTTACGTGCTGTATATAAAGAAATGCTCGGCTCACACAAAGTGTTTTGTTGATAATATCGCATTCATATTGCTATCATTATATTATACTATTAGTATATTATTTGGGAATTTTTCATAATTTGATAACTGTTATTTCTTAAATTATAACCTATAACGAAGACCATCCATGCCATTAAATATACACCCCACTGGCACAAATAACCACATATGTGACCCGCCATATCAAATCCAGTCGTAAGACGGGATTTTTTTACCCTGTGCCAATGCATTCTTTTATATATGCGAGTCGAACATAGGTCGCCTCGC
This sequence comes from Siphonodentalium dalli, assembly GCA_032622095.1. Taxonomy (NCBI): domain Eukaryota; kingdom Metazoa; phylum Mollusca; class Scaphopoda; order Gadilida; family Siphonodentaliidae; genus Siphonodentalium; species Siphonodentalium dalli. The sequence continues at coordinate 276,704,705 of CP136064.1, read as the reverse complement.
ATATATAAGAGAATGCATTGGCCTAACAATGTTTTACAATTTTAATAATTTTTCTTGTATTCTTTAACAAGTTTATAATTTCAACCATACAGAGCCCCAGACACACATGAGCAGACGACACTCTTCTATATGCTTCTATACATGTGTGGGGCTCCCTGCAGGGTAATGGATGTTTTTTTTATTTTATGTCCTAAAAATTGTAAGAAACATTTATTTAAAAAAAATGATAACATTGTTAGGCCAATGCATTCTCTTATATATGCGAGGCGACCTATGGTCGACTCGCATATATGAGAGAATGCATTGGCACAGGGTACAAAAATCCCGACTTACGACTGGATTTGATAAGGCGGGTCACATATAACAACCTGCTAATTATAACCAAAATGAGTAAAAGCCTCGAGCCGTTTACTCATTTTCATTATTAGCATCATATTGCTTTACGTCGTTCATAGATTAAGTTAGTGTATTTTGTAATGATCGCTGACTCAAATTCATTCATTTTCATTTGAATATAATAGATGGCCCCAAAAATGACTGAATTTAGGTACAGTCTTCCTTTAACTATAATTGCTGTATATCACTATTATAGCAATGCATGGCATTTTCCACACATCATTATAGTCTGATTATAGTTAAATTACCGCGCAGACCTGCATGACTACGACCCCCAAGTATTATGGCGAGATCATCCCCCACACCAGACACGCAGTATGGCGAAGTCGCCCCCGACAAACCCAAACCTATGGTTCCATCCGAAAAAATGTGTAACAGCGGTTTTTGGCATCATTTAAAGCATGACTATATCATCTGTAACATATCCAAAAGCTGCTGAAATTCTCTTTGGGCAAATCGTTTTACAGAGATTTAAAAAATACCTATTTCCGACCATGGAGAGTATGTTTTTCGACAATATCCGTCATCGGCGACACCCGGACGCCTTATGCCTCCACCCGATATTTACCAGAAATTCAGAATGTTTCGATACCAACTACAATGCTGCCACCATGCACGCCATTTATAATATAACATTTTGCTCAAAGCCGATTATGGATAAAAGATTCAGGACACTTTTCCCTTCTCAAAATTAGAACAAGAAACCTTGTTACAAATTCCATCCGGGTCTAAACCTGACGACCAACCTAATATGGATCGTTCGTCCCCCATATATACAGAGACATTTATTATGGCGAGTTCGCCCCCACCCCACACACCCCACACACACACACACACTCTAAATAATGGGGATGCAATATTGCTCATCGGAGGGGCAATATTTACATCTCTTGGGGTGCACTATTTCACCTACTCTCCAAAAGGCTAACTTGCTTCTCCATTGGGGTGATAGGAGCCGAGGAACAATTTGTCCCTCATGTGACCCAAGTTCATCCCCGTCGAAGCACAATTTGTCACTCAGTGGGATATATACGTTATCACTCAGGAGGGGCAAAGACGACCCCCCATGGAGAGGTTATAATCTACCCATTTTGGAGTGATGGTGAAATAGTGCCCCTCCGGGAGATAGTTTAGCCGCCCCCAAAAGGAGGGTTCATATTTTACCTCCCGGAGAGGCAACCTTGCAGTTTTTGGAGAGCCACTCCGGGATGCACTTTAGCCAACCCCCCAAGGAGAGTTCATATTTTAGCTCCCAGGAGAGGCACCCTTGCAGTTTTTGGAGAGCCACTCTGACACTCTTGGTGTGCAAATTTACCCACCCAGGGAGTCTGAGTAGCATCAGTTGAGCATTAGGATGTTCCCTCCCCGGGGATGCAACCTATCACTCAAGAGAGGTAACATGAACAATCTCGGGTGATGGCACTCTGACACTCTTGGTGCACACAGCATCCTCAAAGAGGGACAGAGCACAAAGATGTTACCTCCATGGAGAAGAAAGGATGGTTGAGCCCATTCTAAGCCAAAAAGAACCTTTAAATGTATAGATTGATTTGCACATGTGGATCAAATAACAATGGAGATAACAATTTATTTATTTATTTAAAAAATCCAAAAATAATAAAAACATAGTTCAGAGCATTTATGGTTTCAGCTTGATTTAATTACAACACCATGTTTCTTACCATGCATAATAAGAGAAATGAAGGTCTTTAATGTTCTCAGAAATGTTCACTAGATTTTGCAATAAAATTATTTATGCATCTATGTATGTTCATTCCATGTAACACTGTACTAATGGGAGCTTGCACTATTGGGTCAATCATTTATATGTAATTTGTTCCATGCCCTTCTGTTAGAACTATAATAATAATATATTTGTTTGTGTGTTTTAGCTTGTGGACTACACAGCATTCTATAAATGATTCCAAAAAATATAGACATGTCCGAAATATTATAAAGTTTTAACCAATAAAAAACAGATGGAAGCACCCTTCAGATATTTCTGTCTTCAACCCAGTAAACTTTGCGGGCATGGTAATATTAGTATCCCTCGTCACAACTGGGCGGAGCCACTCTCCCATATTACTTATTAAGAGCTTCGAGACACCAAGTGCATGGCATCATAAATAGTATTATTGTCTATTTCATACCATTTCAGTCGAGCAGAATTGCCTCGGCCCATGCACGTGGCTAAGCAAAACAAAATTATATAATTTTGACAATATGTAGTCCACTTGAAGCAAAAACACCTCATGTCTCAGTCCTTCCCAGGAGATGGGAGTGATTGCACTCGCACCTATACGCTCATAATTTTCAAATGACGGGTGCTAAAATTCACACCATCCCTCATCTCAAAATACTAATGGAGACTGTAATTGTTGGGTCAATAGTGAACTGTTTGAAAGTTTAATTAGATCCTTTACCAACTCAGTTCAACGATGGCATATTAAAGTGTAACTAGACATAGGTCTATTCCACAATGACTTTTTGTTTTAGAAAAACCCAACTTACAATTATAGTATGGGTGCAATATTAAACACATATTCTGAATTACGGGAGCAAATAAATGCTCTCGCTGTGTTTTCCTCGTGGAAAGGACTGATGTCTTATATGCAGTCAAAGAAAATGTCAATCACCTAATTAACGAAGTGGGTAGACTTTTGAAAAATGTTATTGTAGCAACAAATTGTCAAACACTTCAAAACATTATTTTTTTCTGTCAAATAACCAGAAACATGTTCAACTTTCCATGGTAAGGACATTTCTCTTGGCAAACCCTGTTCATATCAATACACGCATTTCTCAGAAATTCATACCAGGTTTCTCAGAATTCATGTCTAGACCAATGATAACATAGCCATGTCGTTTGCACGATACATGTATATTTCACTCAAACCTATTAACCTAGCTTGTATGAGGCTCTTGATTTGGGAGAAAAATAATCCATCATGACTTGGGTCGGGATATGGGCATAGAAAAATGTCATCTTCAGGGTCAGATATTTGGTCTGGACGCCTTGTGTTCGGCCGCAATATCTGACCCTCGGGGTGAGATCTTTCCATCACACATGCCAGGTCATGATGGAAAATATTATTCTTACCTCAAGCATGAAATTCCTGTCATATGACATCAAAGCGCACAGTTTTATGAATGTTTTATGAATGTTATCTCCTGTCACTTTCGTTTTGGCGGATAAGAAAACGGGTGCTAACTGTGAAATTATCAAGAGATTTATTATGCTATTTTAGCTATGTGTCGAGAAACTCTGGGAGTTCCCTGAATATCATAAATCGACTGATTGGCTTCATCACTTTAAGTGTTGTGATTGACTGACACTAACATAAAGATTATTGGCGGTAATGGAATTTCCAGATATTTTCTTTAGACTCTGTAATGCATAGCTTGTTCAAGAGTGTAATTTAAATTAGAACTGGTGTACATTGTATAATACACAAGCTTTGTACATCTCGATGATAGTGAAATTAATACATGAAATAATAGAAAGAAACTCTTAAAGGTGAATGCAACAGTTTAGAGTGTTATATGCCCCTACATATTAATATGCCATGATCCTACGACGTGGAAATGCGAAGTTTGTGTAACTTACTCTCTTTTCAGTTAGGTGAGAATCCATCCTATATATAATGATAGTTCACGGAATACTATTTCACAAGAGTAATATTCGCATTGATGGCACAATAGGCTTGTTATAGCCCAGATAGCCCCAAAATTGTCTATTTGATCATATCAGATTTTGAAAACAATTTTGAGACTTCTTTCTCTTAACAAATTCTACCATTTGCTCTGTGTTCAAAGAAGATTATAAGATACACTTTGAAAAAGAAAACATATATGTATCAGTCGACTTAGACTTATCATTTTGCAGAAATATTCTACGATATGTGTTAGGAGAAATCAACTGCGAACACTTTAACCTCGATCAGTGATGTCAAAAAATATGGGGAGATAAGTCGTGACATTTTTCGCTTTAAAGACAAAATTAATATACAAATATGATCAGGTTTAAACTAACCAAATTAGGGCTCCCAGTTTCAATATTTAACTGGTAAATGTTTTTTATAACATATCAACAGGTCTGGTTTCTGACGAGGAAACCATTGCACTGAAAAAAGGCAATTTCATCCGTTATCACAGATTTTCAACCTTTAATTTCAGCTTCAATTATCCCTGTGATGCCAATATCAGCTTATTTAATTAAATGGTACAAAAATTGAAAGATATACATATTTTCTGTATTATTAAATGGTACAAAAATTGAAAGATATACATATTTTCTGTATTATTATAAGTTATTTTGGTGGACTGACAATAACATGGTATGACCCTGATGGCGTGGGGTGGTTATGTTCAACTGAGTTGCGAAGCAACGAGGTCGAACATAGGCAGGAAGCTGTCAATGTCACCATCAATCCACCAAAATAACATAACGGTCCTGGTCATTCACAGAAATTTAAACTTATTCTGAAGAATGATCAGCAGAAAATGTCAGAAATCTCCTATCGCCCTCTCCATAACGTTGTTCAATGTAAATTACATCATGAAAAGGGAGGCCAACGCGAGACTATAAAACAGTTGTCTTGGATTGCATGGTGATCATCCTTGTCACCATGTTAGAGAATTTCCAGCTAGACATCCACTTTGATACAACTTTGACGGATATATGCTGGTGATCTGGTTAACTTGTCGGTACGATGTTGAACCTTTAATTCTTAGTAAGATCATCAAACTGTGCCACCTCAAGCTCAGAGCCCGGAATCGCAATATTAGGTGTTCGTGTTGAACTTCTTCTCTGTAGTTCCAATGAATTCCAAACACGTTCCTACCTGCAAATAATGGACAAATGAGATGATATACATTAATAAAAGTGTTAATGACATTGTAGCCCAGCTTGGACACGAGGCATAATTCTTACAGATGTTAATGGAATGATATAGGGGAAAGTTGAAAATTTCCAGTATATACATGTACCACCCTCTGTTAATTAGATTCATATATCACACACATATCTAGGCCACCGACCTGTTACAATAGGTTTGGGGGCTGAAGTTTGGGTGTTCCAAATTAATTATAACCAAACAGTAATATTCAGAGTTTGTCATGTTTTGTACATCTATATCTATATTTGGAAAAACAAGCAAAAATACCATTGGAAATCATAATAATCAGTGCCATCGTATTATCGCTGGAATAATTGCTCATTATATTGATATCTGTTTGTTTTATAAAGCACACCTTTGTGTGCATTCACATGCCATGTAAAAGGAGGTCAACAAATAACAGTTAACTTCCAAATACTATAAATAAGGCCAAAACAAAATGAATGCGTGTTTCCCGTAATCCGACCGACCGTCTTCAAAACACCCCGACCCAAGTTCATTTTATTGGTTTTAAATTTAAAAAATCAATCTATAAACCAACCGACCGCACTGATAACAAAACTATGTACGCATGGTTCCATTTTATCTGATTCACCTTGCGAGATAAATGATATCTTAGATATATTTATATATTTTTCACAAAGCCACATCGCCACTCTTCAAACGGTAAGTCAAATTACGACTGGAAGATCACGAGTTATCGTACCTCTTCGCTGACCGGAAGCACGTGTTTATGTTGATATGTGAGTGTGTTCATGGGAGTGTGATGGCCGAGTGGTTAGCGTGTTTGACTATTGGCCAGAGGTTTCGCTTGGACCCCGGATCGATTAACCTCGATCCTCGACAAAACAAAAGTCGGGGAGTTCTGAGCGTGCCTATGTAAAGTACCGTGTATGCCTCGCTGAGGTGTCGTCAAGCGGTAATCCTCTCCCGCACGGTGTCATGTACAGGGATGACACTGGTTTGATCACGCCGTTCTATCGGGTGGGGAAGTTAATTGCTGTCCATGTCCCGTGTACAACCATGTGTGCACGTTAAAGAACCATACTGTGGGCAACGATCCACAGGTTAATGGCAAAATTCCTGTCTAAATTCCTCCCTTGGGGGTGTAAAGTTGACATTTCAGGTGATGGCATAATAGAGTTATCTCTCTTCAATCTACACAACTGTGTGTATATATAGTACATTGTAGCATTCGATGTGTGACACAGTAATGGGACGTTTCAGCAACGTCGGCGGGTACGCTTACATGTGCCGCAACACAGATCAAAGGCTCAACCAAGTTTGAGGTCCACTGTGCGCAGGTCAAAGGCTGGTTTCAGGTCTACTGTGGCTTCGCATGTAGAGGGTGACTTTACGATATAAAAACATGTTTGTATAATATAGTACATTGTAGGATTCTACCCCATCTGATGGGGTGCGCCGACAAGTCAACGGCGGAATTTACTCATACCATACCATATGGCGTATTGTTGAGTGTATTTGAGCAAAAAAGCTGTAGCCGGCTGTGACTTATAAGACATGCACAGTAGGAAGCTACAGCGGCCAGGGAAATGAGCATAGTTCTAATGATGTTTTCTATGGAGTGGTACGATCAATTTCTTTGAATTTTTCGGTGATTTTTTAGTGGAATGCTAAATTCCCCATGTTGGCATATAGCCTAAGAACTAACTTATAACTTTGTCGCACTCAAATAAGTCCATAAGGTGTGACTGTCCCAATGGGACTAAGGATACCCCCCTGTGTTTTTAAAATACTAAGATGTTTCACATGTGAGTAAACATTTAGTTAAAATTATAAAATAACAGTTCCCATTGCAGGTGCACAAACCTAACCGTAATCTTAAACCTATTGACCGAAAAATGTAGGAATAAAAGCTCCGACAAAATTATGCAAGTCGAAAAAGGGGAATAACTCCACAACAAAAGTCGGATGGACATCATAATCGCAGGTGCACAGGTTCTCATGGTACTAAATATCAGTGCCAAGATTTAAAAATATTGACCAAAACATATAGAAATAAAAAGCTCGGACAAAATTAGGCATGTTGCAAAAACATTTCTAAGTCGAAAAATGGGGATAACTCCACCAAAAAATGTCGGACAGACGTCATAATCGCAGGTGCACAGGTTCTCATGGTACTAAATATTTGTGCCAAGTTAAAAAAAAACGAGACCGTCAATGACTGTGGGGTCGCTCACCAGACTGCAAAGACTGATAAGACTGGGACTCTGGATACCACAACAGTCAGAACATTTCATAATCACTTTAAAAGAAGTAGATATCTAAAGAGTTAAATCTAAAAAAACAAAAATTTGGAGTTATGTCCCTGGCCCCGCCCACATTTGACACAGTGACCTGATTTGAACAAATCTGAACCCCAGTCACCCAAGAATCCTTCATTCCAAATATGAATCCATATAGCCTGATGGTATTTGAGAAGTTATTTTAAGAATACAATGGAGGGAAAGAGTTATGGCCCTGGCTTCGCCAAGTGAACTCATTTGAACAAATCTGAATGTGAGTCACCTAGGGAACATCCTCACCAAATATGAACCCATTCCGTCCAATGGAATCAGAGGAGAAGATGTTCAAAGAATTGTTATCGGACGGATGGACGGATAGACGAGCAGTGATGACTATAGCTCCACCGGAGACTTCGTCTCAGGTGAGCTAAAAAGCACAGGTAGGGTGGCTGGTTGATAAATAAATCTCTTATCTCCGCCCCTATTTGAACAAATGTGAATCCCAATCTATGACAGTGGATTTTAAGAGTTGAACTGAACTGATTTTCCTAAAATGACCCCAAATCTGAACAAATCTAAACCCCAGTCACCGAAGGACCCTCCATACCAAACATAAGCTAAATAGTCCAGATGGTTCTTGAGAAGAAATTGTTTTAAGAATTACTATGGAAGGAAAGAGTTATGGCCCTGACTTCTCACCTATTTGACCTGATGAACTCATTTGAACAAATCTGATTGTGAGTCACCTGGGGGACATCCACACCTAAATATATAAACCCATTTGGTCTTTAATATGTATCTGGAGAAGAAAACAATTGATGGACGGATAGAGACATAATGACAGATGGATGGGAGAACAGTCTGACATAGAGACTGACAAATTCAATCCAATATACCCCCCAAGTATTCTTTGCAAAATCAGGGTACAATGAGTTCAACTGGATGGATACTGGTGGTTAAGAAAATAATATTCGAACAGTCAAGCCTGAACATAGTGTCTGACATTTGCAGAATGAGGTCCCCAAAGGGTGAATGTAATGACGCAATCCTGCAATGCGGGCTAGCATCACCAAATTCACCCTCTGGGGACCTCATTCTGTTTTGGCCTCAACAGCTATGGGAGACAGAGCATCAGATTGAAGTTCTCCAGTTAAAGTTGGTGATGTGCACCCATTGGGCACCTCAATTATGCATTTTATATTCACAAATCAGGGGATACAGAAACTAAACAAAAGGAAAAAAGTAAGTAAAAATGTCAATTTAAGGGCCTCTATACTTCCCAGAAGATGCGGCCTAAGCAGAATGAGGACCCTGGCTATTGTATTTGGTGATGTTAGCCTGCTGTGCAGAGTAGCATAACCAAATTCACCCTCTGGGGACCTCATTCTGCAAATGCCAGACACACTAAATTCAGGTTAGAGAACAATAATTGGTTTTGATTTTATTTTAATAACACACACTGGCATGAGTGCTAGCTAAGCATTAGTTCACACCTGTCAGCCTGATAAACATCTCAATTGATGACTGTTTATTTCTATTAACTCTCGCTCTGTCTGTAGCTAATACAATTGACTTAATCTGCTGGTGGGAGAGATCCTGTGAGTTAGGAGATGAGATGGGGTGGAGTGCTGTTGGTTGGGGGCAGGGTGGGGGTCTGGGTCATGTGGGGGAGGGTGATAAAAAAAATGTGTATGTTAAATTGATGAATTTGATCAAGGGGTTGAATCTGAATTTTATATAATATTTTGTTTTGGAATTATGTCTCTGGCTCCACCCCTATTTGACCCAATGACCCCATTTGAACAAATCTGAACCCCAGTCATTCAATGACCATCCATACCAAATATAAACTAAATCGGCATAATGGTTCTAGACAAAAAGTTGTTATAAGAATTACCAAGGAGGAATATAGTTATGGCCCTGGTTTCGCAACTATTTGACATAGTGACCTCATTTGAACAAATCTGAATGAGTCACCTAGGGAACATCCACACCAAATATGAACCAATTCGGCATTACGGTTTCAGAGGAGAAGATATTCAAAGAATTGTTCACGGATGGATGGACGAACGGCGGACGATGAGTGATGACTATAGCTCCACCGGCGACTTTGTCTCAGGTGAGCTAAAAATCAATGATCAAAATGCAAAAATGTAATTTGTTTGTTTTTAGAGTTATGTCCCTGGCTCTGCCCCTATTTGACCCAGTCAGCCAATTTGAACAAATTTGATTCCCAGTCATCCAAGTTCCCTCAGTACCAAATATAAGCTAAATCGGCCAACTGTTTCCTGATAAGATGTCATTCTAAGAATTACTAAGGAGGAACAGAGTTATGGCCCTGGTTTCTCAACTAATCAACCTGGTGACCTCATTTGAACAAATCTGAACCCCAGTCATTCAAGAACCCTTCATACCAAATATAAGCTAAATCAGACCAATGATTCTAGGCAAGATGTCATTTTAAGAAGTACCATGGAGGGAAAGAGTTATGGCCCTGGCTTCGCAACTAATTGACCCAGTGACCTCATTTCTGAATGGGAGTCACCTAGGGAACATCCACACCAAATATGAACCCATTCCGTCCAATGGAATCAGAGGAGAAGATGTTCAAAGAATTGTTGACGGATGAATGGACGGATGGATGGACGACGAACGAGGAGTGATGACTATAGCTAAAAATTGACCTAAAAATGTAGGAATAAAAGCTTACGTGTTGCAGAAATTTTCTAAGTCGAAAAAGGGGGAATAACTCCACCAAAAAAAGTCCGACAGATGTCATAATCGCAGGTGCACATGTTCCCATGGTGGTTGATGCCTGTACCAAGTTTCACGGAAATTGATCAAATAAAACTCCGGACAAATTTGTGTCCACGGACAGACGACGGATGGACGGATGACGGGACGCACGAGCTGACTCCAATATACCCCCCCCCCCTAACTTTGTTGCGGGGGTATAACTATTAAGAATGCATGTTCTGATACATCAGTTGCAGAATGGAATATACCTGAGGTTAACAGTTAGCAGCAGCAAGCCATATCTGGCATTCTAGAAGAAAACTCCAATCCTTCATTCCTTCAGGCAAAGTCAGCCTAAAAATGAAACAAATGTACATGTTGATGTATTGAGTTTAATACCAAATTATTGTTTTATTATTGTTTAACTATTAAGAATGCCTTTTCTGATACATCAGTTGCAGAATGGAATATACCTGAGGTTAAAGGTACTCAATCCGATTCGACAGTCCCCATATCATCAGATTCCAACAACAACAACATTTTTTGAAATGCCACTTCAGTTATCAGAATCGATTAATTGCCCAAAAATAATGCTAACCAGAGTCAAGTATAGTATAAAATTACCCAAAACCTGTTATTTATCAACGTTTTGTTCAATGGATTTTTGCCAGTTGTCAAATATCTGACACAAAAAAGCGACTCGATTTTAGAGTTATCGATCTCCATCCGCTATCTGGTCAGATAATTTCTTCTCGTCGACAGATTACTGGGCCACCTAAAATTGAAATAATAGATTTCAAACATCAATATCTGATCACTCCTAGCTATGATGTGTGGGTTCCTCGACACGAATCAAATATTTTTTACACCTGAAGCCAAGGAAATATTAATTTGCGAGCTTTAATTCGGATTGAGTACCTTTGACAGTTAGCAGCTGCAAGACATATCTGGCACGCTAGAAGCAAACTCCATTCATTCATTCCTTCAGGCGAAGTCAGCCTAAAAAGGAAATAAATGTACATGTTGATGTATTCAGTTTACTACCAAATAATTTTTTTCTTCTTTATATGTACAATATTCTTTACCCATTATAAAACCATGTATCCATATTTCATAACTTGAAAATAAATTTGATAACAAAATTATCCAATTTAATGAAAAGAAATGCAAACAATAAGATGAAAGAGAACAAAAATTCCAATGGATGGGGGGGGGGCTGGGGAAACGAAATAGTGTTGTAAATTAATAAATGATCACTCAAGAAAATATGCAAACATTGACAATTGGAGCGATTTATTGATGATGTACATGTACCATGATATTTTAAACTATGGATGGAAGCTACATGTAGGCCTACATCTGGGAGGGGGATGGTGTTTAACTGCTTGCTTTCAAGGTTTGATTCAACAAAATAATTGTGATTCGCAGGAGTCTAACCTCACTATGAAAACAAGAAATTTCCATGCATTGACTGGTCCCATAAACACCTTGCTCATAATTTTGGCTATAATTTCTGGCAATTTGCCATGGGATTGCTGGCTCTCATAATAACATTAAAAGATGCATAATCAGAACAAACGTTCGCAAATTAATATTTCTTAGGCTTCAGGGTAAAACATATTGTATTCGAGTCCAGGAACCCACCCAGAGTCAGAGTGATCAGATATAAATTTTTGAAATCTATTATATTTCACCATCAGTACTTTTTATTGGCCTGGTAAAAAGTCGATGAGAAGATGGCCCCGAACCAAACTGCGGATGAAGATGGATAACTCTAACATCCAAGTGGCTTTTGTGTGTCAGATATTTAACAAACTGGCCAAATTTTGTTGAACAAAATGGTCAGCATTATTTTTGGGCATTTAATCAATTCTGATAACTGAAGTGGCATTTCAAAAAATCTTGTTGTTGTTGAATATGGGGACCATCGAATTGGATTGAGTACCTTTAATAAAGCTGAAGGTGTCATTAATTGTCACTACATTTTGGTGCGATGGGTACCCAGCTTACAAGTGTTTTGGGTACCCACCTTACCTTCTCTGTGTATTCAGCACACATTTGATAACAGAATCTTTCAACTGACCACATGGTGCATGATCTTTAAAACTATTATTCCTGCCTCGTTATCATAAATGCGTGTTTATTGGCAACATAATTCAAAGAAATGGGATAAATTTTATAACTCACAAAAGGCCAGTATGGGTGCACAAAATACATTTTTGTAAAATCGGGTAACCAACACCAAAATCTAACACGACCACAAAATATATACCTGTGTTTAAGGCAATGCTAGGCAAAACACAGAGGAGAGGCGGTGATACTTTTATTAAATTATTTCTTTAGTTTTTTTTCGCTGGGGGGGGGGGGACTACTAGATGCTAAACAACTTGTGAAATCATCTCTACTTGATCAAGTTTGAATCAAAGGTATTTAATACTGATGTCATGACTAAAAAAAATAAAATGTGTTATATGCCTTGATCGATAAGAATACATGTTATCATAATGAATAACCCTTTCATGGCGGGATCTGCGCTGGAACGGTATGAATAACCCTGTGCCAGTGCAGTTTCATGGGGAGCCTCGCATATATCATATAATTTATTGGATCAAGTTAAATAGTGTTAGGCTAATGTATTCTCTTATATATGTGAAACACACTATGTACATGTATAAAAGAATGCACTCGCACAGGGTTTTCACAAAAGTTCAAGAAACTCCTGTCATGAAAGGGTTAAGTGGGAAGTAAAGAACTAGAAACCATGATTGTGTTTAATGTATTTGACTTTAGGCTGGTATGACTGCTAATGGCTCTTTCCATATCTGTTTTGAACTTTTCTGTGCATTTTAAAGATGCATAATCTGATTAAGCGCCCCCTCGTTTACTATTTATTTCAATTTGGGGGTAAAAACTATTTGATTCGAGTCAAGGAACCTACCTATCATAGCTCAGAGTTATTAGATATTAATTTTTGAAAACTATTAATTTTTACCATCGAGACTTATCAGTGGCCCAGTAAACAGTCGATGAGCGACAGAATTGGACCAAACGGCAGATGAAGATGGATAACTCTAAAATCAAGTGGCTATGAGTTGATAATACGGTCAAATTTAGGTTTTACTAGGGACAAGAAAATCGGGGAAAGCTAAGTTTTTCATGGACAACATGGCGAAAGTCCCCTAAAATCCAAGTTAAGCTTTTTTGAAATATCTTGATTTTTCTGAGTGGTTCAAATTCTGAAGCATTTCCATCAGGCCGTATGCGAATGCAGTCATATATAGATCAAATAGTTCCAAATTCTTACAACCTTGAGATATACACAAACAATGCTTAGTCGTGAAACATATTAGTAGAATGTATGTCCCAAATTGGCCAAAATAGAATGGAAATTAAATTTTGTCAAAAATCGAATAGCTAGTCCCATAAGAGTGACAACACGCTCAAAATGTGTGAGGAACAATGGATGTGAAGTATAAGAGAAACATTATATCGGGGATTTACGAAATTCTCTCTAATATATATAGTGATATAGTGATTTTCCGATAATCGGAATCGGCGATTAGCACTCGGCGATGTCAAGGTTATAATAATTGTGAGTTCATTAGAACGAATGTAGCCATTAACTTCAGTGTTATGAATAGCCAAACATACAAACAATATAAAAATAGGAATGCATGATGGACCGCCGGCGGTTCCTAAAAAGAAGGAATTCTAATGTTACAGAAACTAAGTTTCAGTAAACTTCCATGAGTGTGGATAACAATCACAAAATTAGCCCCCCACTAGAGATGGGCGGTACTCGGTATTTACCGTGCGATATCGGTATCAGCGTAATACCATTTTTACCGTACCGAATCAAAACTAAAAATACCGTATTTTCGGTAATGAAATTATTCATGTGTTGCCAACATATGTGCGTCACCTTGTCACCGCGGCCGTGACATGCATGAATTGTATGACCATTTCAAACGTAAGCAACAAGAATCGGATAATTATGATAACTCGGTGTAACAAGTCGGTACTGCATGTATTAGTCTATAATTTCAACATTGTTACATCAAGGGCACAGCTGCCCGACAGCATCTTTGATCTTTACAACATATTAATGACAATGTAACTAACATCATGAGATATGACTACTCATAGCTGGAGCATTATGTGTCAATTTCAGTATCCATCCAAATGGAAAATGCGTGGGCAACTCGGTATCTGTGTCCCAAGTTGGATCGAAGCATGTGTAATCGAAGCACGTGTTATGGGGGGGGGGGGGTCCCCGTTCACAACAAATTGAAAACCCCACTGGTTACTTTATAATTAGACGGTGATGCAATAGCGATTGATATACGCATTGCAGATTTTTGATACAACCTGATCTTGCCAATTGCAAATAGCACATCTTGGAAATTTGTTCACAAATATGTTTATATCCTACTATACATTACTTTATTAAACATATATATACTTACCGGTTTATTGTACATATGTGCCTATATCAGACAAAAAAGATCGCGTGATAACTTTAAATTAACATTTGGGCATCGTGTGTAATACCCCTGTCACACTCAGGCCGGCGCTCTCACTGAGCTGCAAAAGTACCAGCATATGAGTAACACGCAGGAGGAGCGCCGAAAACTGTCGAAAATTGTCAAACTTTTAAAACAAAGTATGCTCCTATTGCGTTCCTACTTTGTCAAATCTCACGCTCTTAGTGCGTTCAAGTCGCTGTCATTGTGATGCTAGTACGTTCACAATAAGTTCGCAAAACGTTCTCTGCGCGGGCGCGGAGAGTATAGATAGCGCCTCCTGCGTTCTCCAGTCATAGTCAGTTTTTATGTTGTGGGGAAAATACCCAACACTCCGCAATAGATTAGCTGTCCGATTAAACTACTGTCACACTCCGCTGCGATCAGGCCGTCGCTTGCATTGCGCTGAAAAATAATCAAAGCGCCAAGCAAAGCGCAGTAAGGTATCCAAGAACGTATTGGTGACGCAGTTGACACTGGCTAGGACGGGAGAGAGTCTCCGTGATCGCCCCAGAGCGCTAGAGCGCCGCGCTTGTGTTGTGCATGCACAAAACAAGCGCAGAGGTTCGGCGTTCTGACCAGGCGTAGTACCGTCGCCATGACAACGCAAAGCGTACTAACAACGCAATGACAACGACTTGAACGCATTAAGAGCGTTTACGGCGTGGAGGAAACGCAGTGAGAGCGCGTGAGAGCGTGAGAATTGACGTGACAAAGCAGGAACGCAATGGGTCGTACAAAGAGCGCGACAAAAACGTGATAAGCGGGATAGGAGCATAGCTTGTCACGCGCGCCGCATGTATAACTGGTGGGGGAGTTTCTCGTTTCGCGTGCGGGCTGACATTATCAATGGGTATTTTATTAGTTTTATTTATAGAATGGGAATTTTTGGGATGATTAAAAGTCAAACTGCAAGCTGGAGGCCGAGTCCCGTATAAGGTGCATGTAGTTGGGGAAAATCACTTTCGTTTATTGTGTTAATCAACGTTGATTAATGTTGATTTTTGGTTTGTGATAAACTATATGTCAATTACAAATAAAATAAATTTCTGCAGCCCACTGGGGGTTGTGGTCGGAATCGGTCGAGTCGGCACCGGTTCGTTAATTAGGTGCTGGTTGTTATTGTTATTTAACGGAATTCTGAGTTGGTCATTCGCAAAACCAATATATTTTATATTCTACAATTACATTCTTGGGTTTACAATATATGATCTTGAGCGCGTTACCATTTCTGACATTGGTTCTCTTGTTTTAACAGATTGAAAATGTCTGACAATTTTCCGCGCTTCCACTGTGCGTTACTCGTATTTTGATACTTTTTCAACTCAAACCAAACGCCAGCCTGATCGCAAAGACACACGCAATACAACTATATAATTCAGACATAACATATATCTACCAAAGACACACGCAATACAACTATATAATTCAGACATAACAGATACCTACCAAAGACACACACAATACAAATATATAATTCAGACATAACAGATACCTACCAAAGACACACGCAATACAACTATATAATTCAGACATAACAGATACCTTCCAAAGACACACGCAATACAACAGTTGGTGTGAGCAGACCGCATTTCGAAGTGGGATCGTACTGTAAACCTGCTGTAAACGCCGGAAGAACGCCATGTATAACGCTTGGGTGTAAAGCGAGCGCCAGAGTCGCAGTGGCAGCACAATGTGGACGTTCTATGAGCGGGAACCAGTACATAACACCCCTTGACAGCGCAGAAAGAGCGCAATAAGTTTTGGACAGAGCCTCATTGAGCGTATTAAGGACGGGAAAGGCACGTAGTGAGAATTTGATTAAGCTTACTGTAGTCGCAAAAGACAAGATTAATTCCTTGCTGCGACCACGAGAAGCTAATATGCGCTTTTTCTACGTCCACATAACGCTCACGTCGCTCGCTTGGCGCTTTGCTTTGAGCTGTCACGGCGACAGTACTACGTCCTGGTCAGAACGCCGAGCCTCTGCGCTTGTTTTGTGCATGCATAAAACAAGCGCGGCGCTCTGGCACCTATGGGCGACCATGGAGATCCTCGCCCGTTGTAGCCAGTGTCCACTGCGTCACCAATCGGTTCTTGGAGACCTTAGTGCGTTTAGGTGGGCGCTTTGATACTTTTGCAGCGCAATAAGAGCGCCGCCCTGAGTGTGACAGGGGCTTAACAGGTAGCTTCCCTGCTGCAAATAAGAGGGACTCTTAAATTGTATACATGAATGGTATATCACGCTGCAAGGAGGAGAATATGAACCACCCACGGGTTTGGGCATCTGCAGTTCGGAAATTGTCATGGCCGGTTTGCCTATTTCATGACATCGCGCCAACGTTTATAAATTTGTGAATTGTGATCACTGATTACTACTCACAATTCTATTCACTCATGGAAATGTTACGAAAATCAATTGACACGAAAATATATTGTAGTCATGCTCTTACTCTTTTCAAATCAGTGCGACGACATGCGTGTAAATCATCAAAGAGATTTGTGAATATTACTTAATTACGTAGGTAATTTTGTTGCCTAATTTAGGTATTGTCATGAATGTAGTAGATCCGTGGACCGTGGTCATATATACATGTATATTGTTCAGCTAAAAACTTGAATTACAATAATTTACTGGGAATATCTGCTTTGATCTTATTATTTAATAGCAATACCGATTACTGTACCGATACAGAGGTAAATCAACGAAAATTTACTGATACCGAGATTGAAATTTCAATACCGCCCATCTCTACCCCCACCCAGAAATTTCAGGACTCAGAACAAGTTAAATAATTATAATAGTAATAGTGAGTTTCATTCTGCAGTCACCACACGATAAGTGAAAGCCTGTACTAGTAACATCTAAGTATACTCATGTTGTCAGAATCTCTATGATGCACAATCAAAGGTTGTTTAACCTTCGGTTGTCGATTAAACTGTGTAAAATAAAAATACCTGGAAATTTCCTACATCCAAAATAAATAAAGGAGATTAATCGACGACGGAAATGGTAATCAAGTAACGGCTTTATCAACGGTTCGTCAATTATACGATTAATCGTGGCACCTCTAAGCTTGCGTTCATGTTTTGAGAAGCCCGAGAAAAACGATATCGAATACAACAGTTTGCCTTCAAAATCGTCATTGTTTTGGCTCAGTCTTTTATTTCATATCCATTTATGCAAAATTAATTTGAAGTTTCCCTTTGAATTGGTGTCTTCGGTTCGAGAATTGTGAATCGAACAATATTGAGTGCATTTTGTTTCGACTGAAATATTGTTACAGCATCCAATTATTTCCATGATTGTTAAATATCTATATAACTGTTGTGAAAACATTATATAACTCAGAAAGTTCAACTCGGATTATAGGGAACTTTACGTGACACATCTGTGATGTTATGGCTAAATATAAAAATAATCAGATCCCCCCCCCCGATTTATTTCCTTACTTTTCCACTTTCATGTCTAATGTGCCTGGACTATAAAGGGAGACTGTATGCCAATTTCAATAAATTACAGATAACAACACAGATCTACTTTCGACAAGAAATAGAAAAATAATGAATTTGTGTCGAAGATGTTTACTGTAAATGTTCAGGTTAAAGACATATTATGGATTTGTTCGAGTTTATGAAAAGTTAGTATTCATGTGTTATGCCAACCTGGAGAATGTAGTATTCTACTAACAGCGCTGAAAATTTCAAAGAAATCGACCATACCACTCAATCGGCGACAAACAAACAAAAATGATTTTGCCATCCAGAGTCAGTGCATTTAATTAATATATCAGAATGATGGTAGGTGTTGGCAATTTGGATTAATATTCATAAAAAGAATAACTTTGAGTAAGAATATTCTCCATTTCTATAGGATCACCCTACTGGAGTGTTTCACATCTCTTTAACAGGTTATCATAAAATTAATTTTTATAATTTAACTTATAGTTACCATAGTTTATGAATCACTCCATAAAATACACATGTAAGTTTAGAATTTCCCTGTAACGATGTAATCATGCAAATTAATTGGACAGTCAATTTAACAACATTTTGCACAGACCGAATACAAATTTAAGACACCCACTGAAAGTGACTACAATAAAATTTACAAATTTCTGGGACAAGTACTTCTGTATGAATATAATGTAGCATTTTATTTATTATATGCGATACATTTTCCTGAAAATTGTACAATAATATTCTCGATGAAAAGTTATTGTTAAAATTTTATTGCATCAAGTAAATCAAATCTTGGCATGACACCAAAGGCAAAGGAAGCCACATCCGAAGTGGAGAGTACCGTCTGATGAGAGAACAGGCTGACAGATGTCAGGGCTCAATTTAACAAGATTCGCATCACAATTTGTGATGCAATTTCCAATTTTTGCAACCAATTTACAATGAAAAAACATGCATTGGTAGGGAATACTATACATACACAGAACGACACGATACGCGGAAGGATAGCTAGCGCCTCGAGTTCTATCCTTCCGTGACAGCAAGAAACCCATTTACACATTGTGTCATTCTGTGTGTATTACATGCTTTGCGTCCTAGAATCCGTGCAGTAAACACACATACTTAGAAAGGTTTATTTAGGCATATAGAGGGCGTGTTTTGTCATGTGTGATGATGCTTTTATTTTATAGTTCCGGTTCCATGTTTGAGGCGAATGTCATGTACGTCATTTTACGTCAACGAGATGCATATGGAACGTACGTTCAACAATGCATATGGAACATACATTCCATACGTATCTGTAAATATGGAACAGCAATAACACTGTACTTCTGGGAACAAGCTTGTAATAAATAATCTACCCAGTAATGCAAAATTGTATCCAAATTAAAACGATTACATTGACCCATTGGTCTACATTGCACTGCATACACTGTTAACTAGTGGTTACTTATAGGCATGACATCGGTGCATAGTGCTGATTACATACACACCATACCTGTCCCGCGCTTTGGCGATTCGATTCGTCGATGAAAGTAAATAAATATCAACTACCATACCAAGGTTAGACGATAAATCACCTACCACATATGTCTGGCCAATAAAGCTGCTCTCTGGCATGCATGGCCCTATATCTAGCTAAAGTGTTGTTATTCTGCACAGGCTGTGGTTGTTTCACCAAATAAAACAAACAGTCATCGACAGCGGTGGCCCCAGCCTAGATGGGCAAGGTTGAGGAAGAGCATTTTCAAAATATGCTGAAAAATAATTGAAATCAGTTAATATTTGTTTGAGATATCCTAAGATCCATTTCAAGTTGCTTCTCCCAAAACAAAATTCAAATCAAATGGCAATAACTCCAGTGAAAAGTGTGTGGCTGTGATGGTTTACGGTCCTGTTTATTGGTGCTGCTTGTCGAAAAATGATGATCAAAGGAACATAACTCTTGTGAAAATGTCTGGCGAGGCCTAGTTTGCAAACTCCAGATCTGGTCTTGCTCGGAAACTAAAATACCGAAAATCTTTCAAATTCTTTGATAACTGTTCAACATAAACCCCACACAATTTTTCCCTGGATGCTATACACCAAAAAATGTCTATCAAAGGGCCATAACTACGGCAAAAATGTCTGGCCAGACCTAGTTTGTAAGCTCATTTAAGATATTCCTCTTGTGACAAATATCAAAAATCTGTAAATAATTTTTCAAAATAACACCCGGACAACTTTTCAAAGGTGCTCAATGCCAAAAAAATGTAAATTAAAAGGTCGTACGTAACCAGTGAAAATGTCAATCCAAGCCTAGTTTGCAAACTCATTTCAAATATTCACCTTGTGAACTCAAATACCGGTAATAAAAAAATAAAATCTGGATAATTGTTCAATCAAACTCATGGACATCATTTTGGGACGAACTGAACACAATTATATAAATATTTGACTCCAACTTAATGATGACCTGTATGTTTTTATTTAAAAGGTGAACCAAATATTCAAAAGATTCTTTTGAAGATTGCTCCATTTAGCATTTATACAACATGAATATTATGATTTCTAAGCCAAATGAAAGTGTCAATGACACTGACAATATTGCTAAATTTGGATTTGGTATAATATCATGTGTTTAATACAGTCAATGGATGTTATTAATATAAACAAGAATGCTTTATTTAATTGGAATTAATTTGAGCTATTAAGAATGTCTTTTCCGATATATCGGTTGCAGAATGGAATATACCTTAGGTTAACAGTTAGCAGCTGCAATCCATATCTGGCACATTAGGAGCAAACTCCAATTCTTCATTCATTAAGCCGAAGTCAGCCTAAAAAGGAAATAAATGTTCATGTTGATGTATATACATGTAGTTTACTACCAAATTATTGTTTTCTTCTTTATATATACAACTAGCAGGTGGATAGACCCGACTTCGTCCGGGCTGTTTGCCCTCTGCTTTTTGACATTGAATTATCCATTTGAAGGTCAAGGTCAGGTGGGGTCACGATTTGGCCCGCCCAAAACACTGCCCGGACAAAAGAACCGACAAAAGTACCCGTCAAAATCAATCCGGTTTTACCCGATTTGACCTTGAATTGATGATTTTGAAGGTCAAGGTCAGGTCGGGGTCACGATTTGACCCGTCCAAAACTCAGTGGACAAAAGTAACCCCATGTATCAAATTTCGTGGAAATCCCGTCAAAATTCGCGATTTGACCTTGAAATGACCGAATTTCAAGGTCACGTTGCACTGGCAAATTAATAGGCCCATACCACTCCACGACCGAAAGTACCCCCACATACCAAGTTTCATCGAAATCCCGTGATATTCTGGTGTTTGACCTTGAAATGACCCAAATTCAAGGTCACATCGCACGGGCAAATTAATAGGCCTATGCCACTCCCCAACCGAAAGTACCTCCACATACAAAGTTTCATCGAAATCCCGTGATATTCGGGCGTTTTACATTGAAATTACCCGATTTCAAGGTCAAGGTCAAGTCGCACGGGCAAATTAATAGGCCTATGTCACTTCCCCGCAGAAAATACCCCCACACACCAAGTTTCATCGAAATCGGGTAGACACGCACACAGACAGATCATCCAAAATATATAATAGATAATCTTTACATATAATCAAACCATATATCCATGTTTCATAACTTGAAAATAAATTGAATAACAAAATTAAAACAATTTAATGAAAAGAAAACGAAAAGATGAACGAAAAAAAAGTTTCCAATGGGTGGGGATCTGAAATAGTGTTGTAGGTTTTCAAGAAAATATGTAATGCGGCTAAAATAGGCATATAATTACCATGTGCAATGTGGAAAGTTTTCAAATTTGACAACTAGAGCAATTTATTGATCGATCATTTTCAGTAAATCAAGTTTCGCATAATGTCAGTGCTGAGTTGCATTAGCCTATTTTGTAGTATCTTTTAATTTACATTTATTTACGTTGACATTTGAAAAAAATTGTGTTATTGCAAACTCCTAGTCTCGGTTGTGACATATTTCAAAATGATGTTGGAAAAATATCAAAGACGGCACAATAAATGAGCCCTTCAAGAAACATATCATTCCGAGTTGATAATAAATAAATATTTATGAGGAAGCATTGGAATGCCCAGACATGACAGAGAATCAACAACATAATAGTACTAGCATCACCATCTTAATTAAATGCCTGACACATTGTCAAAGGGAGACACACCTGTGCATTGTTATCACTTGGCTGAGTGGCCATACCTATATCAATATTATGCTCACTTCATGACAAGTGAATGTCAGTATCACCCCTGTGTACGTGGTATCAACAAAGCTGAGGATATCACCAAAGCCGAGAAAATGGGAAACTCATTCAAGTTTATTACACGCTTGTTCCTAGAAGTACAGTGTTATTGCTGTTCCATATTTCAAATCCGTATGGAACGTACGTTCCATATGCATCTCTTTGACGGAAAATGACGTACACGACGTTCGCATCAACCATGAAACTGGAAATATTTAAATAAAAGAATCATTACACATGACAAACACGCCTTGTATGAACCTAAATAAGCCTTATAATCCTGTATTTTTAATGCACGGATTCTAGGACGCAAAGCGAGTAATAAACACAGAACGACACGATGTGTAAATGGGTTTGTTGATACGGCACTCGTGCTGTCGCGGAAGGATAGAATCGAGGCGCAAGCGCCTCTCATTCTATCCTTCCGCAACAGCACTCGTGCCGTATCGACAAACCCATTTACACATCGTGTCGTTCTGTGTATATATGATATGGGGATATGTTTGTTTCTGATTATAAAACAGACAATGAACATTGTCTGTCCACACAAAGCAGGAGTGTTTATCCACCAGTTTTCCAAATCAGTTTTCCCATATCAAACCATTTAATATATCTTTTGGCAAAACCTTTTTCATAGTGTTTTTGGTTTTGCTCACTCAAATTTTCGAGAACATCCACCCACTAGTATAGTTCCTGGACTTCCACGCTTCCAAAACAAATGCCGGGTATATAGCTGTATCTGTCAATGAAGCATAGGATAGAACAGAATTTAAAAAATCAGTTTCGTTCTCAAAATCCGCGCAATATGCAGGGACCACTGTCGGTCCAGAAAGATGTTAACATCGCAGATGAAGATGTCACCAAACGCTGATCTTCTGTGCAGTAAAATTTGTATCACTTAAGGAGTTCTGGTGAGTTTTAAAGTGGTTTTTATGTGTATCTGAGGCTGACCAATTAGACTGTGAATGTCATCTGAAATATGAATCCATAACATGGGCGAAATATTGTGTGCATATCTATTATGAATGTAATTCAATTGAAATTAATTAAACATCCATCACAGCATTCAGATTTGCGATGCCTTGATCACACACAGTGAATACTATCGTTCGTATGCATGCAGCTAACCGGATATTCGTTTAGTATTAACATGCTTGGAGTTTGTATATAGACCACACATGCAGGACGATAGGATGATTTTTTATAATCATGTTTATTTTACAGACTTTATGACTCGTTACCACTCGAGTAGACCGTTACGCGACAATGAAATGACAATGAATCATCTTATCGAATATGCATATATCGTATAGCTACAAACTATACAATTATGGCTTTTTAAAGAGTCATCAGATAATATTGTAACGATTCTATGTTAACCCGACACATCCATACACATATGATCGCAATGTGCTATGTGTGGAACATGTGTGTGCCTTCTTATCTGGAGGTCGATGGGGCCTATTTATTGTGTCTATATGTAGCACATGTATAGTCAACTTACCAAGCTACAAAACCACGTTTTAAACAGAATCAAACACGACCATGCAGTTTTGATAAATGAACGTATCTTTGCGAAGGTGTGGGTCCTCTAATGTAAGCCCACTAGTCCCAAGATTTTGTGTCAAAACAATCACCCTCGCCCTGGGCTTACACAGTACTAGTAGATAGTCAATGCAGCTACTCACAGCTTGTGTTTTCGGTTTGGCACCTCAGATAGCATCCTCAGTCAATGACAGTGGCTATTCGCCACCCGGGTGGCGAATAGTCATATAACATAGAAATCGCTATTCGCCACCCGGGTGGCGAATAGCGTTTATATATTTTCTTTATTTGCTCCACATACGGAGAGTATGGTGATCTCGAGCATCGGGAATAATGATTGTCAGTCCTTACGCAAAAGGCTATGAGTTGGGTTGCAATATGAGAAGGGGGGACACTGGAACTTCAAATACGGCATACAAGCATATTTTAGCTCAAAATTATGTGATCTGTATGACAGGTGGAGATGGAGGGAGGGGAGGAGGGGATGGGGGTGTTGCATAACTGATTGGGGATTTTAAGGGGGGTGGGGGAAGGTGTACCGTTTTTTGGTCAAAAACTTGGTGTCAGATTATTTGTTGTGCATTATGTGTAAGGATTTGTGTACTACATTAGGCGTTCATTTCAAGGTTTGGAAGTACATTTCGGACAAATATTTGTCATTGGAATTTGAGATGGGGGGTGGCGAATAAAAGTATTCATAAATCTCGGACGTCAGTTAGATTTCTTCATTTGTGCATTGGATTAGCCGATCCAGCAATCATAAACAATCATTTTCTAGAACTGGTAGTGTGGAATTGCGAAAACAAATCTGTGACCTGAATAGGTTATGGTAGGGGGTGGGTGGCGAATAACTTTAATCTCAAAACTTGGATGTCAGATCGAGTTTCTTGTTCTTTGTATTAGATTAGACGATCCTTTAATCATAAACAATCATTTTATAGAACTGGAGTGGAATTGCGAAAAAAATTCTGCGTTCTGAATTGCTTGGTTGGGTTGGGGGGGGGGGGGGTGGCGAATAACTTTATACTTAAAACTTGGATGTAGATGAGCAGATCATGAGCTTCTTATTTCGTGCATTAGATGAGACGATTCTTCAACCATAAACAATCATTTTAAGAACTGGACGTGGAATAGCGATGAATAAATGTAAAATCTGCGATCTGAATTGGTTGGTGGGGGGGGGTGGGGTGGCGAATAACTTTAATATAAAACTTGTCAGATGAGCTTCTTATTTTGTGCATTAGATTAGACGATCATTCAATCAAATACAATCATTTTATAAAACTGGGGAGTGGAATTGCGAACAAAATTCTGAAATCTGAATTTGTTGGTGATGGGGGGGGGGGGGGGCGAATAATTTTATTCTTAAAACGTGGATGTCAGATGAGCTTGTTATTGTTTTGCATTAGATTAGACGTTCCTGCAATCATAATCAATCATTTGAAAGAACTGGAAGTGCAATTGCGAACGAAATTCTGCGATCTGAATTGGTTGGTGAGGGGGGTGGCGAATAATTTGTATCTTTAAACATGGATGTCAGATGAGCTTGTTATTGTTTTGCATTAGACTAGACGATCCTGCAATCATAATCAATCATTTGATAGAATTATTTTGTGCATTAGATTAGACGATTCTTCGATCATAAACAATAATTTTGTAGACCTGGAAGTGGAATTGCGAACAGAAATTTGCGATTTGAATTGGTTGGTGGGCGGGGGGGGGGGGGGGGTGGCGAACAATTTTATTCTTTAAATGTGGATGTCAGATGAGGCTGAGCTAGTTATTGTTTTGCATGATATTAGACGATCCTGCAATCATAGTCAATCATTTAATAGAACTGGAAGTTGAATTGCGAACAAAAATGTGAAATCTGCTACCTGATTGCTTGGTGAGTGGGGGGGGGGGGGGGGGGGGGGGGTGGCGAATAACTTTATTCTTAAAACTTGGATGTCAGAATAGCTTTTTATTTTGTGCATTAGATTAGACGA
Source organism: Siphonodentalium dalli (assembly GCA_032622095.1). Classification (NCBI taxonomy): domain Eukaryota; kingdom Metazoa; phylum Mollusca; class Scaphopoda; order Gadilida; family Siphonodentaliidae; genus Siphonodentalium; species Siphonodentalium dalli. Next base: position 276,678,626 of record CP136064.1, on the reverse strand, counting down.
TTCTTCGATCATAAACAATAATTTTGTAGACCTGGAAGTGGAATTGCGAACAACAATTTGCCATTTGAATTAGTTGGTGGGGGGGGGGGGGGCGAACAATTTTATTCTTAAAATGTGGATGTCAGATGAGCTAGTTATTGTTTGGCATTTGATTAGACGATCGTGCAATCATAATCAATCATTTAATAGAACTGGAAGTTAAATTGCGAACAAAAATGTGAAATCTGCTACCTGAATTGGTTGGTGGGGATGGGGGGGGGGGGGAGATGGTGGCGAATAACTTTATTCTTAAAACTTGGATGTCAGAATAGCTTTTTATTTTGTGCATTAGATTAGACGATTCTTCAATCATAAATAATCATTTCGTTCCTGCAATCATAATCAATCATTTGAAAGAACTGGAAGTGGAATTGCGAACGAAAATCTGCGATCTGAATTGGTTGGTGAGGGGGGGGTGGCGAATAATTTTATTCTTAAAACATGGAGTCAGATGAGCTTGTTATTGTTTTGCATTAGATTAGACGATCGTGCAATCATAATCAATCATTTGATAGAACTGAAAGTTGAATTGCGAACAAAATTGTGAAATCTGCTACCTGAATTGGTTGGTGGGTGGGAGGGGGGTGGCGAAAAAGTTTATTATTAAAATTTGGATGCCAGATGAGCTTTTTATTTTGTGCATTAGATTAGACGATTCTTCAATCATAAACAATCATTTTGTAGACCTGGAAGTGGAATTGCAACAAAAACATTGGTTGGTGAGGGGGGGGGGGGGGGGGTGTGGCGAATAATTTTATTCTTAAAACGTGGATGTCAGATGAGCTTCTTATTGTTTTGCAATAGATTAGACCATCCAGCAATTCATAATCAATCATTTGATAGAACTGGAAGGGGAACACAAATCTGCGATTTGGGTTGCCTGGTGGGTGTGTGTGTGTGGGGGGGGGGGGGGGGGTGGCGAATAACTTTAATCTTAAAATTTGGATTTAAGATGAGTTTATTGTTTTTTGTATTAGATTAGACGATCCTTCAATCATAAACCGTCATTTTATAGAACTGGAAGTGGAATTGAGAACAAAAATTTGCGACCGGAATTGCTTGGTTGGTGGGGGGGGGGGGGGGTGGTGAATAACTTCATTCTTAAAACTTGGACGTAAGGCGAGTTTCTTGTTTTTGATTTAGATTAGACGTTATTCAATCATAAACAATCATTTTATAGAACTGCGAACACAAATCTGCAATCCTTAATTGGTTGGTGGGTGTGTGTGGGGGGGGGGGGTGGGGGTGGCGAATAACTTTAATATTAAAACTTGGATGTCAGATGAGCTTCTTATTTTGTGCATTAGATTTGACTATCTTTCATTCATATATAATCATTTCATAAAACTGGAAGTGGAATTGCGAACACAAATATGCGATCAGAGTTGGTTGGGGCCTCGGGTGGCGAATAACTTTAATCTTAAAACTTGGATGTCAGATGAGCTTCTTGTTTTGTGCATTAGATTTGACGATCTTTCTATCATATACAATCATTTTATCGAACTGGAAGTGGAATTGCGAACATAAATATGCAATCAGAGTTGGTTTGGAGGGGGGGGGGGGGGTGGCGACTAACTTTTTAATCTTAAAACTTGGATGTCAGATGAGGGTCTTGTTTTGTGCATTATATTAGACGATCCTGCAATCAATTTATGGAACTGTAAGTGGAATTGCGAAAACAAATCTAGCGATCTGAATTGGTTCGTGGCTGGGGGCTGCGTGGCGATTAATTTTATTCTTAAAAGTTGTATGTCAGATATTTTTTCTTGTTTTGTGCATTACATTAGGTGATCCATGGATGTTAACAGTCATTTCCTGGATCTTGAAGCACTTTTTCGCTCAAAATTTTTGTGATCTATATTTCATTCATATATAATCATTTCATAAAACTGGAAGTGGAATTGCGAGGGGGGGGGGGGGGGGGGTGGCGAATAACTTTATTCTTAAAACTTGGATGTCAGAATAGCTTTTTATTTTGTGCATTAGATTAGACGATTCTTCGATCATAAACAATAATTTTGTAGACCTGGAAGTGGAATTGCGAACAACAATTTGACATTTGAATTAGTTGGTGGGGGGGGGGGGGCGAACAATTTTATTCTTAAAATGTGGATGTCAGATGAGCTAGTTATTGTTTGGCATTTGATTAGACGATCGTGCAATCATAATCAATCATTTAATAGAACTGGAAGTTAAATTGCGAACAAAAATGTGAAATCTGCTACCTGAATTGGTTGGTGGGGATGGGGGGGGGGGCATGGTGGCGAATAACTTTATTCTTAAAACTTGGATGTCAGAATAGCTTTTTATTTTGTGCATTAGATTAGACGATTCTTCAATCATAAATAATCATTTCGTTCCTGCAATCATAATCAATCATTTGAAAGAACTGGAAGTGGAATTGCGAACGAAAATCTGCGATCTGAATTGGTTGGTGAGGGGGGGGTGGCGAATAATTTTATTCTTAAAACGTGGATGTCAGATGAGCTTGTTATTGTTTTGCATTAGATTAGACGTTCCTGCAATCATAATCAATCATTTGAAAGAACTGGAAGTGCAATTGCGAACGAAATTCTGCGATCTGAATTGGTTGGTGAGGGGGTGGCGAATAATTTGTATCTTTAAACATGGATGTCAGATGAGCTTGTTATTGTTTTGCATTAGACTAGACGATCCTGCAATCATAATCAATCATTTGATAGAAGTGGAACTTGAATTGCGAACACAAATGTGAAATCTGCTACCTGATTGCTTGGTGAGTGGGGGGGGGGGGGGGGTGGCGAATAACTTTATTCTTAAAACTTGGATGTCAGAATAGCTTTTTATTTTGTGCATTAGATTAGACGATTCTTCGATCATAAACAATAATTTTGTAGACCTGGAAGTGGAATTGCGAACAGAAAATTGCCATTTGAATTGGTTGGTGGGCGGGGGGGGGGGGGGGGTGGCGAATAATTTTATTCTTTAAATGTGGATGTCAGATGAGGCTGAGCTAGTTATTGTTTTGCATGATATTAGACGATCCTGCAATCATAGTCAATCATTTAATAGAACTGGAAGTTGAATTGCGAACAAAAATGTGAAATCTGCTACCTGATTGCTTGGTGAGTGGGGGGGGGGGGGGGTGGCGAATAACTTTATTCTTAAAACTTGGATGTCAGAATAGCTTTTTATTTTGTGCATTAGATTAGACGATTCTTCGATCATAAACAATAATTTTGTAGACCTGGAAGTGGAATTGCGAACAACAATTTGCCATTTGAATTAGTTTGTGGGGGGGGGGGGGGGGCGAACAATTTTATTCTTAAAATGTGGATGTCAGATGAGCTAGTTATTGTTTGGCATTTGATTAGACAATCGTGCAATCATAATCAATCATTTAATAGAACTGGAAGTTAAATTGCGAACAAAAATGTGAAATCTGCTACCTGAATTGGTTGGTGGGGATGGGGTGGGCATGGTGGCGAATAACTTTATTCTTAAAACTTGGATGTCAGAATAGCTTTTTATTTTGTGCATTAGATTAGACGATTCTTCAATCATAAATAATCATTTCGTTCCTGCAATCATAATCAATCATTTGAAAGAACTGGAAGTGGAATTGCGAACGAAAATCTGCGATCTGAATTGGTTGGTGAGGGGGGTTGGCGAATAATTTTATTCTTAAAACATGGAGTCAGATGAGCTTGTTTTTGTTCTTCAATCATAAACAATCATTTTGTAGACCTGGAAGTGGAATTGCAACAAAAACATTGGTTGGTGAGGGGGGGGGGGGGGTGTGGCGAATAATTTTATTCTTAAAACTTGGATGTCAGATGAGCTTCTTATTTTGTGCATTAGATTAGACGATCATTCAATCAAATACAATCATTTTATAAAACTGGGAGTGGAATTGCGAACAAAATTCTGAAATCTGAATTTGTTGGTGATGGGGGGGGGGGGGGGGGGCGAATAATTTTATTCTTAAAACGTGGATGTCAGATGAGCTTGTTATTGTTTTGCATTAGATTAGACGTTCCTGCAATCATAATCAATCATTTGAAAGAACTGGAAGTGCAATTGCGAACGAAATTCTGCGATCTGAATTGGTTGGTGAGGGGGGGTGGCGAATAATTTGTATCTTTAAACATGGATGTCAGATGAGCTTGTTATTGTTTTGCATTAGACTAGACGATCCTGCAATCATAATCAATCATTTGATAGAAGTGGAACTTGAATTGCGAACACAAATGTGAAATCTGCTACCTGATTGCTTGGTGAGTGGGGGGGGGGGGGAGTGGCGAATAACTTTATTCTTAAAACTTGGATGTCAGAATAGCTTTTTATTTTGTGCATTAGATTAGACGATTCTTCGATCATAAACAATAATTTTGTAGACCTGGAAGTGGAATTGCGAACAGAAATTTGCGATTTGAATTGGTTGGTGGGCGGGGGGGGGGGGGGGGGGGGTGGCGAACAATTTTATTCTTTAAATGTGGATGTCAGATGAGGCTGAGCTAGTTATTGTTTTGCATGATATTAGACGATCCTGCAATCATAGTCAATCATTTAATAGAACTGGAAGTTGAATTGCGAACAAAAATGTGAAATCTGCTACCTGATTGCTTGGTGAGTGGGGGGGGGGGGGGGGGTGGCGAATAACTTTATTCTTAAAACTTGGATGTCAGAATAGCTTTTTATTTTGTGCATTAGATTAGACGATTCTTCGATCATAAACAATAATTTTGTAGACCTGGAAGTGGAATTGCGAACAACAATTTGCCATTTGAATTAGTTGGTGGGGGGGGGCGAACAATTTTATTCTTAAAATGTGGGATGTCAGATGAGCTAGTTATTGTTTGGCATTTGATTAGACGATCGTGCAATCATAATCAATCATTTAATAGAACTGGAAGTTAAATTGCGAACAAAAATGTGAAATCTGCTACCTGAATTGGTTGGTGGGGATGGGGGGGGGGGGGGAGATGGTGGCGAATAACTTTATTCTTAAAACTTGGATGTCAGAATAGCTTTTTATTTTGTGCATTAGATTAGACGATTCTTCAATCATTAAATAATCATTTCGTTCCTGCAATCATAATCAATCATTTGAAAGAACTGGAAGTGGAATTGCGAACGAAAATCTGCGATCTGAATTGGTTGGTGAGGGGGGGTGGCGAATAATTTTATTCTTAAAACATGGAGTCAGATGAGCTTGTTATTGTTTTGCATTAGATTAGACGATCGTGCAATCATAATCAATCATTTGATAGAACTGAAAGTTGAATTGCGAACAAAATTGTGAAATCTGCTACCTGAATTGGTTGGTGGGTGGGAGGGGGGTGGCGAAAAAGTTTATTATTAAAATTTGGATGCCAGATGAGCTTTTTATTTTGTGCATTAGATTAGACGATTCTTCAATCATAAACAATCATTTTGTAGACCTGGAAGTGGAATTGCAACAAAAACATTGGTTGGTGAGGGGGGGGGGGGGTGTGGCGAATAATTTTATTCTTAAAACGTGGATGTCAGATGAGCTTCTTATTGTTTTGCAATAGATTAGACCATCCAGCAATCATAATCAATCATTTGATAGAACTGGAAGGGGAACACAAATCTGCGATTTGGGTTGCCTGGTGGGTGTGTGTGTGTGGGGGGGGGGGGGGGGGTGGCGAATAACTTTAATCTTAAATTTGGATTTAAGATGAGTTTATTGTTTTTTGTATTAGATTAGACGATCCTTCAATCATAAACCGTCATTTTATAGAACTGGAAGTGGAATTGAGAACAAAAATTTGCGACCGGAATTGCTTGGTTGGTGGGGGGGGGGGGGGGGGGGGGTGGTGAATAACTTCATTCTTAAAACTTGGACGTAAGGCGAGTTTCTTGTTTTTGATTTAGATTAGACGTTATTCAATCATAAACAATCATTTTATAGAACTGCGAACACAAATCTGCAATCCTTAATTGGTTGGTGGGTGTGTGTGGGGGGGGGGGGTGGGGGTGGCGAATAACTTTAATATTAAAACTTGGATGTCAGATGAGCTTCTTATTTTGTGCATTAGATTTGACTATCTTTCATTCATATATAATCATTTCATAAAACTGGAAGTGGAATTGCGAACACAAATATGCGATCAGAGTTGGTTGGGGCCTCGGGTGGCGAATAACTTTAATCTTAAAACTTGGATGTCAGATGAGCTTCTTGTTTTGTGCATTAGATTTGACGATCTTTCTATCATATACAATCATTTTATCGAACTGGAAGTGGAATTGCGAACATAAATATGCAATCAGAGTTGGTTTGGAGGGGGGGGGGGGGTGGCGACTAACTTTTTAATCTTAAAACTTGGATGTCAGATGAGGGTCTTGTTTTGTGCATTATATTAGACGATCCTGCAATCAATTTATGGAACTGTAAGTGGAATTGCGAAAACAAATCTAGCGATCTGAATTGGTTCGTGGCTGGGGGCTGCGTGGCGATTAATTTTATTCTTAAAAGTTGTATGTCAGATATTTTTTCTTGTTTTGTGCATTACATTAGGTGATCCATGGATGTTAACAGTCATTTCCTGGATCTTGAAGCACTTTTTCGCTCAAAATTTTTGTGATCTATATTTCATTCATATATAATCATTTCATAAAACTGGAAGTGGAATTGCGAGGGGGGGGGGGGGGGGGTGGCGAATAACTTTATTCTTAAAACTTGGATGTCAGAATAGCTTTTTATTTTGTGCATTAGATTAGACGATTCTTCGATCATAAACAATAATTTTGTAGACCTGGAAGTGGAATTGCGAACAACAATTTGACATTTGAATTAGTTGGTGGGGGGGGGGGGGGGGGGCGAACAATTTTATTCTTAAAATGTGGATGTCAGATGAGCTAGTTATTGTTTGGCATTTGATTAGACGATCGTGCAATCATAATCAATCATTTAATAGAACTGGAAGTTAAATTGCGAACAAAAATGTGAAATCTGCTACCTGAATTGGTTGGTGGGGATGGGGGGGGGGGGGGGCATGGTGGCGAATAACTTTATTCTTAAAACTTGGATGTCAGAATAGCTTTTTATTTTGTGCATTAGATTAGACGATTCTTCAATCATAAATAATCATTTCGTTCCTGCAATCATA